>CM019066.1:42574637-43002137 GCA_009667805.1 Leptobrachium leishanense | reverse complement strand
TTCTGGAGTGGCCCAGTCAGAGTCCTGACCTCAACCCGATTAAAATGCTGTGGCATGACCTTAAGAGAGCGATTCACACCAGACATCCCAAGTATATTGCTACACTGAAACAGTTTTGTGAAGAGGAGTGGTCCAAAATTACTCCAGATCGTTGTGCAGGTCTGATCTGCAACTTCAGGAAATGTTTGGTTGAGGTTATTACTGCCAAAGGAGGGTCAACCAGTTATTAAGTCCAAAGGTTCACATACTTTTTCCACCCTGCACTGTGAATGTTTACATGTTCCGTTCAATAAAAACATGATTTTTTATATATTTTTTTGATATTTTAAGCAGACTGTGTTTTTCAAATTGTTGTGACTCAGATGAAGATCAGAGCACATTTTATGACCAATTCATGCAAAACTCCACGTAATCTCAAAGGGTTCACATACTTTTTCTTGCAACTGTAGATACAGATAGATAGATAGATACAGATACACATAGATACAGATAGATAGATACAGATATAGATACAGATATAGATACATACAGACAGATAGCTACTAGGGATGGGCTGGCGGTTCGATCCGAACATGAGTTCGATTCAAACATTGCCCGTTCGGAGAACATCAAACATTTCCGCGTGTTCGCCCACAATGCACCACAATGGACCACAATGCACTTTTCCACTGGCCTGAAGCTTGTAATTGGCTACAGCCTTGCACCTGACCACAGGTCAGGTGCAAGACTATGCCAATCAGGGCTCAGAGTCCTGATTGGGCAAATTTTGCCCAATCATGGGCTCACAGAGCTAAGTCCCACAGCACACTATATAAGGGTTCCCCGCAGCCCCAGCACGTGTTTTTTTTTTGCAGGAGTGAGAGGAGATTGTTCTTTTTTGTGTGTCTCACAGACATCTAGCAGATTTCTGTAAATTGTAATCTGTGTCTTCTCACTGCCAGCTATTGGGGTCTCACTTTCTTCTAACAGATATCTGGGAATTGTAATCTGTGTCTTCTCACTGCCAGCTATCAGGGGGTCCCACATACTTCTAGCAGATATCTGGGAATTGTAATCCATGTCTTCTCACTGCCAGCTGCTGCCAGGCTATCAGGCTGTATCACTGACTTATACCAGAGTTGTGTGAATTTGAATCTGTGTGTTGGCACTGCAAAGACTATCAGGGTGTATCACTGACTTATAGCATTGTTCTGGAAAATCTGTATATCTTTAATCTATATATCACTCACCTTGTCAGAAAGACCAAAAAGGACAGGCAGATGCTCCCAGACACAGATAAGAGGGCAAGCAGCCTCTGTGTCGGAAGGCTGTGCCCCTGGTCGTTGTGGACGTGGTGCATCCTCTGTAGGGGCACGCTTGTCCTTTCTAACTGGTGCTGGCCGTCTTAGCAGCAGCAACATACAGAGGATTTGCAGGATTGGCTAACCAGGCCATCCTCATCCTCTGAGTCCTCTGCCAGCCAGGCTTGTAGTGGTTTACAGTCCACCTCAGCTGCAAAAACATCTAATTCAGCCTCCATGTCCACAGCTACTCCTGCCGTAGCCTCACTATCACACACGGAGGAGTCATGTGAATTGTTTGACTGCAGTGACAGTGACATGCTGTTTGAGGATGTGCAGCAACTCAGTGCTCTGATTCAAACTCTGAGGTTGAGGAAGGGAGTATAATCAGCCTAGAGGGAGGGGGTGCCATTGACACACAAAGAACTGGCACTCAGGTTCCCCCAGCAGCATATTGCGAGGTTGGCTCCAGTGACGAAGAGATAGGGGGTGATGACAATGATGATGAGGTCACTGACTCCACCTGGGTGCCTGATCGAACAGAGGAGTCAATGGAGGAGGAGGAGGCACAACAAAAACGAGACAGAACGTCCTCTATGAGCAACCATAGCCAGTCCAAGGCATCAGATGTCAGAGCTGCTCAGGTGCAGAGCGCTGTTGTCTCGCAGCACACGTCCAGGATCTCTGCTGTCTGGGAGTTCTTCGTGACATGTGCAGCAGACTGCAGCGTTGCTATTTGTAAGCTATGTCAGAAGAAGATCAAGCGTGAGAAAGACATCAGACACTTGGGTACCACGTGCTTGAGGCGACATATGACCACCTGCCATGCATCCCGTTGGCACAACACTTTGCATAGGTCCTCCTCCTCCTCATCTGTCTCTACCCCCACTATATGTCCTGCCATGTCATTGCCTACAACCTCCACTGACAGGGATGATGCTACAGTAATGGGTGTACCACATCCTTCCTCTGAATCTGCCAGCATCCCATCAGTTGCAGATTTATGCAGTCAGATTTCGTTGCCCCAGCTGCTGCAGCAAAAGAAAAAATATTGTCCCAACCATCCACATGCACAGCGTCTAAATG
Source organism: Leptobrachium leishanense (assembly GCA_009667805.1). Taxonomy (NCBI): domain Eukaryota; kingdom Metazoa; phylum Chordata; class Amphibia; order Anura; family Megophryidae; genus Leptobrachium; species Leptobrachium leishanense. Next base: position 42,999,771 of record CM019066.1, on the reverse strand, counting down.
CCAGCTTGTCAAAATTACTCGCATTACAGCTGCTGCCTTTCCAGCTGGTGGTCTCTGCTTCCTTCCGTGAATTTGCCAAATGTGCTGTACCACAGTGGCAGGTTCCAAAATGCCCTTTCTTTTCACGGAATGCCATTTAGCACTATACCAGCACATGGAAGACAATGTTATGGAGTCATTGGGAAAGGCAGTCAGTAGCAAGGTGCACATTACTTTAGACACGTGGTCCAGCAAGCATGGACAGGGCCGTTAAATTTCCTTCACGGCACACTGGGTAACTCTGCTTGCAGCTGGGAGGGATCCAGGACGGGGCTCTGCTTATAGCTGCTTATATGAGGTCTGTCTCCTCCTCCTCCTTCAATGTCTCTGGCAAAGTGGCAGTTAAACCGACGCGTGGCAGGGGCTACACAATGGCTCAAGTAAAAAGATGCCATACTGTGCTTGAGCTGGTTTGTTTAGGGGACAGGAGCCACCCCGGGCCAGAAATTCTGTCAGCTCTGCAGGGGCAGGTGCAGAGATGGTTAACACCACACCAGCTTGAGCTGGGAATGGTCATCTGTGATAATGGCAGCAACCTTCTCTCCGCCCTACGCCTGGGTAAGTTGACGCATGTACCATGCCTAGCACATGTCCTAAATCTGGTGGTACAGCATTTCTTAACCAGGTACCCAGGGCTGGCAGAGCTTCTCAGCCAGACCAGAAAAGTCTGCAGCCACTTAAGGTGGTCATTCCCAACAAGTGTTCGCCTGGCAGAAATTCAAAGAGAATTCCACCTTTCGCCTGATCTGTGACGTGCCCACCAGGTGGAACTCGACATTGGCAATGCTGCAGCATATGCACAAGCAGCAGCGGGCCATCAATGAGTACCTGTGTGAGTATGACACAAGGACAGGTTCAGGTCAACTTGTTTCCCCCCCCACAGTGGCTGATGATCAAGAATGCATGCACTGTACTGTCACCATTTGAGGAGGCAACAAGGATGGTGAGCAGGGACAGTGCATGCATCAGTGACACAATTCCTTTAGTTTTCCTGCTGGAGCGCACTCTGCAGGGAATTATAGATGTGGCACTAGAGGCAGAGCAGCGGGAGGAAGGGGAGGACTTCCCTAGCTCTCAAGGCCCCAGTCTTTACGCCGATAGCATTCCTGTTGGTCCTCAGATCAGACAGGAGGAGGATGAGGAGGATTAGGAGGAGGAGGAATATTTAAATTGTGGAGGCATTGAATGTGGGGATTCCTCAAGGGAGGGTTTGTGTCCCCAGAAACCCAAGGACTAGTACGTGGCTGGGAGGAGGTAGTGCATGATACGGTCATCCTCAGCGACCAGGAACACTCTGAAGCTAATGCCACCTCCAACCTACGCTGCATGGGCTCCCTTATCCTGCAAAGCCTGCTAAAGGACCCCAGGATTCGTGCTATCAAGGAGAGGGATCATTACTGGTTGCAACCGTTCTTAGTCCACGATACAAGCGTAAGGTTGCAGAGCTCATCCTGCCCTCACAGAGGGAGCACAGGATGAAACAACTTGAGGACGCTATAAAGCGACACTAGTGTAACACCTTTCCAGACACTGGTAGGTTATCAACTGATGACACAGGTGTTTCTGAGGCTGCTGTTTATCAGAGGAAGAGCGGTGAAGGGGGCCGCTTGACTGATGCCTTTTTAATTTTTTTTAGTCCACGACGCCCGGGGTCGTCAAATGTAGGCACCCATTGCCAGCGTCTTCACCGTATGGTGCAGGACTACCTAGGGGCAAGGGCAGACCTGGATACCTTTACAGCAGATGATCCACTGACTTACTGGGCGTTGAGATTGGATCACTGGCCACAATTTAGCCAATATGCTATGGAGCTAGTAGGTTGCCCTTCATCCAGCGTGCTTTCTGAAAGGACGTTCAGTGCCGCTGGAGGTTTTGTCACAGACAAAAGAGTGCGTCTGTCCACCGACTCTGTAGTCCGGCTGACATTTATAAAAATGAATCAGTCCTGGATCAGCAGCTATCACTCCCCTGATGCTGATGTAACTGAATAGATCGGGGATCTCTTCTGCATTCCCAAAACCTCCACCACTGCACTCTTCCACAATACCTCAGGGGGGCTTAAGTTGTGAAGGCACCAGCTGGCACCAAAGGCCCAATATTTGGGTGCACTGCCATTGACGCGTGTACCAGATTCATATAATTTTAATATTTGACGGCAGGGTCCACCCCTGCACTCTTCCACAATACCTCAGAGGGGTTACAGTGTGAAGGCACTAGCTGGCACCAAAGGCCCAATATTTGGATGCACTGACGCGTGTACCAGAATCCAACCATTTTAATATTTGAATGCAGAGTCCACCCCTGCACTCTTCCACAATACCTCAGAAGAGTTACGGTGTGAAGGGACTTGCTGCCACCAAAGGCACAATAATTGGGTGCACTGCCACTGACGCCTATACCAGATTCATATCATTTTAATATTGGACCGCAGGGTCCACCACTGCACTCTTCCACAATACCACAGAGGGGTTACGGTGTGAAGGCACTTGCTGCCACCAAAGGCTTAATATTTGGGTGCACTGACACCTGTACCAGATTCATATCATTTTAATATTTGATCGCAGGATCCAACCCTGCACTCTTCCACAATACCACAGCGGGGTTATGGTGTGACGGCACTGTTGCCTGCACTAAAGGCCCAATTTTAAAGCACCTATCGTTACTTTCATCCAAAGCATGCATAAGTTTCACCATAATTTAGCCAAAAAATCACTAAACTTGTTCTGAGTATCCTAAAACGTCTCCTCTTTTCATTCAGGCTGCCGCCCCAAGCAGTTGTTTATGAATAGATTAAAGAAAAACCATTTACCGTCATTTGAAATGTCATTTTTTTGTTTTTAAGTGTTTCTATACATCCTACAAATCCGCCACTTCACGGGCAGGTTATGGAGACCTCCTAGGCACGATATTTGAAGGAATTTTTATTTTTATTCTTAACCTTTATTTTATGGGAAAACTCACTGTTCCTTTAATAACGTGTTTTTTTTTACTTTTTGTCCTTGTTTCCTGTCCCCCAGGGCACTACCCGGACCCCCATACACCTTTTATAGCAAATATCTAGCATATATGCCCTCTTGGAGGGCACTCTAAAAATCGAACGTTCGAGTCCCATTGACTTGCATTGAGTTCGGTTTGTGTTCGCTTTCGAATTCGAACTTTTGAAATTGTTCGAGTTCGAATGTGATCCAAACACTATCAGGGTAATACAAAGAGATCCGAATTGCTTGAGAAAGGTAACCGAACGCTGAATATCAGCGTTCGGTTACCTTTCCTGGCCATTCGGCTATCCAGAGAGCAGGCAATTCGCCAAATCCTGGTGAATTGCCTGCACATACGGTGCCTATTCGGTGCCTGTTCGAGGGCAGTGAAATCCCCATGAAAAAGCACTGCTTCGGCTATTCAGAGAACACAAACCAGCAGTGAAAGGTTCCCGAAATGCCCTGCCATTCGGTGGTTTAATTCGCAAGTTAATTCTGGAGAATCCCATAGGCTTCAATGCTAAAAATATTCCCGTTTTAATCCAATATCTAATAAACCGTTTATTATAAAATTCTGCAGTAAAGAGTCTCTTTATTTATAGATTTTTTAGGATATTTTAAGCATTTTTCTGAATTTTTTTTTTTTTAAAAGTCCGATTTTTTTTGATTTTTTTTTAAGTTTGCTTATTTTTTCTGTAACAGACCTTTTTATTATCATTCATTGGATCTTATATGTAAATTTCAGACATTTTCGCTCAGTAGTTTCTTTGCAAACAGCGTTTCATTTTCACACATTCATACAAACGGTTTTGCTAATTTATTCACCTCCCTCATCTGCTGTCTCAGCTGCTTCAGCTGCTTCGGCTCTGTGTGATCGGCTCCTGCTCGGGTTTTTCCGTGGTTTTCGGCAGGTTAATCCAGATGTTTTTGTGGCTTTTCTGCGTGCATTCGCTGGGTTTTGCAGTTAGTTTTCGTCAGGTTTGCGGCAGCTTTTCCCTGCAATTCGGGGACCCTGTGGTGCTTGCTGAATACACCGCAGGGTCACCGAAATGGGATCGGCAAAAGGAACCGAATTGAAGAGAACGAAAAGTCACCGAACGTGCGGTGACTTTTCGAATCTCTTTGGATAACCCTGTAAGTAAGGCTTCCCCGCAGCCCCAGCGTGTGTTTGTTGCAGTAGTGAATCAGAGAGGAGAGGAGATTGTTGAATATCAGGCTGTATCAGTGATTTATACCAGAGTTCTAGAAATTGGAATCTGTGTGTTGGCACTGACAGCTATCAGGGACAGGCTGTATCACTGACTTATATCTGATTCTGGAAATTTTAATCTGTGTGTTGGCACTGCAAAGGCTATCAGGGAGTATCACTGACTAATAGGGATGAGCCGAACACCCCCGTGTTCGGTTCGCATTCGAACTCGAACAATTTCAAAAGTTCGAGTTCGAACACAAACCGAACTCAATGCAAGTCAATGGGACTCAAAAGTTAGATTTTTAGAGTGCCCTCCAAGAGGGCATATATGCAAGATATTTGCCATAAAAGGTGTATGGGGGTCCGGGTAGCGCTCTGGGGGACAGGAAACAAGGACAAAAGGTTTAAAAAAAAAAACTTTTTAAATGAACAGTTAGTTTTCCATGAAATAAGGGTTAAGAATAAAAACGAAAAATTCCTTCAAATATCGTGCCTAGGAGGTCCCCATAACCTACCCGTGAAGTGGCGGATTTCTAGGATGTATAGAAACACTTAAAAACAAATAAATGACGTTTCAAATGACGGTAAATGCTTTTCCTTTAATCTATCCATAAACAACTGCTTGGGGCGGCAGTCTGTATGAAAAGACATTTTATGAGGCGCAGAAAAAGTTTAGTGATTTTTTTGGCTAAATTATTGTGAAACTTATGCAGGCTTTGGATGAAAGTAACAATAGGTGCTTTAAAATTTGGCCTTTAGTGTCGGCAACAGTGCCGTCACACCGTAACCCCTCTGTGGTATTGTGGAAGAGTGCAGGGATGGACCATGCGATCTATATTAAAAAGATATGAATCTGGTAATATAGGCGTCAGTGGCAGTGCACCAAAATATTACTGCGCTATAGTGTATGGCAGGATGGAAGCGCACCAGCAGTAACAAGCAGCGGAATATACCAGAAAGGGGCACAGAGCGAGAGTAGTTGTTATAAGAAAACCAGCTCAACAACGTTTAGGCACTAGTACTGCGCTACTGTATATGGTGAGAATTGGCACACACCAGTCCCAGCGGCTCTGCGTTATCACGCTGCGCCCTGCCCCCTGATCACTCAAAGCTGCGCCGGGTGCCGCCGGAGCTCCTGGCATTCAGCCATCTGGCGGCACCAATGCGTCCGGGCCCCCCCCGATCGCCACCCGGGGCCCTGGATGTCACAATATTACAATCCAATTACAATTAAGTAACCAAATTTGTAAGAAGAATAATTAATGCAGCATATGAATCCTCACACTGCCGGGCAGCACCTTAAGGCCTGGTTCACACCTAAGCATTTTACAGCACGTTCCTGCACGCTGTAAAACGCATAAACAGGGAAATCCCATTATTTGCTATGGGACCTGTTCATACCTGGGTGTTTTACAGCGTGCAGGAACGTGCTGTAAAACGTCCTACGCCCAAAGAAGTACAGGAGCTTCTTTGGGGCGTATTGTAGCGTGTTCACTCTGCAGTCTATGGCCGTGAACGCGCTGCAATGCGCGTTCGCATGTTTTTTACGTTTGCGCGATACGCGCGTTAAAAAACGCACGTATTGCGCGCGTTAAAAAACACACGTATTGAGCGTAAAAAAAACGCAGGTGTGAACCCAGCCTTACAGTATAATTAATGCAGCATATGATTCGGCACACTGCCGGGCAGCACCTCTACAGTTTGTGGATCCAGGAATCAGGTGAGTATTAGAAAGAAAAAAAAGGTTTTATTTTATGTTGCTGGGGACATTTAAAAATGTCCTCGGATTTTATCTTTTTTTTAAAAATCCTGGTTGGGCGGAAGGGGGGTCTGCCGTGGCTACCTCCCTGGAGTCCCTGCGCCACCTCTCTGCCACATGCACCCGGCTGGCCAGCCCGCACAGTCGCAGCTCTGTAATCTTGCGGCCGCATGCTCCTCAAGGGGTCCTTGGGAGGGAGGCTCCGGCGGGCTGTCCTCTACAGTGCCTGATTAGAGGGCCTCGTCTGCCTGATGTTTTAGCAACAATAATGTTTTATCCCATAGGCTTCAATGTTAAAAATATTCCCGTTTTAATTCAATATCTAATAAACCATTGCTTATAATATTCTGCAGTAAAGAGTCTCTTTATTTATAGATTTTTTAGGATTTTTTAAGCATTTTTTATACTTTTTTCAATTTATTTTTTTTCTCGAACTCGAACCGAACACGGCAAAAAGTTCAAAGTTCGTGAACTTTCGAACTGCCAAAGTTCGAATTGAACTCCGAATCGATCGAACCGAACAGCTCCTCCCTACTGACTAATACCAGAGTTCTGGGAATTTGAATCTGTGTGGAAGAGCAGTGAAGGGGGCCGCTTGACTGATGCTTTTTGCAATTTTTTTAGTCCACGACACCCAGGGACGTCAAATGTAGGCACCCATTGCCAGCGTCTTCACCATATGGTGCAGGACTACCTAGGGGCAAGGGCAGACCTGGATACCTTTACACAGATGATCCACTGGCTAAGGCTGGGGTCAGACGAGCGCAGTTATCATGTCCATGTTGCCGCACATTTGTACGTCCGTGGCAGCATAGCATTCTGACCAATGGAGCCCCACACACGAAGTACATCCGCACAGAAGTGCGCATGCATGGCGGACACGGCAAACGGACGCAGGTTAGGCAAGAACGTAATACTGCTAGAATGGACGTGCGGAGTGCGCCATGTCTGCAACGTCCGCATAGCTTTGTGTGTGAGTGATGGAACGTGGTCAGACGGACTGCATTTATACGTCCAGCATTTTTGACGGACAGAATTTTTTTTCATTGTAATTTATTTTCCCTGCTACATCAGTCAAAAAGTACGTCAGTGAAAAAAACAGACTGTGTGGCCACTACCTTGTTGTCAGTCAGTAAGTACGTCCGTACTGCACTGACACACAGTCCGTACAAAATGCGCTCATCTGACCCTAGCCTTACTGCATGTTGAGATTGGATCACTGACCAGAATTTAGCCAATATGCTATGCAGCTACTAGGTTGCCCTTCATCCAGCGTGCTTTCTGAAAGGACGTTCAGTGCCGCTGGAGGATTTGTCACAGACAAAAGAGTGCGTCTGTCCACTGACTCTGTAGACCGGCTGACATTTATAAAAATGAATCCGTCCTGGATCAACAGCTATCAATCCCCTGATGCTGACGTAACTGAATAGATCGGGATCTCTTCTGCATTCCCAAAACCTCCATGCCTGCACTCTTCCACAATACCTCAGAGGGGTTACGGTGTGAAGGCACTAGCTGGCACCAAAGGTCCAATTTTAATGCACCTGTTGTTACTTTCGTCCAAAGCCTGCATAAGTTTCACCATAATTTAGCCAAAAAAAATCACTAAACTTATTCTGCGTATCCTAAAATGTCTCCTCTTTTCATACAGGCTGCCGCCCCAAGCAGTTCTTTAGGAATAGATTAAAAGAAAAACATTTACCGTTATTTGAAATGTCATTTTTTTCTTTTTAAATGTTTCTATACATCCTACATATCCGCCACTTCACGGGCAGGTTATGGGGACCTCCTAGGCACGATATTTGAAGGAATTTTTCATTTTTATTCTTAACCTTTATTTCATGGAAAACTAACTGTTCCTTTAAAAACATATTTTTTAAAACTTTTTGTCCTTGTTTCCTGTCCCCCAGGGCACTACCCGGACCCCCATACACCTTTTATGGCAAATATCTTGCATATATGCCCTCTTGGAGGGCACTCGAAAAACCGAACGTTCGAGTCCCATTGACTTGCATTGAGTTCGAATTGTCTTCGCGTTCGAATCCGAACTTTTTCAAATGTTCGTGTTCGAATGCGAACACGAACATGGTGGTGTTCGGCCCTTCACTAATATAGATACAGACAGATAGATAGATAGATAGATAGATAGATAGATAGATAGATAGATAGATAGATACAGATAGATATAGATAGATACATAGATAGATACATAGATAGATAGATACAGATAGATAGGTAAAGATAGATAGATACAGATAGATACAGATAGATACATATAGATACATATAGATAAAGATAGATAGATACAGATAGATACAGATAGATACAGATACAGATAGATACAGATAGAGATAGATACAGATAGATAGATACAGATAGATAGATAGATAGATACAGATAGATACAGATATAGAGATAGATAGATAGATAGATAGATAGATAGATAGATAGATAGATAGATAGATAGATAGATAGATAGATAGATAGATAGATAGATAGATAGATAGATACAGATTCAGTGGCAAGAAAAAGTATGTGAACCCTTTGGGATTACGTGGAGTTTTGCATGAATTGGTCATAAAATGTGCTCTGATCTTCATCTAAGACACAACAATTTGAAAAACACAGTCTGCTTAAAATAATACAACACCAACATTATATGTTTTCAAGTTTTTATTGAACATAACATGTAAACATTCACAGTGCAGGGTGGAAAAAGTATGTGAACCCCTAGCCTAATGACTTCTCCAAGAGCTAATTGTAGCCAGGAGTGAGCCAACCTTGAGTCCAATCAGTGTGATATTATTGGATGTGTTGCTGAAAGCTGTCCTGCCCTTTAAAAACACACACCAGTTTTGGGTTTACTGGTTTCAAGAAGCACTGCCTGATGTGAACCATGCCTCGCAGAAAAGAGCTCTCAGAAGACCTACGATCAAAAATTGTTGACTTGTATGAAGCTGGAAAGGGTTACAAAAGTATCTCCAAAAGCCTTGATGTTCATGTGTCCATGGTAAGACAGACTGTCTACAAATGGAGAAAGTTCAGCGCTGTTGCTACTCTCCCTAGGTGTGGTCGTCCTGTAAAGATGACTGCAAGAGCACAGCACAGAATGCTTAATGAGGTAAAGAAGAATCCTAGAGTATCAGCTAAAGACTTACAGAAATCTCTGGCACACGCTAACATTTTTGTTTACACATCTACAATAAGGAAAACCTTAAACAAGAATGGAGTACATGGGAGGACACCACGGAGGAAGCCAATGCTGTCCAAAAAGAATATTGCAGCACGTTTGAAGTTTGCAAAAGAGCACCTGGATGTTCCACAGCACTACTGGCAAAATATTCTGTGGACAGATGAAACCAAAATTGAGTTATTTGGAAAAAACACACAACACTATCAGGGTTATTCAAAGAGATTTGAAAAGTCACCGCACGTTCGGTGACTTTTCGTTCTCTTCAATTCGGTTCCTTTTGCCGATCCCATTTCGGTGACCCTGCGGTGTATTCAGCAAACACCACAGGGTCCCCGAATTGCAGGGAAAAGCTGCCGCAAACCTGACGAAAACTCACCGCAAAACCCAGCGAATGGACGCCGAAAACCCTCAAAAACATCTGTATTAACCTGCCGAAAACCACGGAAAAAGCCCGAGCAGGAGCCGATCACACGCAGCGAAGCAGGTGAGACCGCAGAAGAGGCAGTGAATAAATTAGCAAAATAGTTTGTGTGAATCTGTGAAAATGAAACGCTGTTTGCAAAGAAACTACTGAGCGGAAATGTCTGAAATTTACACAGGAGGTCCAGGGAATGATAATAAAGAGGGCTGTTACAAAAAAAAGAAGTAAAGTTAAAAAAAAGAAAATCTGAAAAATGCTTAAAGTATCCTAAAAAATCTATAAATAAAGAGACTCTTTACTGCAGAATATTATAATGAACGGTTTATTAGATATTGTATTAAAACGGGAATATTTTTAACATTGAAGCCTATGGGATTCTCCTGAATAAATTTGCCGCATGAAACCACCGAATGGCCGGGCATTAGGGGAACCTTTCACTGCTGGTTTGTTTTCTCTGAATAGCCGAAGCAGTGCTTTTTCATGGGGATTTCACTGCCCTCGAACAGGCACCGTATGTTCAGGCAATTCGCCAGGATTTGGCGAATTCCCTGCTCTCTGGATAGCCGAATGGCCATCAGCAAATGGCCATCATGATTTTCAGCGTTCGGTTACCTTTCTCAAGCAATTTGGATCTCTTTGGATAACCCTGAATGTGTGGAGAAAAAAAGGCACAGCACACCAACATCAAAACCTCATCCCCACTGTAAAACATGGCGGAGGGAGCATCATGGTTTGGGGCTGCTTTGCTGCCTCAGGGCCTGGACGGATTGTTGTCATTGATGGAAAAATGAATTCCAGAGTTTATCAAGACATTTTGCAGGAAAACGTAAGACCATCTGTCCGCCAACTGAAGCTCCGCAGAGGATGGGTGATGCAACAGGACAATGACTCAAAGCATACAAGTAATTCAACAAAAGAATGGCTTCAACAAAACAAAATACGCCTTCTGGAGTGGCCCAGTCAGAGTCCTGACCTCAACCCGATTAAAATGCTGTGGCATGACCTTTAGGCCCCCGGCACACGAGCGTATTTACGGCTCATGTGCGCCCGCACTTCCCTACGTCCGTGCGTTTTTGACGGGGAAAGCCATCCACTGGACGTGAAAAAGCCCTCCCCGTCAAAAAGCTAAACGGACGCTGACAGGATACAAAGCGCAATTCTCCATAGGAGGATAGCGCTTTGTACGCTGAGCGCAGAGAGTGGAAGGAACGCCCACTTTCACGGACGTTCCTTCCTTTCTCTCAAAACGCTCGTGTGCCGGGGGCCTAAGAGAGCGATTCACACCAGACATCCCAAGAATATTGCTACACTGAAACAGTTTTGTGAAGAGGAGTGGTCCAAAATTACTCCAGATCGTTGTGCAGGTCTGATCTGCAACTACAGGAAACGTTTGGTTGAGGTTATTGCTGCCAAAGGAGGGTCAACCAGTTATTAAGTCCAAAGGTTCACATACTTTTTCCACCCTGCACTGTGAATGTTTACATGTTATGTTCAATAAAAAATAGATGAAGCAGTGCTTTTTTATGCTGTTTTCACTGCTCTCGAACAGGCACCGAACAGGCACCGTATGTTCAGGCAATTCGCCAGGATTTGGCGAATTGCCTGCTCTCTGGATAGCCGAATGGAAAAGAAAGGTAACCGAACGCTGATTTTCAGCGTTCGGTTACCTTTCTCAAGCAATTCGGATCTCTTTGAATAACCCTGATAATGTTTGTGTTGTATTATTTTAAGCAGACTGTGTTTTTCAAATTGTTGTGACTCAGATGAAGATCAGAGCACATTTTATGACCAATTCATGCAGAACTCCACGTAATCCCAAAGGGTTCACATACTTTTTCTTGCCACTGTAGATAGATACAGATAGATATAGATACAGATACTTACAGATAGATACAGATAGATACAAATACAGATAGATACAGATAGATACAAATACAGATAGATACAGATAAGGGGTTATTCGGAGAGAGACAATCTGACCCCGAAATGTAACCGGATGCCGAAATTCAGTATACGGTGACATTTTTTGGCCATTCGGCTATTCAGAGAGCAGGTAGTTACCGTAACCAAATTTTTGCAAACTGCCTGCACGTTCAATGCCTGTTTGACGGTAGAGAAATCCCCCATAGAGAATCAATGGTTAATCTATTCACAGACACCGAACAGCAGAGAAAAGTTGCCGAAATGCCTTGCTGTTCGGTAGTTTCAGGTTTATTCAGGTGAATCCCATAGGCTTCAATGTTAAAAATATTCCCGATTTTATACAATATCTAATAAACCGTTTATTATTTTAATCTGCAGCAAAAAGTCTCTTTATTTATAGATTTTTGATTTTTTTTTTAAGGATCTTTTAGGCATTTTTTGGGCAAAGATTATTTTCTGTTTTTTTTTAATTGCGTTTTTTCTTTTTTTCTGTAACAGACCTTTTTATTATCATTCATTGGATCTTATGTACAAATTCTAGGCATTTTCGTTCAGCAGTTTTTTTGCAAACAGCGTTTCAATGTTGACACTTTCATTCATATTGTTGTTTGTGTTTTTTTTACCCCGTTCGTCAGCTTGTCGGCTTTTTGAGGCAGCTGGTCTGCACTATGATCGGCAGCTTGTCTTCTTTTTCCGACGTGTTCGGTGTGGGTTTTCGGCAGGATTGCGGTGGGTTTTCACAGGGGCCCTGCGGTGGATTCTCCGAAGTGCAGAGAACTGCGGAGAATGAGAGAGCACCGAAATGTCCGCAACATTTTGGTGCTCTCTGAATAACCCCTATAGAGATAGCATTTGTTTTATAATGTATTTTGAATTAATAATTATATATACAAAATAAATATATAATAACACTTTTCTATATCAATAAAATGTCTAATTTGTAATATTGTATCATTGACGACCACCATAGATATATATATGTTTAAGCAGCGATCGCTTCCTTTAGATTGTTTTACGGGTATGCAGTTGAGTTTTCATAAATACATTTAGTCACCCAAAAATTTGGATACGATCGCACTTGCAATATTACTGTATCGCCCCATAAGGGACCAAGCTTCGCTCCTCAGATCTGTTAAATATAAATAGGCCTTTGTGTATCGTTGAAGGACCCGTCAGCTGCTTCTCTATAGACATGAAGTGGCTACAGAATGAAAGCCACGGAAGGAGCAGAGCATCTGGCCATTAAATGCCTGAACTTTAACCCGTAATTATGAAAAATCACGAGTAAATCACGAGTAATGAGACGCGTCTCAATCACGCAGCACAATGCAGCCATTTTGTCGGAGCCACGTTACATACTCCTGCAATTAGCGGTCCTGTAACTCTCTGAAAACTCTTTGTCGCGTCTGTGGAACGTGTAGTATAACAAAACGGTGCTGTAACTCTCTGTCCTCCCATCTGCGAGTCGGCAAAGTAACCGCATCAACCAAAACGCTTCCACATGTGAGTTTGGACGGAGGAAGCGATGGCCTGGACCTGTTTTACCGCATGACGCACCTCGTGGCCGGGGCTCGCCAGGCCGACTTTCATCCTCCTAATCAATTTTTTTTAATTTTTGTGAGAAGATAAAGACTAAAGACTATAGCCCAGGGCCCATTTTCCCATCCTTCCTGGGGCTATAATCTCTCTAACCCTTTCACTACCAAAGTTGATTTTGCGCTCTTAATACGTTGAAAAGTAGTCATTACTTAGCATATCAAATGTTCATTGTCGTACCTTTTAAAAGTAAGATTAGTGCGCCCCTTGTGGAGAAACAAAATCCTTTGTTTTAGCTCTCTCCAGGCAACCTGTATCACTGTAAAACAAGCTGAAAATTGCAGCCCCGAACCTCACTGTAACAAAAAGTTCAAACCCATTAGTCTAGCAGTACTTCAACCAGGGATTTGTCAGAATACAGGGAGAGCTGTGGGGTCAGTTGCTGCTGTACAGGGATATGATTCAGGGGGTTATAATGAGTCTAAATCTCTGTACAGTACAGATACAAGGTGTTGCTGTAATTGCCATACACAGGCATTATGCAGCACATACAGATACAAGGTGTTGCTGTAATTGCCATATGCAGGCATGATGCAGCACATACAGATACAAGGTGTTGCTGTAATTGCCATACACAGGCATTATGCAGCACATACAGATACAAGGTGATGCTGTAATTGCCATACACAGGCATTATGCAGCACATACAGATACAAGGTGTTGCTGTAATTGCCACATACAGGCATTATGCGGCACATACAGATACAAGGTGTTGCTGTAATTGCCACATACAGGCATTATGCAGCACATACAGATACAAGGTGTTGCTGTAATTGCCACACACACAGGCATTATGCAGCACATACAGATACAAGGTGTTGCTGTAATTTCCATACGCAGGCACGATGCAGCACATACAGATACAAGGTGGTGCTGTAATTGCCATACACAGGCATTATGCAGCACATACAGATACAAGGTGTTGCTGTAATTCCCATACACAGGCATTATGCAGCACATTCAGATACAAGGTGTTTCTGTAATTTCCATACACAGGCACGATGCAGCACATACAGATACAAGGTGTTGCTGTAATTCCCATACACAGGCATTATGCAGCACATACAGATACAAGGTGTTGCTGTAATTGCCATGCACATGCATTATGCAGCACACACAGATATTGCATTGCCATTAACCCCTAAAATACCATTAATCAAGGGAAAACATGAAATGAATACACTGCGAGGCACGTAGCTTACCCAATTATCCCTAAAATGCTATTAATCAAGGGAAAACATGAAATAAATACACTGCGAGGCACGTGGCCTACCCATTAACCCCTAAAATGCCATTAATCAAGGGAAAACATGAAATGCATACACTGCGAGGTATGTGGCCTACCCATTAACCCCTAAAATGCCATTAATCAAGGGAAAACATGAAATGAATACACTTGCGAGGCACGTAGCTTACCCAATTATCCCTAAAATGCTATTAATCAAGGGAAAACATGAAATGTATACTGTGAGAGATGAAGCCTGCCCATTAACCCTTAATAGACAATTAATCCAAGGCAAAAACTAAAGTGATGCACAATGTAATAGTTTGACCATTAACCCTTTTACTGCTGAACCAATTTAACCCTGCAGTTATGTTTTATTTTATTACTTATGATTTTTAGTTTACACGGAATATGGTCATATTGGGTATCATTGGAAAGGCCAGACTCTGCCCATTCCTCGATCGACCATGTAAGATGCACGGGGAAAGAGATACAGCGGTCTGAAGAAGTGGGGGAAGCTGGATGCTGATCCCTGGTGGGGGGCACATGGAGGGCAATGAATAACCTAGGGGGGAGCAATTCCCCCCCTGGCCCTCCTCTAGAGATGCCTAAGGCCAGGTATATATATAAACCTACAAGACAAACGACTGTATGTCTCTTTGAAACCCCTACAATCCAATATAGACTATTTTGAAGGTCCCGGTTCCCTAAATCAGCATTAAAACAACATTGTATATCAAGAATACCGAAACAAATCAATGTAATATGTGTTTTTAATAATAGTAGTGAGACTGTATACCATTGTGTTACATTGGAGATCAGAGAATAGCTTCTCTTACGTTGCCGTTAGGTCTTTTGGCTCATCGTCCAGTTTTAGGGGGACACCTGTCCGCTGGCATCTGAACTGAGACCACCATTGGATTTCACGCGATTTGCATAATCCCTCTGGGCGGCCGCCAGGTTAAATCACTGCCACATTTCATGTCAGGACGCCATGCATTAATGTTCCATTCTGCCCGTGCCAGCGTATAAATCCATCTACTGTTGTTGTTCTTCTCACTCCGAAACATTTATTCCTTTTTTTTGCACAAGTTAATGTTCCTATGGGTTAGGATTGCACTCAGAAAACAGGTGTACGGGTCAGAATAGCCTCCGGCATGCAGATGGGAGTCCATGACATGGAAGACATTGTCTTCCTTTGGGTAAACACAGTCGCCGATCGCCAAACATTCACATAATTGAAAACACGCGGACGCACGGAGAACCCGGCCAGGGATCCATGGTGCTGTTTAAAACTAATCAGTCACCTTGTGCCGAACATGTGTTTATGTAGAATATAAACTACGGGGCCGGCTGAATAAACATTGACTTGTCAAAACGTGTTCCTGAAGATCCTGACTCACTGAATAAAAGCTGAGTGTCAAAAGAAAATAATAACACAATAATAATAATGAGTCGAAGCAAACCAATGGGTTTATTCACAAAGCACTGAACTTTTGGTGCTTTTCACTCCGATGCACTTCCATTTCGCCGAACCTACGGTAAATTCACTAGTCACCGTAGGGTTACCGTAGTGTGGCAAAGATGGAGTCACCATCGCCGAATCCTCATGAAAAATTTTGCGAACGTCGCCGAAGAGCGTCGTAAAGCCTTGGCGAAATCGAACAAACTGCAAAGACAAGATAAAAAAACGGAACGTTCCTATTGTAATAACAGGTGTTTAAACTAATAAAAATGCATTGAAATGTGTCTTAATAATAAAAAGCAGTGATGGGCCAAACACGGGGGTGTTCGGTTCGCATTTGAACGTGAACACCCAAAAAGGTTCGACCGCGAACTCGAACACAATTCGAACACCATGCAAGTCAATGGGACTCGAACGTTCGAAAATTAAGGTCCCCTCCAAGAGAGCATATATGCAAGATATTGGCCATAAAAGGTGTATGGGGGTCCGGGTACTGCCCTGGGGGACAGGAAACGATGATTTTTTTTAAAGTTTTTAACTTTAACTTAAAGTTTTTAACCCTTTCACTGCTGAGTGCTGAGCCATTTCATCGCTGTGCGCTGAGCTAATTTTTACCACTTTTGCTCCTGTTTAAACACGATTTGAAGCCATGGGAAATGTTTGACCAACAATGAGTGGGAAATGTTTGACCAACAACGAATGGGAAATGTTTGACCAACAAGGATTGGGAAATGTTTGACCAACAAGGAGTGGGAAATGTTTGATCAACAAGGAGTGGGAAATGGTTGACCAACAACGAATGGGAAATGTTTGACCAACAAGGAGTGGGAAATGTTTGACCAACAATGAGTGGGAAATGTTTGACCAACAAGGAGTGGGAAATGGTTGACCAACAACGAATGGGAAATGTTTGACCAACAAGGAGTGGGAAATGTTTGACCAACAATGAGTGGGAAATGTTTGACCAACAAGGAGTGGGAAATGTTTGATCAACAAGGAGTGGGAAATGTTTGATCAACAAGGATGTTTATAAATCTCATAGGCTTCAATGTTAAAAATATTCCGGTTTTAATTCAATATCTAATAAACCGTTTATTATTATATTCTGCAGTAAAGAGTCTCTTTATTTTTAGATATTTTAGGACCTTTTAAGCATTTTTTGGAATTTTTTTTAAAACTTTTTTTTTCTCGAACTTTCCGCAAACGTCCCGAAAGTTCAAGGTTCGCGAACTTTCGAACAGCCGGTGTTCAAATCGAACTTCGAACCGATTCGAACCGGCAGCCCATCCCTAATAAAAAGGTCTGTTACAGAATCTTAAAAAAAAGCCTTTTAAAAAAATGGGAAAGAAAACTTTTGTCTAAAGAATAAAAAAAGGTGTTCAAAAATAAATAAAAAAGACTTTTTGCTGAAAATGAAAAGAATAAACTTTTTATAAAATTAAAACTGATATTATGTTTTTCCATTGAATCCTATGGGATTCGCCTGTTTAAACCTGTCGAACTGAAACACTGAAAATCAGGTCATTTCGCTGACGCTTCGGTGCAGTTCGTCATTCTATGAATAGATTAACCATTACTTCTCTATGGGACAATCTCGCTGCTGCCGAAGATTCCCCCGGTCTGCACCGTATTTTGCCGTCAATTCACCTGTATTTAGAGAATAGACAGCTTTGTAAATCGAGGAAGTGCCACAAAATTGCTCCAAATGGTAAACTTCAACGTTCAGTGCTTTTTGATTAACCCTTCAAGTAAGCTCAGGACTCAGGAGACACTTGAGCCAAAATCCAGTGTGGCCATAGCCATTTTTCTGGCTTGGAAGTTTTGAGAGGGGCATTCTACCAATTTGAGGTAAGAGGTGGAGTTCAGTTTGCAATAGTAGCTGCAATGTTTACTTTATGAAAAGCAGATAATGCACAAGAAAATATATATTTTTTCACTTTTTTCCCTTTATTTATTTTTACTGTTGGATGGTCTCACTTGGTAAATGAGAAAGTTATCGCAGCGCTATTGTTTGCTTTGTAATTGGCAAGTGGACAATGCTGCTGAATCAGAACAAAAAAGTGAGAAATATTCATTTATGTTTTCTTTATTGTTTGTATATTTTACATGGTCTTTCTTGATATCATTGGAAAGACCAGACTCTGGCCTGTTCAATGACATCACAATTGTCCTGGTGGGATGTATGGAACCAAAGATACAGGAGTCCAAAGGACCTCTGTATCTTTTATAATGTAATTGCAGTTCAGGGGTGGGCACATGGCTCCTGTGCCCCCTCCCTGGATCTGCCAACTTACTTGACCATGGGCATATAGCGTATCTTGAAAGGAAATAGGGTATACGGGTAATTAATGAAATAAATACGATGAACCTCCATGCCTCTCCACGGTTACCCTAACCTTCGACAGAGTTTAGATGTTCTACATGTTACAGAGATGTTGAGTAGACCTTTGATTCTTTTTTCCGAGTCATACAATAATATCTCTGTTAACTCAAATGGGTTAATATGTTTCCACCATACAGGTTTTCCTGGAGAACGTGGACTTCCTGGGCTGAAAGGAGCTAAAGGAGATGATGGAAATTTGGGGCCACCTGGAACTATGGGACTCAGAGGGTTGAAAGGTAAGATTTGGATAAAACATACCTTTATGTTTGGGAGAGTCTGGTTCAGAATCTGATCAGAGTATGCCGGTCTCTGGTTAGCCAATGAAAAGCTGTAGATCTTGTGATGAAGTTCTAATGATGGATTCTTTGTCAATTCCAGTGTAAGGTTGATATTACCATTTCTTCTTGTGGTTTTTTGTGGAGGTTTTTTTTGTGTCTTTTGCTCTCAGCACTTTGTCAGGTCTCCCATCTTTCCAGTGGCCAGTGATGCTCCTGTTCTGATTCTCTTCTGGTGGAGCATCACCATAGGTGCACTATTCCACAGTTTATTATGTTTAACTGGTGTTTGCCGATGTTACAATCAACGTCAATGCAATGGCAACAAATGCCGGAGTCTCACAAGAAAAGAAACCCACCATGAAGCTTCTCCTGCCTCTGTTTAAATATTTTTTGATGCACTGGGAATTGTTGCCATTGCCATAACGGCAGATACCATCTCCAAAATACACAAACTTTCTGGGCGCCAACATGAAGCCACCAGTGGAAAATCCCACCCTTGACTTCAGGTGACAAAATTATTAAAATCCTGTATAAAACGCCCTTCAGGTTGTATATAGGGTGTGTGTGAAACCTAAATGAATGACGTGTTTAGACTTGGGTCCCAAAATATATTTTATTATTGTAGCGCTGTTTAAAACTCTGTTGCTGTAATTGCTCGGGTTTGGCCACCAGAGGGAGACAAGCGCAATGTGAAGTATACTGGACACAACGGGACTACGTTTTCCATCATGTTTTGTGGTGGATAGAGGAAGTGGGTGGGGGAGAGTGAAGGACATCCGCAGCCTCAGGCAAAGGAGAGCCAGTGTGAGTCGAGCGACGAAAGGTGGAAGACGCACGTGAGACTGCCAGAGATTGAGACCAGGCCAGAGCAGGCGCTGCCTTGCGGGTGCTGGGAATCAGAGAGAGTGCTAAGCAGCGACTCATCTACACATCGCTGAGAGGTTCTGCACAGAGACAGAGTTCCGGTTTGGACCCTGAGTAAGGAGACCGCGATGATCCACTGGGAGTGCAGGCGGTAGGCCGTAATTCTCATTGCAGAAATCGGACAAGCAGGAGAAGCAGATCCGGTGGTGCAGAGCTCCAGTATCGTTCAGCGGAGAGACATCCTTGATCGGGCAGCGGAATAGATTGTCTAACGGATGGGTGAGAGGCCTTCCAGGCCACAGTCCAAGTTTAACGAAACACGCTGCAGTATTGTTTAAATCTACAGGGCCCCAATGTGACTAGTCGAAGATTTGCTCATTCCATTCACTGGCCAGTTGAATATAGTACCCGGGTACCTGAGATCACACACACACACCTTTTTGAGACATTACTTTCACGGGACTTACACTCCGGAAACGAAGGGGTTAAACTTTTCTTTTGCCGCCGCGTGGTTTTCTCGCATTACGAAATCCTGTCGTTCATATACCGTGTTCACATTATATATGCCGCTTTATTGGGATCAGTAAAGTATATAATCTATAAAATCCACAACAGTGCTGGTGTATATTTATTCCCTAGTGCGGTGAGACTAACCCGAGGTTAAATTCAGCGGCTCATCCGGGAGTGAGCGCTACATTATAATATGCAAATATCCCAAAATCTCCAAAATCTCAAATCCAGACACGGGGCACTTTACCTCTGACTTTCCTTATCTTATACCCTAGGTGCAATGATGTTGAGTCTCTTCAGTGGGTGGGCATTGTATGTGAGGCACCTGTGAATGGGCAGAACGCAAGGTTTGTGAGGGTCCTAACTCCAGAGAAAGCATGAAACAGCACTAGTGTCCTGCCCTATAGTGGGTCCCTCTCAGGTCTCAAGGTTTTAGCTCAATGGCATCATTACAGAGGAGGGTGAACCTAGAAAGGGCGGCCATACTGAAATGCCAAAGCAACCTCCTCTGCATGAGAGGAACAGGACCATCTTTAACTCGGGGAAAAAGGGGCAGCTGCCCTGGGCCCAGTCATTGTTGTGGGGTCCAAGGCAGCTGCTCATTGAGCCCGCAAAAGCAATGGCCTGCTCCGTGGCTCGGTGCCTATTTGGCATCAATCACAAACTTCTTCTGCAGGGGGCTGACATCTTGGATGTCATCCCTGCCTGCAGGACTTAACCCCGGCCCCATTGATGTCACCGCGCATGGGCCTGATGACATCACAAATTTGACTTCTCCCCTCTATGGAGGAGATACAGGGGTCCTTTGGACCCCATATCTCCAGAACATGGAAACCAGAGGGTTGATTTAGGAATTGTTGGAAAGGTCAGGGCATGGCCTTTCCAATGATACCAAACATGACGATGTAAAATCTAAAAGAAAATAAATAAACATTTTTTTTTTTACATGTTGTCAGGGGTGGTTTGGGATGTTGGTTTGGAGATCAAAATTGCATGGGGGGGGGGGGCAAGAAAATGTTTGGCCAGGGGCCCAGTCAATATTGAAGCAGCCTTGGAGAGGAATCACAGCTCTCGATAATCATTCCTGCCTTGATAGACTTTGTCAAGAGGACGTAACGGATACCTCTCTAGGCAACTTAAGCAAGAGGTCCATGTTTTGGTTTGCCCGGTACACTATGTATGAGCAATGTCTGTGAGGGCCCTGAGATTTTTTAATGTGAGAACATTATGATGGAAAGACCTATTACTTTATGTTTGCTACATTTTAATATTCCTGCTTTCGGAATAATGAAATGGGCGATTTTCCTAAAAAACCTTTTCTGTGCCAGCAAAGCCACGAGCTCTGAGAATAACGTGAAGACACGGGAGAGGTCAGGGGTCGGGTTGGAAACACAATATCTGCTGTTGGGAAACGTTCTGGGTTGTTACTTAAACTAATACAATTATCACAGAATTTCCCTCAGAGGAAACCGAGTAATCTGCGCGAGAGACGTCTCCAGCCCTGCCGTCCAGCACTTCCTGCTCAAAAACAAACTGTGTTTTTTCTTGTTTTTTTTTTTAACATATTTTTATTTTGGGGTCATATGTATTGCGTGACAGTAATATCTCATAACAAAGGGCTAAAAGAGACAAAAAGAAGATTTACAAGATCACTGAGGATGGTAAACAGCATAGACTAGCTGTTCACAACCCTGATCCTCAGGTCCCCATAACAGGCCAGGTTTGCAGGATATGTGAAGCACGGGCTTGTTCTCCACAAGGACCAGGGGTGCTATAGCTTGGCTGCCAGGAGGTGACCCCAGAACACGGCTGCAGATGCTGCCGCCTCACTGCCTGTGCTCTGCAGACTTGGTTCACCTTCCTCACCTGGGGTTACCACTCCACTCGCTGAGAGTTACCTCCACCAGCTTCACCCTTATAGGCCCGGAAAGGGACAAGATACTAGTGATGGGCCGAACACCCCCATGTTCAGTTCGCATTCGAACTCGAACACCCGAAAAAGTTCAACCGCGATCTCGAACACATTTCGAACACAATGCAAGTCAATGGGGCTCGAACGGTCGAAAATTAAGGTCCCCTCCAGAGGCCAATTCACCGCTGTGTGCTGAGCTAATTTTTACCACTTTTGCTCAGGTTTAAACGTGATTTGAAACCATGGGAAATGTTTGACCACAAGGAGTGGGAAATGTTTGACCAACAGGGAGTGGGAAATGTTTGACCAACAATGGGTGGGAAATGTTTGACTAACAAGGAGTAGGAAATGTTTGACTAACAAGGAGTGGGAAATGTTTGACCAACAAGGAGTGGGAAATGATTGACCAACAAGGAGTGGGAAATGTTTGACCAACAAGGAGTGGGAAATGATTGACCAACAAGGAGTGGGAAATGTTTGACCAACAAGGAGTGGGAAATGTTTGACCAACAAGGAGTAGGAAATGTTTGACTAACAAGGAGTGGGAAATGTTTGACCAACAAGGAGTGGGAAATGATTGACCAACAAGGAGTGGGAAATGTTTGACCAACAAGGAGTGGGAAATGTTTGACCAACAAGGAGTGGGAAATGTTTGACCAACAAGGAGTGGGAAATGTTTAATCCCATGGACTTCAGAGTTAAAAATATTCCCGTTTTAAATCAGTATCTAATAAACCGTTTATTATTATATTCTGCAGTAAAGAGTCTCTTTAATTAGATTTTTTTAGGATCTTTTATGCATTTTTTTGAATTATTTTTTTTAAAAAAATACTCGGACTTTCCGCAAACGTCCCAAAAAGTTCGAAGTTCACGAATTTTTGAACAGCTGATGTTCAAATCAAACTTTGAACCGATTCGAACCAGCAGCCCATCCCTACAAGATACCCCAGACCCAGACACAAATGGGTCCCAAAACATACTGGATAGAACTGGTAATCCCAATCACACGAGTCACCAAACAGCCAACACCAGAAAGCTATTAAATAGAGGTTTAATACTTAAAAAGACACGAAAAGGGATAAAAAGTACAGACAGGTAGATAAAATAAAAGGGAAAATAAACACAACAGCTAAACTCACAGCCCCTGCATTTAAAGATCTGGTTCCAGTAGACTTGGAATAGGAGGAGCAGAAATCCGAGTTCAGTCCACATGTGCTTAGATGTTAATTCCTGTGGATCCTCCACTGAACTAACTCACTCAGCAAAGAGTGGTCTCTTTTAGGGATGAGCCAAACACCCCCGTGTTCGGTTCGCATTCGAACTAGAAACATTTCAAAAGTTCGAGTTTGAACTCGAACCGAACTCAATGCAAGTCAATGGGACTCAAAAGTTTGATTTTTAGAGTGCCCTCCAAGAGGGCATATATGCAAGATATTTGCCATAAAAGGTGTATGGGGGTCCGGGTAGTGCCCTGGGGGACAGGAAACAAGGTCAAAAAGTTTTTAAAAAAACTTTTTAACCCTTTCAATGCGGAGGACGCGCTGAGCGCGTCCTCCGCATTCCCGCTGCTGTGCGGAGGACGCGCTGAGCGCGTCCTCCCATTGGGGTCAGCGTTCGGCTGGATTCCGGCCGATCGCTGGCCCCCCCGGTGCGGGCTGACATCCTCGATGTCAGCAGCGCATCCGGACCGCAGCCGCCAGAATTAGGTGTCATCGCGGCAGCGCGATGACTCCTAATTCAGGCGCCCCCCCCCGCATGTGCGGAGGAGGCGCCTGAAAGGGAGGGGGGGAGGTCCTTCGGACCTCTCTCCCTCCCGATCGGCGGCTCTGCGGGGGTTAACCCAGGCATCATTTGGAAGGGCACAGCCTGCCCTTAAATGGTACCTGGCATTAACCCCTGGGGAGCTGGATCGCGAATCGGCGCTGAAAAGCGCCGGTTCGCGATCCTTTCCCGAGCTGGCCGACATCTTGGATGTCGGCCAAGCCTCCGAGAACTCTCCCTGAGGACTGGCGTCATCGTGCCAGTCCTAGAGTTAACCCCTAACTGCCACCAACTGTGAGATAGGGAGTTCCAATGAACTCCCTATCTCCCGATCCGTGGCAGTTAGGGGTTAATGTTTGGTATGGTTGGATCGGCCAGAGCATGGCGTTCCAACAATACCAAACTTGAATGTGAAAAAAGTTTTTAAAAAAAAATAAAAATAAAAATTAAAAATAAAAATATATTTTAAAAAACAAATTATAAAAAAAAGAATAAACATTTTTTTTTCTTTTTTTTGGTTTGTTAGTGTAGCAATATTGTTCCCATTGCAATTATAATGTGAACAATGATGCTGCACTAACGATTTTTGTATGCGGTGCGTTTGTTAAAAATCGCGTAATTTTCCCCCAAAAAAAATGTAACGAGACCCCATCTCTAATTTTTTTAACAAGCGCACCCCATACAAAATATAACCGCAATTGCTCGCATGTTAAAATGTGAAAAAAAACACTTTACACGCTGTAAATTATTGAAAATACATATTTTATTGCATTTTTTGTTATAATATACAGACATGACATAACGTATACATATAATAATGACATATTATGAATCTACCGAGTCTGACGGAAAGAACGATATATAATATGTCTGGGTCATATACTAAAATAAGCCTTCAAAACACGTTTAAACATGATGAGCAAAACCGGTAAAAATGACCTCAGCACAGAGGCGGGAAAAGCCTCAGCAGCGAAAGGGTTAAAAGGAACAGTGAGTATTCCATGAAATAAGGGTTAAAAATAAAAACGAAAAATTCCTTCAAATATCGTGCCTAGGAGGTCCCCATAACCTGCCCGTGAAGTGGCGGATTTCTAGGATGTATAGAAACATTTAAAAACAAAGAAATGACGTAACTAATGACGGTAAATGTTTTTCCTTTAACCTCCCTGGCGGTATTCCCGAGTGTGACTCGGGGTTAAATTTCACTACCACGATCGGTAACCCCGAGTCACACTCGGGCTGGATGTTTACTCACCTCCTCCTGGCTCCCTCGCTGTCCCCCGCAGTGTGATCGCGGCAAGCTGCTTCCTGGATGGCTCCCTGCGAGTCACATGATGCAGAGGGGCTGGACGCAGCAAACTTCATTCATAATACTCACTGAATACAAATGGAAAGTTGAACGGCCACTAGGTGGCAGTACAGGATAAGAAATAGACCATACCTCGTCTCACCCTTGTTCTCAGATAGATTTCAGTGTTTTTTGTTGTATTTTATTGTACATCATTTATTTGCATTATTTTGGATAATTATTTTCGGGATAATAAATTATTATGTCGTGTTTCAAACTTTATCGGACTCTGTGTATTTACTATTTTTTTTAAATTAATTAATTTATTTATTTATAAAGGATTTTACCAGTAAGGACTCTTGATTTCACGGATTTCAGTGCGTGATTCGTAATTATTACAGGCTAACTATGTACAAAAACACGTTTCCTTTAAAAAAAAATTGAGAGGCTTTTAGACACAAAATTTAGAAAAAATTAGACCGCCAGGGAGGTTAATCTATTCATAAACATCTGCTTGGGGCGGCAGCCTGTATGAAAAGACATTTTATCAAGTTTAGTGATTTTTTTTGGCTAAATTGTGGTGAAACTTATGCAGGCTTTGGATGAAAGTAACAATAGGTGCTTTAAAATTGGGCCTTTAGTGTCGGCAACAGTGCCGTCACACCGTAACCCCTCTGTGGTATTGTGGAAGAGTGCAGGGTTGGACCCTGCGGTCCAATATCAAAATTATATGAATCTGGTAATATAGGCGTCAGTGGCAGTGCACCAAAATATTACTGCGCTATAGTGTATGGCAGGATGGAAGCGCACCAGCAGTAACAAGCAGCGGAATATACCAGACAGGGGCACAGAGCGAGAGTAGTTGTTATAACAAAACCAGCTCAACAACGTTTAGGCACTAGTACTGCGCTACTGTATATGGTGAGAATTGGCGCATACCAGTCCCGGTGGCTCTGCGTCATCACGCCGCGCCCTGCCCCCTGATCACTCACAGCTGCACCGGGTGCCACCGGAGCTCCTGGCATTCGGCCAGCTGGCGGCACCATGCGTCCGGGGCCCCCCCGATCGCCACCCGGGGCCCTGGATGTCACAATATTACAATCCAAACGCAAACGGGTTAAGTAACCAAATTTGTAAGAAGAATAATTAATGCAGCATATGAATCCTCACACTGCCGGGCAGCACCTTAAGGCCCGGTTCACACCTAAGCGCTTTACAGCGCGTTCCTGCACGCTGTAAAACGCATAAAGAGGGAAATCCCATTATTTGCTATGGGACCCGTTCATACCTGGGTGTTTTACAGCATGCAGGAATGCGCTGTAAAACGTCCTACGCCCAAAGAAGTACAGGAGCTTCTTTGGGGCGTATTGCAGCGCGTTCACTCTGCAGTCTATGGCCGTAAACGTGCTGCAATGCGAGTTCGCATGTTTTTTACGATACGCGCGTAAAAAAAACGAAGGTGTGAACCCAGCCTTACAGTATAATTAATGCAGCATATGATTCGGCACACTGCCGGGCAGCACCTCTACAGTTTGTGGATCCAGGAATCAGGTGAGTATTAGAAAGAAAAAAAAAGAATTTTATTTTAGGTTGCTGGGGACATTTAAAAATGTCCTCGGATTTAATTTTTTTTTAAAAATGTGTCGCCTTACCTTAGCCTGGTGGTCAGTGGGGGCTCCCTGGAACCTGGTTGGGCGGAAGGGGGGTCTGCCGTGGCTCCCTCCCTGGAGTCCCTGCGCCACCTCTCTGCCACATGCACCCTGCAACCTGGATCCTGGTTGGGCGGAAGGGGGGTCTGCCGTGGCTCCCTCCCTGGAGTCCCTGCGCCACCTCTCTGCCACATGCACCCGGCTTGCCAGCCCGCTCAGTCGCTGCTCTGTAATCTTGCGGCCGCATGCTCCTCAAGTCAAGGGGTCCTTGGGAGGGAGGCTCCGGTGGGCTGCCCTCTACAGTGCCTGATTTAGAGGGCCTCGTCTGCCTGATGTTTTAGCAACAAGAATGTTTTATCCCATAGGCTTTGATGTTAAAAATATTCCCGTTTTAATTCAATATCTAATAAACCGTTGCTTATAATATTCTGCAGTAAAGAGTCTCTTTACTTTTAGATTTTTTAGGATTTTTTTAAGCATTTTTTTATGCTTTTTTCAAATTTGTTTTTTTTCAAACTCGAACCGAACACGCCAAAAAGTTCGAAGTTCGCGAACTTGTGAACTGCCAAAGTTCGAATTGAACTCCGAACCGATCAAAACGGACAGCTCATCCCTAGTCTCTTTAACCCCTCACCTCCCCCATCCATGAACACACCCCCCTCAGGGACCTCCACTCAGCTCCAAAATTACGCTGGTGCACATGAACTGTGCTGGCCAAACCATTTGGTCATACCTTGGTCTCCATGGTATCTCCCTAGGGTGCCAGGCTACAGGAATTGCCATTTAATAATAATAATATGTGTGCACACTTCTTTGAAGCAGAAAAATCTTTTTTTGGCACGACCATCTGGTTTAGCGATGTCAACAAAGTCCACGGAATTTGGAATAACATTCTAACGGTGGGAAATAAATAATAGATGGAAATGAGGGAAATGCTTGTTTTTACACGACGGTTTGATTCAGGAGAAGAAGATAAAACGCGTCGATACATTTTGGTGTGTGTTTATTATTTCTTGCAGTTTTCGTTTCTCCTCATACCGTGTCGGGGATAAACTCTCTATTGTTTTTGCAGCGAAGAGCAAAGCCCTTTGAAAAGTCGATCTCTGGTGGCATTCCGTCGTCCTGTCCTGTGAAACAAAATATCCGCGCCGGCCGCAGAGCAGCAGGGCGCCTTCTTATCCCTCAGTTTGCTTCCCTGCCTTTCCTTTTTTCTTGCTGCCCCCACGTCTCCAGGTCCCCAAGCATCTGCATAAGCAGGGGGGGGTGAACACTGCCAAGTGTCGGTCCCTGCGATGCACATTAATGGGTAAGAGCAACACATTCCTCCGCCACGCCATGCCAAGCCACGCCGCAGGTACTGTCAGGCAGCATAGGGGGGGCAAAGAACGTAGAAATAAACATTCCGTCTACCGGCTACTCCTGTTTTACTGCACAGAAAGGACAAACAGGTGGTGCCGGGGCATATTTTCACACTAAAGCACTTCTTTACTGACAGTGCACTTATTTTAATAGTATTAACCCGTTCTCTCCATCATTATCCCATGAATGAAGGTCCCTGTGTGGAATGAAACGTTGATGTAAGTGTGTACCATCTGTCAGATACATTAAAGCACCTTTACAAAGCCCCGTGAGAGCGCGTCACGTACCGTATGGCACAGGGTAGTGCTGTGATACTTTAAAGGGGCTGTTACCTAAGCAACAAAATTTCATGTAAATTTTGACGATTCCATTTCGCTGAAGCTGTGAAGCGGTGAATTCACTGTTCACCTTAGGGTTACCCATAGGGCGCCGAAGATTGTGTCACTGAGAGAAGATTGTGTTTTACGGTGGACCTGGCCTGACATGGTGCAGAAAGGGTGTGAGCTTAAAGGGATACTCTAGGCAACATGACCACCTAAGCTTTTTGAGGTGGTCATGATGCCCTGAGTATTCCCCTGCCTGTCCCCCCTCCCTCCGCTCAGCCGATCAGCTGAAAAAGCTGTGAGAGGCGGAGAAGTTTACTCCGCCCTCCCAGCTGTCAGTCAGCAGAGCGGGATTCATATTTCCCGCTTCTGCCGACTATTGCCGAGTAGGAGACGTCATCGCGCTTTCAGTGCGATGACGTCTCCAACTCACCGCAGTAGCTGGCGGCAGCCTGAGGATTAGTGTTGGGCGCATCCTCTTGCGCGCAACACTAATCCTCAGCAGATGGAGCTGGGAGGAAGCCTGCCGATGTGCTGGCTTACGTGAGAGGCGCGCATGCGCGCTTCTCACGTAAACCATAAGCCAAGTGAAAGGAAGAAGGACGGGAGCGGAAGAGGAGGGAGGTGAGTACAAAAAAAAAAGAATAAAAAAAAAGACACCGTTGGAAACACTTTTTAGGGTAAGTATTCCAATTAAAAAAAAAAAATCCCTACCTATTTATTAAGGGAATAGCGATAGTTTAATGTAAAAAAACGGGGGGGGGAGGGACGACTTTTGATTAGAGTGTTCCTTTAATGTGCAGTGATCAGACATGAACCGGGATATGTATAACAATAAAATAAGGAATTTATTATAAACTAGACACAAACAGCAGGACAAAATATACATAAAAATAAAGACCTGAAAACCAGCAAACATAGGAAGAAACCAAAATACCGAGACACAAAAGCAATGTAAGATACAGGGATATAAGCAGGGCAGAAATCAAAAAGCAATCAGGCAGACTGACCTGAACTAAATATACAATAATCACTAGACCAGATAAACATAAACAGATAAATAACCAAGGACCTGGGTAACAATAAGCAGACAGAAATAAACAGAACTAAGCAGGGGAATACGCAAGACTATACCTGACACAGAAGTAACCTTAAGACAGACATGATATAGAAAAGCAAAACAGCACCTAACCAGAACTGCATATGCAATGAAACTGAAATCAGGATCACAATGAGGCTTGAATCAAGATGAAGATACAGATCAAACTGAGAACATGGATCAAAATGAGGCAGCACCCTTCTTTGGGTGATGCCTCCTTATATACAGAGTTCTTAATCAACACAATGAGTCCAGGTGAGTATCCAAGGCTGGAAAATTCAAGTCCAGAACATCTATGCGATGATCACATAAGCCAGAGGGGGCGCCAGGGACCCAGAATGTCACATTGTGTCACTGAGAGAAGATTGTGTCATGAAAAAGTTGGAGAACGGCGCCGAAGAGCGGCGAACTGGCCTTGGCGAAATCCACCAAACTGCAAGAAAAAACAAATCAATAAAGCGTAACTCTCCTATTCTCCTGATAGGTGTTTAAACCAATAAAAATGCATTAAAATGTGTCTGAATAATAAAAAGGTCCTTTAAAGACTGTTACAGAATAAAAAAAAAAATATGTTTTTAAAAAAAATTAGGAAACAAATATTTAGTCTAAAAACAAAATAGAAAAAGGTATTAAAATAAATAAAAAAATACTTTTTGCTGAAAATGAAAAGGATAAATATTGTATTTTTAAAAATAAATAAATGATATGACGTTTTTCCATTGAATCCTGTGGGATTTTCCTGTTTAAACATGTCGAAATAAATCGCTGAAAATCAGGTCATTTCACTGACATTTCGGTGCTGTTCGGTGTTTTGAGTAAAGATTAACCATTACTTCTCTATGGGACGATATCACTGCCTGTGGTTGGTGGATAATGGGAGTTGTAGTGACCCTGGTATGGCTTATACCGGTGAGGTGGATGATGGGAGTTGTAGTGGCCCTGGTATGTTATATACCGGTGAGGTGGATGATAGGAGTTGTAGTGATCTTTGTATGTTCAATACTTGTGTGGTGGATGATGGGAGTCATAGTGACCCTAGTATGGTTTATACCAGTGAGGTGGATGATGGGAGTTGTAGTGACCCTGGTATGTTAAATGCCAGTGAGGTGGATAATGGGAGTTGTAGTGTAGTGACCCTGGTATGTTATATACCGGTGAGGTGGATGTTGGGAGTTGTAGTTATCTTGGTATGTTCAATACCGGTGAGGTGGATGATGGGAGTCGTAGTGACCCTAGTATGGTTTATACCAGTGAGGTGGATGATGGGTGTTGTAGTGACCCTGTTATGTTAAATGCCAGTGAGGTGGATGATGGGAGTTGTAGTTATCTTGGTATGTTCAATACCGGTGAGGTGAATGATGGGAGTCATAGTGACCCTAGTATGGTTTATACCGGTGAGGTGGATGATGGGAGTTGTAGTGACCCTGGTATGGTTTATACCGGTGAGGTGGATGATGGGAGTTGTAGTGACCCTGGTATGTTAAATGCCAGTGAGGTGGATGATGGGAGTTGTAGTGACCCTGGTATGTTAAATGCCAGTGAGGTGGATGATGGGAGTTGTAGTGACCCTGGTATGTTATATACCGGTGAGGTGGATGTTGGGAGTTGTAGTTATCTTGGTATGTTCAATACCGGTGAGGTAGATGATGGGAGTCGTAGTGACCCTGGTATGTTAAATGCCAGTGAGGTGGATGATGGGAGTTGTAGTGACCTTGGTATGTTATATACCGGTGAGGTGAATGATAGGAGTTGTAGTGACCTTGGTATGTTATATACCGGTGAGGTGGATGATGGGAGTTGTAGTGCCGCTGGTGTGTTATATACCGGTGAGGTGAATGATAGGAGTTGTAGTGACCTTGGTATGTCATATACCGGTGAGGTGGATGATCGGAGTTGTAGTGCCGCTGGTGTGTTATATACCGGTGAGGTGGATGATGGGAGTTGTAGTGCCGCTGGTGTGTTATATACCGGTGAGGAGGATGATGGGAGTTGTAGTGCCGCTGGTGTGTTATATACCGGTGAGGAGGATGATGGGAGTTGTAGTGCCGCTGGTGTGTTATATACCGGTGAGGTGGATGATGAGAGTTGTAGTGACCTTGGTATGTCATATACCGGTGAGGTGGATGATGGGAGTTGTAGTGCCGCCTGTGTGTCATATACCGGTGAGGTGGATGATGGGAGTTGTAGTGCCGCAGGTATGTTATATACCGGTGAGGTGGATGATGAGAGTTGTAGTGACCTTGGTATGTCATATACCGGTGAGGTGGATGATGGGAGTTATAGTGCCGCTGGTGTGTTATATACCGGTGAGGTGGATGATGGGAGTTGTAGTGACCTTGGTATGTCATATACCGGTGAGGTGGATGATGGGAGTTGTAGTGCCGCTGGTGTGTTATTTACCGGTGAGGTGGATGATGGGAGTTGTAGTGACCTTGGTATGTCATATACCGGTGAGGTGGATGATGGGAGTTGTAGTGACCTTGGTATGTCATATACCGGTGAGGTGGATGATGGGAGTTGTAGTGCCGCTGGTGTGTTATATACCGGTGAGTGCAGTGTGGGTTATTTCTAATGATTTACATAATAAATTATCATGTTATGGTTTTACACGCCATGTAGATAAAATAATAAAACGTGACGTGCAGCTTTTAAAGGATGATTTAGGAAACACGAAGCTCTGGGAACCCGAGAAAACCCAGCAGATTTCTCAAAATTCTCAAGAATGAAACCAAATCCGAAGGGACTGAAAATATCTGCCCTGTTCCCATCTCTGTAACGACCCGTCATGATTTACTGAAGTGAATATTTCCTTTTCATGATTGGATTCGCATAATGGAAAACAGACGTGCGCACATCGCCGCGGCGTGCGGCTTCCTCTACCTCTTTCTCGTGTTCGTTTAAAACTGAAATCAGGGCTTTTGGTGCCACGTTATTCGAAAGACACGAAAATGAGAAGAATCGAAGCCAGGATTGATAGTCTTCTGGATGGAACTAGCTGTGACGGATGAAGCCACGGCTCTAGGTCGTGGGTATTAAGGTTAGAAATTAGGATTAGAAATAAGGGTCAACTCATCACCGCCCACACGTCTAACCATTGGGCTTGAAAACCGAGGAGCACCCCCCGCGGCTCTCTGGTGACTCCTCTGGTCTGCCTTCCTAGCCGACGCACTGCCCTCATCATCGGTTGCAGGGAGACATCCCGCGGCAGACAATGTTGAGCCACACATGGCCAGATTTATAATTATGTAAAGTAGGCATGTGCTACAGGTGGCAGCCACAGGGCGGGTGATCTGTAAAACCAAATGACAATTTAAAATCCTTTGAGCCCCTATATCTCCAGAACCATACATACCTGAGTTCAAGCAGTCCCGCGGTAGCCAATGACGTGCTCAGCGTGCACGTGCAGGGGAGGCGGAGCATAGGCATGCATAGGAAGTTAGCAGGGCATACTGCGCTGGCCTGCGGTGTTTAGACCCACTCGCCACGAGGGCGACATAGTAACTTCGCTACCAAGATCAACTGTTCTCGATCTGCAAGACCCCACCTGGTGCCTCGATATCAAGCATTGCTGACATCATGGTGTTCCACAGGAGCAATGCAAAGGGATTTCCTTTATTGCAAGCAGACATAATTTGCGTTTGGGCTCTAGAACTTGCCCCTAAAGTATTAGCAGCGTGGACATGATGCACGAGGTGCTAACACTTTTTAAAACCAGCCGGGAATGTGTCTGAATGACATCTCCCCAGCTGATCCTGCACAGAGACCTGAACTGCAGTGACTTCTTTTGTCCAGCAGGCGGCGACATCTCCCTGCCGATAGGTTATTACATTAACCACTTCGATGCTATGGACGCGCTCAGCGTGTCCAACCGCATGTCACGTTCCATGCAGTGGACGCGCTGAGCGCGTCCAGTCTTTGGGGTCAGCGTTCGGCCGGGTTCCGGCCGATCTCTGGCCCCCCCGGTGTGGGCTGACATCCTCGATGTCAGCCCAGCATCCGAACCGCCGCCGGGCTAATTAGGTGTCATCGCGGGGGCGCGATGACACCTAATTCAGGCGCCCCCCCCCGCATGTGCGGAGGAGGCGCCTGAAAGGGAGGGGGGAGGTCCTTCGGACCTCTCTCCCTCCCGATCGGCGGCGTTGCGGGGGTTAACCCAGGCACCATTTGGAAGGGCACAGCCTGCCCTTCCAAATGGTACCTGGCATTAACCCCTGGGGAGCCGGATCACGAATCGGCGCTGAAAAGCGCCGGTTCGTGATCCTTTCCCGGAGCTGGCCGACATCTTGGATGTCGGCCAAGCCTCCGGGAACTCCCCCTGAGGACTGGCGTCATCGTGCATAGCACGATGACGCCAGTCCTAGAGTTAACCCCTAGCTGCCACCAATGGTGGAGATAGGGAGTTCCAATGAACTCCCTATCTCCCGATCCGTGGCAGCTAGGGGTTAAAGTTTGGTATTGTTGGATCGGCCATATCAAACACGAAAGTGAAAAAGTTTGTAAAAAAAAAAACAAAAAAAAAAATATTTAAAAAAAAATTATAAAAAAAAAATAAACAAGTTATTTTTCTTTTTTTTGGTTTGTTAATGCAGCAATATTGTTCCCATTTCAATTATAATGTGAACAATGATGCTGCACTAATGATTTTTGTATGCGGTGCGTTTGTTAAAAATCGTGTAATTTTCCCCAAAAAAAAATGTAACGAGACCCCATTTCTAATTTTTTTAACAAGCGCACCCCATACTAAATATAACCGCAATTGCTTGCATGTTAAAATGTGAAAAAAAACACTTTACACGTTGTAAATTATTAAAAATACATATTTTATTGCATTTTTTGTTATAATATACAGACAGGTCATGACGTATACATATAATAATGACATATTATGAATCTACAGAGTCTGACGGAAAGAACGATATATAATATGTCTGGGTCATATACTAAAATAAGCCTTCAAACCGCGTTTAAACATGATGAGCAAAACCGGTAAAAATGAGCTCAGCACAGAGGCGAGAAAAGCCTCAGCAGCGAAAGGGTTAAGGAATACACTGGGGATATTCCCAAATATTTCTCACTGTATAATTATTTAAAAATGGTTTTCCAAAAAAAAAACACTGCTTCTTGACAGTAAATCTTTGGAAAATCACTTGGTAGATGAAGGGGTTAAGGCCGGGTGCACACGAGCGCACTCAGAATGAAAGGAACTTCTGTGAGAGTGGATGTTCCTTCGAGTGGACGCCCGCCTGCCCCCCTCAGCCCCCTCCTATGGAGGATCGCGCTTTGCAGGCCTGTCGACATGCATCCTAGCGCATCGACAGGGAGGCTTTCAAGGCGGACTCTTGCTGCGCGCGCACGAGCATGTGACCGGCCCCGTCGCAGCGTCACATGGCTGCGACAGGCGCCAGTAAGTGCGCGTGCACGGGTGCACTAGGTGCGCTCGTGTGCACCTGGCCTTAAGTGAGCTTCACACATTTAAATACAGGACAATATGACCCTACTCAGAATCTATCAGGGTTATTCAAAGAGCTCCGAATGGCTGCCGAAAGGGAACCAAACACTCAAATTCAGGGTACGGTTACCTTTCCTGGCCATTCGGCTATTCAGAGAGCAGGCAGTTCGCCAAATCCTGGCGAATTGCCTGCACATACGGTGCCTGTTCAGTGCCTGTTCGGTGGCAGTGAATCCCCATAGAGAAGCAATGCTTCATCTATTCAGAGACACCGAACAGCAGTGAAAAGCAGTGTTAATCTTAGTCGCATTTTAGTCATCTGATTTTTTTCCGTTTTAGTCGACAGTAAATCGAGTCTATTAAAATCGAATGGGTTTAGATAAAGTGTGACGCAGTGTTAATTTTGACAGCAAATTTTGATCAATTTTAGTCATAGTCTTTTGACTAAATGCCATTTAATTTTTGTTAAATTTTAGTCACCTGAATGGTTTTATTTTTAGTCTACTCTTATTTTACTAGTCTAAACTTACTATAGTTTTAGTCAAGTAAAATCTTATGATATTTAGTTAACTAAAACTAGACTAAAATGGAAAAAATTCAGATGACTTAGGCTAGGGTCAGACGAAAGCATTTTTCCCGCGAACGTGAAAAAGTGCGTCCGAACGCATTGACATATTTTTTCACGGAATGCGAAAAACGGTCAGACGACGCGCATTTTCGGGCGTGATTTTGTACGGATCGTCAATAAAACTCTTTTTGCGTCTGGACGTTATGTAGGCTGGACATTAGCAGCGTCTGACGTCTCCTAATCTCGCACACACGCCGCTATGCCGCAGCTGCGCACTCTGTACGTCAGTACTAGCGGTTCAGCGTTCTCAGAAAAATGCGTTCAAATTCCACTTGCGTTGCACACCGGACTTTTGTGCGGCCGTACATCGTATATTGGCCGTCATTGCCCGTCATCTGCTGCTAGTGCGGCCGTAATTATGTGCGCCAGAACGCACGTTAAAAGTGCGCTGGTCTGACCCCAGCCTAAAATGCGACTAAAATTAACACTGGTGAAAAGTTGCCGAATTGCCCTGCCATTCGGTGGTTTAATTCGGCAGGTTTAATCAGGAGAATCCCATAGGCTTCAATGTTAAAAATATTCCCGTTTTAATTCAATATCTAATAAACCGTTCATTATTATATTCTGCAGTAAAAAGTCTCTTTATTTATGGATTTATTAGGATCTTTTAGGCATTTTTCGGGATTTTTTTGAGAATTGTTTTTCCTGTTTTTTTAAATCGTTTTTTCTTTTTTTCTGTAACAGCCCTTTTTATTATCATTCATTGGATCTTATGTAAATTTCAGACATTTTCGTTCAGTAGTTTCTTTGCAAACAGCGTTTCACTTTTCAAACATTCAAGGAAACTGTTTTTTTATTTTTTTCACTCCATTTGTCTGCGTGTCAGGTTTTTCCGGCGGCTGCTCTGTGCTGTGATCAGTGGCTGCGTGGGTTTCTCCGGCATGTTCGGCGGGGTTAATCCAAATGTTTTTGCCGGTTTCGGTGTGCGTTTGCCGGGTTTCGCGGTGAGTGTTCGTCGGGTTTGCAGCGACTTTTCCCTGCACTACAACGGCCCTGTGGTGCTTGCTGAACACACCGCAGGGTCGCCGAATTGGGATCGCCAAATGGCACCGAATTGAAGAGAACGAAAAGTCACCAAACGTGCGATGACTTTTCGATTCTCTTTGAATAACCCTGTATATCGTTTTATTCACAATGTCCACTGGGTTTAAGCAATAAAAACTTATGTAGGGGGAGAGTGATGGGCTGCTTGGTGAGAATGATGGGCTGCTTGGTGAGAATGATGGGCTGCAAGGTGAGAGTGATGGACTGCAAGGGGAGGTGATGGACTGCAAGGTGAGTGATGGACTGCAAGGTGAGGTGATGGGCTGCAAGGTGAGTGATGGACTTCAATTGGTGAGAGTGATGGACTGCAAGATGGGAGTGATGGACTGCAAGGTGAGAGTGATGGAATGCAAGGTGTAAGTGATGGATTGCAAGGTGGGAGTGATGGACTGCAAGGTGAGAGTGATGGACTGCAAGGTGAGAGTGAAGGACTGCAAGGTGAGAGTGATGGACTGCTAGTGTCAGTGAGTCGGTGGTAGGCTTTCCTAAATAGGAATTTCTTAAGGGAGTGTTTGAAGGAAGTGAAACTAGGGGAAAGTCTGACAGTACGAGGGAGAGCGTTCCAGAGAGTGGGGGCTGCGCGTGAGAAATCCTGCAGTGTATCATGGGAAGAGGTGATGCGGGGAGAAGCTAGGCGCAGGTCACTGTTTGACCTTAGGGAGCGGGCTGGGGTGTATTTGGTGATTAGTGAGGACAGGTAGTGGGGAGCTGAGTTAGTGAGGGTTTTGTAGGTAAGGATAAGGATTTTGAACTTAATTCTGCAGTGGATGGGGAGCCAGTGAAGGGACTCGCAGAGGGGAGCGGCAGAGACAGAGCGGCGGGTGAGATGGATGGGAGCCAGTGAAGGGACTCGCAGAGGGGAGCGGCAGAGACAGAGCGGCGGTGAGGTGGATGGGGAGCCAGTGAAGGGACTCGCAGAGGGGAGCGGCAGAGACAGAGCGGCGGGTGAGGTGGATGGGGAGCCAGTGAAGGGACTCGCAGAGAGGAGCAGCAGAGACAGAGCGGCGGGTGAGGTGGATGGGGAGCCAGTGAAGGGACGCACAGAGAGGAGCGGCAGAGACAGAGCGGTGGGTGAGGTGGATGGGGAGCCAGCGAAGGGACTCGCAGAGAGGAGCAGCAGAGACAGAGCGACGGGTGAGGTGGATGGGGAGCCAGTGAAGGGACTCGCAGAGAGGAGCGGCAGAGACAGAGAGGCGGGTGAGGTGGATGGGGAGCCAGTGAAGGGACTCGCAGAGGGGAGCGGCAGAGACAGAGTGGCGGGTGAGGTGAATTAGCCTGGCGGAGGCGTTCAGGATGGATTGTAGGGGGGAGAGGCGGGACAGAGGGAGGCCAGATAAGAGATTATTGCAATAGTCGAGTCGGGAGATTACCAGGGCGTGTATGAGTTGTTTTGTGGTGACAGCGGTAATAAATGGCCGAATTCTGGAAATATTACGCAGTTGGTATCGGCAGGAGGAGGAAAGAGACTTGATGTGGGGGATGAAGGAAAGAGCAGAGCCAAGTGTAACTCCGAGACAGCGAACCTGGTTTGATGGGGTCATAGTGATACCATCAACCATGATGGAGAAGGTAGGAGGCATTAGAGGGAGGAATTAGTAGGAGCTCAGTCTTAGACATGTTGATCTTTAGGTGGTGGGAGGCCATCCAGGAGGAGATGCCAGATAAACAGTCACTGACTTTGGAAAGGACAGGAGGAGAGAGATCAGGGGTAGAGAGGTAGATCTGAGTGTCATCAGCGTAGAGGTGGTAATTAAAGCCAAAGCTGTTAAGACTCAAATCTATACATTAGTTCCAGCTATGAATGGGTGGACGGCACGAGGCTGTCAGGAAAGTTATTTCACTTTTAATGAGCTCTGCGGGAGAAGGTCTCTCACGTGGCCCGCACTGAGAGTGTTCCTTATATCTGGTTTTATTTCTGCTCAAAAAAAATATATACAGTGTATAATAACTATATATATATATAAATGAAGCTGTTTCTGGTGAGTGGAAGAACAGGTGCCGGCAATCACCCGGAACATAAACCTCTTTGATTTCATCTCTAATTGATGGTAAAGCGGTGGAATGCGCGCGTGTGCCTGTTATTACGGCGTGGAAAGGAACCACAGGGATACGTGCAGGAGGCTTTTTTTTATTTTTAATGTATTTTTTTGTCTTTATTCGCCACCGGGGGCTGCCGACACCTCATTAAAAGAGCCAGGCATGCGTGCCAAACCTGCACGGCTTCCAGGGGAGAGGCTGAGGCGGTGGGGGGGTTCCAGGCCTAAATTCTTTGCAGACAATAATCTCTGAACACCTGAGCGGAGAAACACAAATGGATATTTACAAGGGCAGGTCCCAAGGGGGCCGCAAACACGGGGCGTCTCCCAATTCCAAAGGCCAAGGCGTACCCTTACACACAGCATGCATTGACACACACCCTAAGAATATCACACCCACACATACACACGTACATATATACACTCACTAAAATACACATATGTATTATACCCACATGCATATACACACACATTGTCATATACAAATGCTCACAGAAATATCCATTCACATATACACTCAAACATAAACCCACAACTACATATAACCAAACACACAGACTCCTATATATTACAGTATATACATATCTATACACACACGAATACATATACTCACATAGAACACATACATATACTCACATGGAACACATACATATACTCACATGGAACACATACATATACTCACATAGAACACATACATATACTCACATAGAACACATACATATACTCACATGGAACACATACATATACTCACATGGAACACATACATATACTCACATAGAACACATACATATACTCACATGGAACACATACATATACTCACATAGAACACATACATATACTCACATAGAACACATACATATACTCACATGGAACACATACATATACTCACATAGAACACATACATATACTCACATAGAACACATACATATACTCACATAGAACACATACATATACTCACATGGAACACATACATATACTCACATAGAACACATACATATACTCACATGGAACACATACATATACTCACATAGAACACATACATATACTCACATAGAACACATACATATACTCACATGGAACACATACATATACTCACATAGAACACATACATATACTCACATAGAACACATACATATACTCACATGGAACACATACATATACTCACATAGAACACATACATATACTCACATAGAACACATACATATACTCACAAAGTTTACATACACATATACTAATATACATACATAAACTCAAAGAGAAAACATACCTATATACCAATTCACACAGACAGGGTTATTCAGAGAGATCGAAAAGTCACTGCACATTCGGTGAATTTTCGTTCCCTGCATTTCGGAGCGATTCGGCCATTCCTAGTTCGCCAACCCTGCGTTGTACTCATGCAAGAACCACAGGGCCCCCATAGTGCGTGGAAAACTCGCTTCAAACCCACAGAACACTCACCGCAAACCCGCCGAGCAGTCACCGGAAACCCGCAAAAACCCCGCTGAACACGCCGGAAAAACCTGACTAGTAGCCGATCACAGCGCAGAGCAGCCACTGGAAAAACCCGACTAGTAGCCGATCACAACGCAGAGGAAGCCGCTGGAAAAACTCGACTGGCAGCCGATCACAGCTCAGAGCAGCCACCAGATAAACCCGACTAGCAGCCGATCACAGCGCAGAGCAGCCACCGGAAAAAACAGACTAGCAGCCGATCACAGCGCAGAGCAGCCGCCAGAAAAACCCGACTAGTAGCCGATCAAAGTGCAGAGCAGCCACTGGAAAAACCTGACTAGTAGCCGATCACAGCGCAGAGCAGCCGCCGGAAAAACCCGACTAGCAGCCGATCACAGCTCAGAGCAGCCACCAGATAAACCCGACTAGCAGCCGATCACAGCGCAGAGCAGGCGCCAGAAAAACCCGACTAGCAGCCGATCACAGCTCAGAGCAGCCACCAGATAAACCCGACTAGCAGCCGATCACAGCGCAGAGCAGCCACCGGAAAAACCAGACTAGCAGCCGATCACAGCGCAGAGCAGCTGCCGGAAAATCCCGCCTAGCAGCCGATCACAGCGCAGAGCAGCCGCCAGAAAAACCAGACTAGCAGCCGATCACAGCGCAGAGCAGCTGCCGGAAAATCCCGCCTAGCAGCCGATCACAGCGCAGAGCAGCCGCCGGAAAAACCCAACTAGCAGCCAATCACAGCTCAGAGCAGCCACCAGATAAACCCGACTAGCAGCCGATCACAGCGCAGAGCAGGCGCCAGAAAAACCCGACTAGCAGCCGATCACAGCTCAGAGCAGCCACCAGATAAACCCGACTAGCAGCCGATCACAGCGCAGAGCAGCCACCGGAAAAACCAGACTAGCAGCCGATCACAGCGCAGAGCAGCTGCCGGAAAATCCCGCCTAGCAGCCGATCACAGCGCAGAGCAGCCGCCAGAAAAACCTGACTAGCAGCCGATCACCGCGCAGAGCAGGCGCTGTAAAAACTCGACTAGCAGCCCATCACAGAGCAGAGCAGCCGCCAGAAAAACCCGACTAGCAGTCGATCACAGCACAGAGCAGCTGCTGTAAAAACTCAAATAGCCGCCGATCACAGCGCAGAGCAGCCGCTGTAAAAACCCGACTAGCAGCCGATCACAGCGCAGAGCAGCCGCTGTAAAAACTCGACTAGCCGCCCTGATCACAGCGCAGAGCAGCCGCCGGAAAAACCTGACTAGCAGCCGATCACAGCGCAGAGCAGCCGCCAGAAAAACTCGACTAGCAGCCGATCACAGCGCAGAGCAGCCACCAGAAAAACCCGACTAGCAGCCGATCACAGCGCAGAGCAGCCGCTGTAAAAACCCGACTAGCAGCCGATCACAGCGCAGAGCAGCCGCTGTAAAAACCCGACTAGCAGCCGATCACAGTGCAGAGCTGCCGCTGTAAAAACTCGACTAGCCGCCCTGATCACAGCGCAGAGCAGCCGCCGGAAAAACCCGACTAGCAGCCGATCACAGCGCAGAGCAGCCACTGTAAAAACTCGACTAGCAGCCGATCACAGCGCAGAGCAGCCGCCAGAAAGCCTGACTAGCCGCCCTGATCACAGCGCAGAGCAGCCGCCGGAAAAACCCGACTAGCAGCCGATCACAGTGCAGAGCAGCCGCCAGAAAAACGCGACTAGCAGCCGATCACAGCGCAGAGCAGCCGCTGTAAAAACTCGACTAGCAGCCGATCACAGCGCAGAGCAGCCGCCAGAAAATCCCGACTAGCAGCCGATCACAGCGCAGAGCAGCTGCTGTAAAAACTCGACCAGCAGCCGATCACAGCGCAGAGCAGCCGCCAGAAAAGCCTGACTAGCCACCCTGATCACAGCGCAGAGCAGCCGCCGGAAAAACCCGACTAGCAACCGATCACAGCGCAGAGCAGCTGCCGGAAAAACCTGACTAGCAGCCGATCACAGTGCAGAGCAGCCGCCAGAAAAACCCGACTAGCAGCCGATCACAGCGCAGAGCAGCTGCTGTAAAAACT
The DNA here is from genome assembly GCA_009667805.1 of Leptobrachium leishanense. Classification (NCBI taxonomy): domain Eukaryota; kingdom Metazoa; phylum Chordata; class Amphibia; order Anura; family Megophryidae; genus Leptobrachium; species Leptobrachium leishanense. The sequence goes on along the minus strand of CM019066.1, from coordinate 42,957,885 downwards.
CGACCAGCAGCCGATCACAGCGCAGAGCAGTCGCCAGAAAAGCCTGACTAGCCACCCTGATCACAGCGCAGAGCAGCCGCCGGAAAAACCCGACTAGCAACCGATCACAGCGCAGAGCAGCCGCTGGAAAAACCCAACTAGCAGCCGATCACAGCGCAGAGCAGCCGCTGTAAAAACCCGACTAGCAGCCGATCACAGCGCAGAGCAGCCGCCAGAAACACCCGACTAGCCGCCCCGATCACAGCGCAGAGCAGCTGCCGGAAAAATCCGTCTAGCTGACAAATGAGGTGAAAAAAAAAAGTACGCTTGAAAGTTTCAAAATTGAAACGCTATTTGGAAAAAAAAATACTGAACGAAAATGTCTGGAATTTAAATATAAGATCCTATGAATGATAATAAAAAGGGCTGTTACAGAAAAATGAAAAAACGATTTAAATTTTTTTTTAAAAATCCCGAAAAATGCCTAAAAGATGCTAAAAAAATAAATAAAAATAAAGAGACTTTTTACTGCAGAATAAAATAATAGACGGTTTATTAGATATTGCATAAAAACGGGAATATTTTTAACATTGAAGCCTATGGGATTCGCCTGAATAAACCTGCCGAATGAAACCACCGAACAGCAGGGCAATTCGACAACGTTTCACTGCTGGTTTGTGTTCTCTGAATAGACGAAGCATTGCTTCTCTATGGGGATTTCACTGCCCTCGAACAGGCACCGAACAGGCACCGTATGTGCAGGCAATTCGCCAAGATTTGGCGAACTGCCTGCTCTCTGAATAGCCGAATGGCCCCGAAATGTCCCCGTTCGCTGGCATTCAGTGTCCGGTTACATTTTGGCCACATTTCGGATCTCTATGAATAACCCCTATATACTCACAGAGAATACATACACACATATACCCAAGCGCACACACTAACATACATACATAAACTCAAAGAGAAAACATATCTATATACCATATAGTTGTTAAGCCTGCCCGGAGGGCAGTCTGTTGTTGTTATTGCCAGCTCAGAATCAGTGTCCACATATTTGCTTTTCAATGTCCTATCCAAGAGTATCTCCATATATAAATGCAATTGTAACGCGTCCGTCGCCGTCGAAAACCGCCGAATTGGCATTAGCAAATTCCACCGAAGTGAAAAAAATATTCTCCTCTACTCCGAATAGGAGTCGCAATTAGTAAAAATATTCAAATAATAAAAAAGCCCTTAAAAAATAATAAAAAAAAGTCTGCTATGAAGTAATAAAAAAGTTTTATTTAAAAAATATAAAAATTTATAAATATGAAAAAATAAAAACACAATTTTAAAAAAAATAAATTAAAGAGTTTTTGTAAAAAAAATAATAAATGGTATTTAAAAGAAATTATAAAAGATATTCAGTTTATTCCATTGAATCCTATGGGATTCGTCCTGTTTAAACCTGTTGAATTGAAACAGGGAAAATCAGGGCATTTCAGTGAAATTTCGGTGTAATTCTGTGTTCTCTGAATAGACGAATCAATACTTTTCAATGGGACAATTTCGGTGCGACCGAATTGCAGCGAATTGCACCGTATTGCACCGTATTTCGATGTCAATGTGCCTGTATTTGGTGTTTTGGCACCGAGATTGTAGATACAGTGAAATTCACCGTACGGTGCAATCCCGTGGCAAATTCGGACATTAGTGAATAACCCCCTACGATAACGTAGATCTAAGGTGAGTCCATTGGATGGAGCACCACTGTCCACAAAGGGTTAGATTGTGCGTGACGGAGCCCTGCAGCCCTTGGCATGGACGATGACATGTTGATGGAAGGCATTTGGGGTAAGCGTCGCGTCACACGTGTTTCCCATATTCCGGACGCCTGGTTAATGTACGTCTTGACGTGGTTTTACTAAAGGAACCCGTCAGATCAGTCCTGCAAATAAACCATAGGGTGAGGAGCCCCATTCAGCTCCACCGGAATGGAATAATATGTCAAGCCTCCATTACTCTTTACTGCAAGACCAGGTTCTCCTGCAGCAGAGACGCATAAGAGAAACGCCGTGATCCTCGAGCGCCGTATCACCAAGCGATCAATGCTTTATTAAAATACATTAAAAAAGCGGCGCATACCTTCTGAATGTCCCACGTGCGGCCTGGCAGGCCTGATTCTGAGTCCCTGTTGCTGTCCTGGGTTTTGTTATCTACAGAAGCAGGGCACCTGAGAGGGGACAATCCCCAGTGAACATGACACGGCTGTAGCACTGAACACGGCCGCAATGGGGTCAGTGAGCAGGAACATTTCATGCTTATATGACAGGAGCTTCAGGAACACACTGAGCGTGTGAAGTCCAGAGGGCGGCCAGTACTGAGCGTGTGAAGTCCAGAGGGCGGCCGGTACTGAGCGTGTGAAGTCCAGAGGGCAGCCGGTACTGAGCGTGTGAAGTCCAGAGGGCGGCCGGTACTGAGCGTGTGAAGTCCAGAGGGCGGCCGGTACTGAGCGTGTGAAGTCCAGAGGGCCGGTACTGAGCGTGTGTGAAGTCCAGAGGGCGGCCGGTACTGAGCGTGTGAAGTCCAGAGGGCGGCCGGTACTGAGCGTGTGAAGTCCAGAGGGCGGCCGGTACTGAGCGTGTGAAGTCCAGAGGGCGGCCGGTACTGAGCGTGTGAAGTCCAGAGGGCGGCCGGTACTGAGCGTGTGAAGTCCAGAGGGCGGCCGGTACTGAGCGTGTGAAGTCCAGAGGGCGGCCGGTACTGAGCGTGTGAATTCCAGAGGGTGGCCGGTAATGAGCGTGTGAAGTCCAGAGTGCATCTGGTACGGAGTGTGTGAAGTCCAGAGTGCATCTGGTACGGAGTGTGTGAAGCCCTGAGTGTGGCTGGTACTGAGCGTGTGAAGTCCAGAGTGCGGCTGGTACTGAGCGTGTGAAGCCCTGAGTGTGGCTGGTACTGAGTGTGTGAAGTCCAGAGTGCGGCTGGTACTGAGCGTGTGAAGTCCAGAGTGCGTCTGGTACGGAGCGTGTGAAGTCCAGAGGGCGGCCGGTACTGAGCGTGTGAAGTCCAGAGTGCGGCTGGTACGGAGTGTGTGAAGCCCTGAGTGTGGCTGGCACTGAGTGTGTGAAGCCCTGAGTGTGGTCAGTACTGAGCGTGTGAAGCCCTGAGTGAGTGAGTGTGGCTGGTACTGAGCGTCTGAAGCCCTGAGTGTGGTCAGTACTGAGCGTGTGAAGCCCTGAGTGTGGCTGGTACTGAGCGTGTGAAGCCCTGAGTGTGGCTGGTACTGAGCGTGTGAAGCCCTGAGTGTGACTGGTACTGAGTGTGTGAAGCCCTGAGTGTGGCTGGTACTGAGTGTGTGAAGCCCTGAGTGTGGCTGGTACTGAGTGTGTGAAGCCCTGAGTGTGGCTGGTACTGAGTGTGTGAAGCCCTGAGTGTAGTCGGTACTGAGCATAAGAAGCCCTGAGTGCGGCTGGTACTGAGCGTGCAAAGCCATGAGTGCAGCCAGTACTGAGTGTGTGAAGCCCTGGGTTCCTGTGTTACCTCACCGATAATGGGTATGGATGGTGACACCACTTTTGGCAGAGCCACCTGCTAATCCTACGATATATTGCCCAGTGTTTTTAGATATGCCCCTGCCAGGTTTTGAGGCGTAGACATGGTCCATGTTGGTAGCAGGAGTCCTCTCCATGTAGACCAGACCGACCACTTTCACTTGAGACAACGCGGACCTAACCGTCTGTCCCTTGGCTGATGGTGTTAGTAGGGAGTCATCTCTGCAGTCAGGGGTTACGCTGTATTGATGGCCTCTGTCACGGCTGGTGGCCAAATAACCGCATTGGCATCCCGTATACACACTTTATGCCAAGCGAGTTGATTTCACGGCAACACGTCTGTATTGAGTTACCAAAGCAGTGAATGGAGGAGGCATCGTTCATCATTTGTTCCTGGTTTTTCATCCGGAATAATCTCTCAGACATCACATTGCCCGTGTTCGTCCACGTCACAAATCTAAATAATAAACATTTTCTTACAGACCAATTCCGAAACAACTCGTTGACTCATTCCACCACCGGGTCATCAATCACGGTAACGTTATATAACGTGGCGAGGGATAAATATAATAAGTACACAGGACACATAAACATGTCTATGCGTTTCTCTAAACGTACAATAACCCAGCGGTTCCCACGGGCTTCGTACTATTTCCCCATCACCATAAGTATAAACAGCAGCCTCCCGCTGACCTGTCCGCGCCTCGGTTACGATAACATAATAATAATAATGTTTATTTTTTGTATTAATTAGCCGATTTATTACGGACTAGAAGTGCGGTTTATGGAGGAAGACATCTGGGCCGGAGCCTCGGGCTCCAGATAAACTCCACCTCCCTCGCCCTGGGGACCGTTAATCAGCTCCGATCCATCAAACTCGGCTAAATAAATGCTCTCCTAATTGAAAAACTCATCTGTTGTCATTCGTTCTCCCTAATTAAGTGATGGGGATGGATGTTAGCGGCCTGTCGGCGTCGTTAGCTGGATTTCGATTCTCTCCTTGAGGTCGACGTCTATTATCATCTGTGCAAACTTTTGCTCAACATTTGTTTCCCACATAAAGGATTATTTTAGAAAATCAGAGCTCTGGGTCAAAGGCCAACTCCACTCAACGCCATCTTACTGGTAAAACCACCACAGCCAACCAGATGCCACCATCTGGTCATGTAAGTCTAACGCATAAAGTCCTTTTGAGTCCTACTTGACTTATTATGGCTTCCACAGCCAATTAGATTGCTCCATATAAGAAAGAATAATCACGTGACACACACTTAAAGGGACACTTTACTCATCCTGACCACTTAAGTGTTTTAATTGTAAGGAGTGCCCCACCACCCGTAGGCCAGACTGAGTGAAAACACTGAGTTTCCTCCACCCCACCCAGCGTCCCCAGTAGTGGGGATTTTGAATTTCCCGACTGCCGGTCACTAGTGATGTCACACACACAGAGAGCGGCCGACGTCACCCTCTGAGACCAATCGCTGTAGCGAGCGTTCTCAGAGAGGCAGCCGATGGATCAGAACTGTGCATGCGCGTGCAGCTCCGATCCATCGCTCTGCACAGGCGCTGCTGAACTTGTGTACGTAAAGTGTGCGAGTCCCGTAGCGCTGCGCAATTTGCGGTTCTTACAAATTGCCCAGAGAAGCTTCAAGGACTTCCAGATGAGGAAGCTCCTGATCTGAAGAAGAGGAACAGCGCGTGGGACAAAAGGTGAGAAAAATAAGCAAAAAATATATATATATATATAAATATTTGGGTAGATGTTTGTGTTGTAAAGTTCATCATAGTTGCAACAACAGTGAATTTTACTGCTGTTTGCAACGATGGTGGACTTCACTGCCACAACGTTGCCTAGTGAGTAGCCTGCTTTGCCTGACCACATTATCCTCCGTTTCGCTATCTTCCCAGATATAACTCATGGCCGCCCACCCTCACATGTTTCAAGGTGAGAAACCAAGGTCAAGGTCGAGAAAATGGAGATGGTGGTTAAACCAGAAGACATGGCAGCCAATTGGTTATTCAGTCCATCAGTGGCTTTGTGGGCCAACATCTCATACTTTCAGTGAACGCATGAATGATAGACATGAATCTTTCATAGCTAGTCCGAGGATGCTGCAACTTTATGGACCCAGGAGGCCGTGAAGAACATATGGATTGCTTTGCGGCTTTTTTTTAATTCGGAACACGCAGACACATGGACCGTGAAATTTCATTTTCTCGTTGTAGCAGTGTCGGCCACAACGTAAAACGAGCTGGAGACTCCAAGGCTGTTATTAAGGGAACATGTTTGAATTGCTAAAACGTGACACATGCTTTGTATGAGTTACGCGCGGCTCCTCTCCGCAGACTGGAGCCGCGCTACATCTTACAGAATAATATGTGGTGGTGAGGTCACACACGGAGGAGCAAGCTCGCAGGTGGCACATGTGCATTTCCCATGGCGCATTATGCTCAGAGCATGGAATATAAAATGAAAATATGAATTTAAAAGGCTTGAGGCGGTCAGAGAGGAATCCGGGTTGAACAGTGTCATTGTGGTACCTCAGCTTCATTGAGTAACGCCAACGCAACATCCAATACAAGACGAACACAATCAACTCAGGACTGAACCCAATCAGACTGCGCGAGAATAAAGAAGCAGTAACTGGCTGCCCATAAAACTTTATGTTTATTTAGAAAAAATAAACCGAAGAGGGCCGAAAAACATTCAGGGTAAAAACCCTGACGCGTTTCGCACACACAGGTGTACTTATTCATAGAACACCTTCGCACCAAAAAAAGGTATAAATGGTTTTGAACGGCAAAGAAGAAACCTCACTTACATGGCCTTATAATGAAATAATAATCTCTCTGAGAAACAAACTCACATTTAGAGTTCAACTTTCACCCAGTATTACTGTAAAGAAGCTGCAAGGATCTGCCCCCACCTCATTGCAGCAGCCAGGGATTTGGCAGAATACAGGGAGGGCTGTGGGGTCACTCACTGCTGTCAGGGACCTGCGGTGAGGTCAGCGTCTGGTGAATCACCGGCTAGTATCAGAGCCAGATATACACAGATATTAACTAACTTTCTGCGGTTTGTGTTTAGCTGCAAATTACCTTTTACTCATTTACTGTACCCACACATATTACATATCATTTTTTCTCACCATTAAATGGACTCAATTCACTCCGTTTTTCTATATTTCATTGAAACGGAATATTGAGTTACGTATATTTTTAGGGGTCCACAAGAAAACCCCATTTGCTCTTCAAAAAACAATACATAACATGATGTGTGGGTACGCGGTCTCTAAAAGAGACTAAGAAAACTGCCGGCGTTATCTCTGCATTGCCGAATAGAACCTGAATTGTAAGGGGTTAAAGAAATGGTAAAATAAATAAATAAACTGTTCAACATGTTTGGGTGTATATTAAAAGCACACATCTTGCATTCATTAAGAAACCAACGTAACCGCACTTTACACAGCTTTGTTATGTTGTGTGAAGATATCTGGCAGGTCCTGTCGGTGCGGGGAGGGCGAGCGCGTATATCGCATGTGTCAGCGAAAATGTAACTTTAATATATATATATACACTGTATATACGCTCTCTGAGCCACGTCAAGAGGTGTGTGTGTGTGTGTGTATGTATGTGTGTGTCTGTGTCTGTGTATGTGTGTGTCTGTGTGTGTGTGTGTGTGTGTGTGTGTGTGTGTGTGTGTGTGTGTGTGTGTGTGTGTGTGTATGTGTGTAGGAGGTGGTGGAAGTGGGGATTTTGCTTGGAACGTTCCACATAGAAACTGAGAGATGAATGTGATGTTGGTGGTGACTCAGGAGGGGAAAGATACGCTCAACACGTTCCCGATCACACACATGGTTACAGTCAATGCAATGGGGGGGGGGATTTAAAAAAATCTGCTATAAACATCTCCTGTTATTTCGTCGGAATGTAAATACGGTTTTGTGGATGTCGATTTATTACATATGTGGTTTTTGTGTTTGGGATGTTGGTTTTTTTGCTTCTTTTACTCCTGGTTGTCTTATAAGCGAGGATTGTATCATTGAAGGAACACACTGTTTAAAAACAAGGGGTTATTCAGAGAGAACCAATCTGGCCCCGAAATGTCACCGAACAGGGAATTTCCCGGTACGGTGCCATGTCGGGGCCATTCGGCTATTCAGAGAGCAGGCAGTCCGCATACATAGATGAGTGGTTTTTGGTTACATTGGTTAGGTACTCACTCTACCAAGAGGTGCCAGAATGTGGCGAGCGAGCTAACGCTTCAATGGCCATTCAAGCAAACAAAAACCTGTAATTGTGTTTTGTTGCACATGGAATTGTATAGAAACGAGCGCAGATTACATCTTTTTTCTTGCTATATTTTATACATGAACTGGGTCATAAATTAATGTTGTGTTTAGACTCGGGTCCCATCCCCGAGATACCTCATTATTATATGCAAATATTCCAAAAATCTCAAACCCACAACACTTCTGGTCCCGAGCATATCGGATAAGGGATACTCTACCTGGACTCTGTTGAATTCTGTATACGACTCCCTCACTTGTCCTTCAAGGTTACATGTAATCATATTATAGAGAGTTTTAGGTAAGGACCTGTCACGATCAGTCACTATGGCGATACCCGGCATGCGCCAAGTAGGGCCCAGGTATGCGTAAAAGCCGCTATATGCAGAGATGCGTGACACAATGATCTAGGATACGTAAATAAACCACAGGAGACACTGGGGACCTCTGCACGGCTATACCGAAGGAGCCCTATACTGATAGATCGGTCCTTAGAGTGGCCGAATCTGCACTAATAAAAAAAGGTTACCTTGTAGCCATGCAGAGTCCTGGGGAAAACACAGACACCTGAAGGAGTATACTCAACAACTTGCAGGGAAGGACTTCAATATACAAAAGCCGTGGTCAACAGGGATACACAACATATAATTCAATATGCACAGAACAGCTAGGGATGTCCAGAAGAGTCGTCAATAAATAAGCCAGGAGTCAAAACCAAAACGTATACCTTGAGCCATAGCGGGGATACAGCACCAGAGAAAATCCGTCAGCCAGGCCAGAGGGTCAATACCAGGAAGTCAATCAGAACATGAAACTCAGACAATGGGGAAACACTGAAATAGAACTAGGACAGAATAACAGGGAGCTCTCAGGAACAAAACAGTAGCTGAAGTGAACCAGGAGGCAAGAGCATGGTGATATGGGCCCATGGCTTTATATAGGGGAGTAATCAGCCCATATCACCAGCAGAAGCTCACCGAGCAATGAACTTAACCCCTGAGCTGCATGTCAGGGAAAGCAGCACAGGGAAACACATGGAAACACAGACATAAGGAATACAGAGGGCAGGGAGACAGGGTTGGAATGTGGGAACGTGACATTACCCAATGGTTGGTTCCCAATTTTCCGAAACCAGGAGGACTGTCCAACGACACATGGTCAGTAGACGCATGAGACAAAAAGAGTCTCCTCAAACTGAGAGTAATAGAACATGGTCTAGACTTCTAGCTTTGTAGAGTCATGATAGCATAGAGTCCAAAATTGATAAAGCATAGCAGAGGTCAGCACACATTGTTTTGGTTCGACAAATGGAGGGACATTACTCAGGTCAATACTCAATACAGATAGTATGGGTTCAAGAGAGGCCAGATGCAGAGAGGCTGGCACAGAATTCTGGCAGGTGTCAATGATGTCATCCATACGTTCAATTTTGCTTGGTGAGTTATGCAGAGTTTATCCTCCTGGATGCACCATTGACACACATATCCTATAGCTCTCATGACTCTGTATTTTAGAGCAAGGAAGTATCTACAATGTAACATGTAGAAATTAAGAAAGGACCACCAGCACTCTGACCTCCTCATGTTGCAGCTTTAGTGTTACACGTTTCAGCCTTTAAGGAGCTTATTCGAGTGTACCACTTGAGAAAAGCCCCTTCAGGGCTGAAATGTTGTGTGCCAACAAAGCTGTAACTTCAGGAGGTCTGGAGTGCTGGCAGTCCTTTCTTCATTTCTATAAGTGCTGAAGATTAGGGATGAGCTGTTCAGTACGATCAGTTCGGAGTTCGACTCGAACATTGGCAGTTCGAAAGTTCGCGAACTTCGAACTTTTGGCGTGTTCAGTTCGAGTTCGAAAAAAAAAAACATTTTGAAAAAAGTATAAAAAAATGCTTACAAAAATACAAAAAAATCTAGAAATAAAGAGACTCTTTACTGCAGAATATTATAAGCAACGGTTTATTAGATATTGAATTAAAAAACTACCTAATGTCTAGGTGCAAAGATTCTCACCTCTAAATGACCTGTGCTCTCAAATGGCATAAACAACAGGTGTTTAATTAGTGTTTGGAAATAACATGTGCTTCTAATTAGTCTGGTCTCATGAATTTGATACATTGCCTGCAGACTGAGTGTGGCCTGCACATGTATGAACAAACACTGTGCTTGTTCTGAATACTATGAAGTGTTCATTTCTACTATATGATCCTCTGATATGCTGTTTAACCCCTTAAGGACCAGGGCTCTGTAAAGCCAATCATTAATGATGTAGATGTTACGTCATTTGTCATCAAGGGCTTAATAAAATCTTTATCACACTCCTTAGATTTAAACGTAATATTCCAGTATTTGTATGTCATGTACCTCTCCCGAAGGGCCTATGTGAGCATACAATTATTATTGTGTTAGAAATCTCTATCATAAAGCGTACAAGCTGAGTCCCTAGAGTCTCTGACTATCCATTGTCATATATACCTTGTTTATACATATAATACATTCCCTCATCTAACAGGATAGTAGCCAGTCCCTGTGCATTTTAACCACTTAAGGGTGGCTAGGTGTCATGTGTGGGTCTCTGATGGCGATGTTTCTATACATCCTACAAATCCGCCACTTCACGGGCAGGTTATGGGGACCTCCTAGGCACTATATTTGAAGGAATTTTTCATTTTTATTTTTAACCCTTATTTTATGGAAAACTCACTGTTCCTTTAAAAACGTCTTTTTTAAACATTTTGTCCTTGTTTCCTGTCCCCCAGGGCACTACCCGGACCCCCATACACCTTTTATGGCAAATATCTTGCATATATGCCCTCTTGGAGGGCACTCTAAAAATCAAACTTTCGAGTCCCATTGACTTGCATTGAGTGCGGTTCGAGTTCGAACTCGAACTTTTGAAATTGTTCGAGTTCGAATGCGAACCGAACACGGGGGTGTTCGGCTCATCCCTACTGAAGACAGGACAATCTCCTCCACATGTGCACCCATTGTCCATACCCATCCCTCGAATTGGGCTGTATGAGTATCATCTCTAATGTTACAGCCAGCCACAGCCAAAAGCCGTCCTCTCATACACAGAGGGTTATTCATAAAGCAGTGCTGTTTTTTCGGTGCATTTCGGCTCACATTGGCGATCCCATTTCACCAAAAATACGGTGCATTCACTATTCACCGAATAGTCACCATATTGCCCTGAAATCGGAGTTGCTGAAGCCGTTATAGGACTTGGCAAAAAGCACCAAATTAGTCTCGGGAAATGGGGGGGGGGAATAGGAATTCTCCTCTTCTCCTCAACAAAAACGTAGTAAAAATTTTCTAAATAATAAAAAAGGTCCGTAAAAAAATAATAAAAGTGTTTCCCTCGATGACATATCCGTACCTGCTGAACTGTTGTAGGATGCTCCGCTCTGCACTGCCCCTATACCTTAATATGTTACGTTATGTCGTGCATAACCCCTTGCTTCCCCCCTTTTTTTTATGTACCCTATTTTCTTTTGAAACAATAAAAACACTATTTAAAAAAAAGTAATAATAATAATAAAAAAATGCCTTATCCAAAAATAAAAAAAACAAAAGCGTTCTTTTAAAAAATACAATAAATACAAGAAGGTTTGCAAAAAACTTTCTAAAAAATAATTAAAAAATATATTGCATTGATTACATTAAATCCTGTGGGATGCGCTTGTTTAAACCTGTCGAATTGAAATCAGCGAAATCAAGTCATTTTTCCCGCAATTTTCGGTGCAATTTGGCGTTCTGTGAATAGATTAAACCATAGTTCTCTGTGGGACAAATTCAGTGCTGCCGAATTGCGGCTAATTGCACCGTATTTCGCTGTCAATTCGCTTGTATTTGGAGAAAGTGACAGCTTTGTGAATAGACGAATTGGCCCAAAATTGCTGCTACGGTGAAATGCACAATTCAGAGCTTAGTGAATAACCGCCAGAGATTCCTAGAGATGGAGACGGAGCACAACAAGAGTTTGATTCCATTGCTTCGTTTCCCGTTCTGCTTTTTTTTTTACACCTTTTTTTAGGTTTGATGTAGATTTAAGTAAGAACAGGAATGTCCTCCGCTGGGAGGGAGCGCATTGTGAAATCCCTCTTTCCAGATAAATACATGTTTTTGTATCTGTGCATTTCCTCGCCCGTCACTCCCCGTCTCCTGGGGGGGGGGGCGGGAGGATAGGATCTGGTATGAATTTGATTCGTCACAACCAAAACAGCGAGTAAGCTTTACGATATACATGTCAGATATGTCGGAGCCAGGTTCCAGTTGAGCCTCGTCTTTCTGAGCGTCGCATAGACAGTGCAATCCTAAATCAGTAAGCACGTGCACGAAACATATACTAAACGTATCCGATACGGACACGCACGTGGGAATATTTCGATACGTCTTCTTTGTGTTGAGCCAAGAGTATGCGTTAAGTTGCGCAGGTGGATGTCAGGTACACATGGAAGCATTTAAGATCATTTTCCTCGTTTTCCATCATTTTTCATTTTTTTCTAGATTCGTGGAAGCAATAAAAAAAAAAAAAAAAAAAAAGCGTCAATCACCTGATTGGATCATGGGCCCGAATAACCAAGGACGACCAATCGCTAATTACTCTTCGTGCTATTTGAGCTTTGTGTTTCCTATAGAAACTAGACGTGCATCTGCTTTCATGTAAAATGCGATTGGTCCATTGTTGGCCGGTCCATTGCGGCGTGTTTTGGGGGCTTCGTTGAAGGAAAGAGAAGGGAATTGCGTGGAAATGAGTTTCGTTTTGGTTGGAGCCACCTGCAATTAAATTTAAATCAGAGATGGTGGGCAACCCATCCGCCCGACCGATTAGCCCCTCCAGCACTTGCGTAGCATAGGAACAGTAAATTGTGCGGTGCTACGGACCTTTACACTTTATGTACGCAAGTTCGGTAGCGCCTGCGCAGAGTGATGGATCGGAGCTGCACGCGCATGCACAGATCTGATCCATCAGCTGCCTTTCTGAGAACGCTCGCTACAGCGATTGGTCTCAGAGGGTGTCGTCAGCCGCTTTCTGTGTGTGACTAGTTACCGATTTGGTGACCGGCAGCCAGAAATGTCAAAATCCCGGCTGCTGGTGATGTTGGGTGGGGGAAACTTCTACACTTCACCCAGCGTTTTAGCCAGAACGGGGCAGCAAGGAGGGGTGGACGGGGGTCACTCTTCACATCCTGACTCTTTTATAAAGATATAGTGGTCTGAATAAGAAAAGTGTCTCTTTAACAAGATAAAATATTTTGTCTGAATTTTGGCCAAATCAAATGAATGGTCCAGGAAAACCTTAACAAATCGTGAATTCAAATCGTGAATTCACCGTAGTTTCAGAGTAATGGAATTGCCTAAGTGCACCGAAAGTGAAAAGCAAAGAGATTTAGATGAAATTTCAGTGCTGTGACAGACCGCCTGGCACACCGACTGTGTGCCTCTGTCAAACTCTAGCTTTCACCAAGCTAGACCCTGACATCCAGAATTCTCAGCCCAAAACCTCCCTAAAAATCACCAGGCACGACCAGTGTTTTAGAGTGAAAAGCAAGACTGACTCTTTATTTTAAAACTTACAGCTAGGTGCATTAAGGGACAACCCCCCTTCATGAATAAATCACAGATACTCACAACCGATCCAGTAACAGGACAATGGGAAGGTACAATCAAAACAATGGAACGTTTACACAGGCAACCTTTATCCTAAACTGCCTCCAGGGAGTTGGTGTTGAGGTGGAAGCAGAGCATGTGAAAACAAAGGAATCAATCACTTACAGGGGGTGCATGCTATACAGAGGGAGGATAGCTAATACAGAGGTGTACACTATACAGAGAGAGGATAGCTAATACAGAGGAAATGTACACAGTATATACAGGAGACTCTCAGTGGCGACTCTAGGAACAATATTTAGTGGGGGCACAGAAGATACCGCAGTCAAAACTGGGGGGCACTAATAATTTTCACCACTAAATCATACCACTGAATAAAAGTAAGCCCTATCACCATCACTAAAGAAAAATTTAGTGCGAGTCGCTAAAACTTACAGGGTTATTCAGAGAGAGGGAAAGCAGGAGAATGACTGGAGAATGGAAAATTCTTGGTCAAAGAATCGGCTATTTTGACCTAGAATTTTCCATTCTCCAGTCATTCTCCTGCTTTTCACCGCTTTCTGAATAACCCTGTTAGCCTGACGACCTACTAACAGATCACCTTGACTGCAGTAGTCCATGAACAAGGTCGTTTGACGCACGCTAGGGAAACTCTAAGACCCGGGCTGAGACCCAGCGCTAATGCGGTTGTGTACAGGATAGAAAGTTTTTTCTTTTCCATACCTATCCCCCGCCCTCACAAGCTTGAATATGAACACATCCAGTGAATAACCTCACACCCCTGCATTATTAAAATCCTCCACGGTGGCCGTATCATCCATGTTTATATGCACAAATATATTAAGGCTGATGGGCATTGCATGATAAATGCCTCCCAGCAGCATGTAGAATCATTACACTGCATTTAATAGATCCAAAAGGAAGGCCAGGTGAGCGACAAAAATTTCCCTGCTACAGCATATAAACAATACATGTTTCAGGGCAAGACTTATCCATGTGTTCCTTTAAACACAGTCACCCTAATAATCAACTGCTTACATACTATGAATAGCCCCCAGCATAAAGTGTTTAAAATTAGGCAATATATTAGAATTAGGATATATGTGGATAAAGGATACATTTATAATAGAGCCGACTGCAACAGCAGCGACATTGCTGACCATATCCATTACTATGGTGTATGGGGCCAAGAGAACACCTGTGTTGCATTCCTTTACATTGCCTGTTAATTTTTGACGAGGACCTGTTTTTTCAGTTTTTTTGGAGTTAGCACCAGGGCTGAGCAGTAGGTAAAATGTTGCAATTAGTGCACCTCAAAAAATTTAGTGCTGGCACCAAGTGATCTGTAAAGATATCTAGCACTCCCCGTGTTAAGTATAGGACGCGGAAAGTACAGTAAGCTCGCGGTACAAATCGCTAATAGCGACGCGCTAAGTAATTTTTCCCATTTGTAGCGGGAGGCAAACGATCTGTTGGTCAGGCGCTAGACTCAATTAACCTGGCGCTAACGCAAAATCACGCCGACGCAAGGGTTAGCTCACACCAGGTAATAGTGCCCTAAATAAGTATATATATAAATAAGATTCCAAAACCCCAGAGTAATGTGATGCAATGATGCCTTTTTGTTGTACTAACCTGATACTTAAGGCTAGGGTCAGACTGAGGCAGTGCGAACGCGCGTTCTGGCGCACATAATCACGGCCGCACTAGCAGCAGATGACAGGCAATGACGGCCAATATACGACGTACGGTCGCACAAAAGTCCGGCCGCGCAACGCAAGTGGAAAATGAACGCATTTTTTCGAGAACGTTAAACCGCTGGTACTGACGTACAGAGTGCGCTGCGGCCGCATAGCAGCGTGTGTGCGTGATTAGGAGACGTCAGACGCTGCTAGTGTGCGGCCAACATAACGTTCAAACAGCCGGATTTCCCTAGACTTCTTTTTACCCCATCGTCATGAAATACGTCCAGAATTGCGCATCGTCTGACCACTTAAGCGTATTCTGTGAAAAAATGCGTGCGCACGCATCGACGTACATTTTGACGGTGGCCGCAGAAAATGCGCTCATCTGTCCCTAGCCTTAATTCAATATTTTATTTGACGCAATTTGTCAGTTTCCGCTGAATGTCTGATAACTGCTTCAGCGACTCCACTTTTAGCAAATTACAGTGACCATTCGCTAAATAGGGAATTCACCTTATTTTCTGCAAAGTAAATTCCCCGAAATGTGACGGAAAGCAAAGGATCTACAGATCATTAGACCCTTTAGATTCTAACTTCCATAATAACCCCTAAAATGCCTTAAACCCAGAGAAATGCAATAAAAATAATAAACAATGTGGCATTTACTACCCCTTAACCCCTAAAATGCCATTAATCAAGGGAAAACATGAAATGAATACACTGAGGCATGTAGCCAACCCATTAACCCCTAAAATGCCATTAATCAAGGAAAAAACAAATGTATACTGTGAGGGATGAAGCCTGCCCATTACCCTTAATATACAACTAAAACCAAAGGCATAAACTAATGTAATACACAATGTATATATAGTCTGAACATTAACCATTTCACTGCTGAGCCATTTCAACCTGTGAAAATGTTATGTTTAAGTGCACGTTTTTATTTGATGTTTTATGACTTTTACATCACACTGAATATGGTCTGTGGGGATTCATTGGAAAGGCCAGAATCTGCCCTTTCAAATGACACCTTAGATCGTCCATATACGATGCATAGCTACGGAAGATACTTTGGTCCGAAGACGTGTGGGAAGCTGGATGATGATTTTTGTTTGGGGGGGCACATGGGGGCAAGGAATAACCTAGGGGGGGCAATTTCCCCCCCTTGCCCCCCTGTAGAGTCGCCTATGGAGACTCTAGAATAAATACATAAGGGAATAATACACAGACACAGTTCGACATAAATCCTGGATTCCCTGGGCAAACCCCAGGTAGCACCTTGGTCCATAGTCAGTAGGAAGGAGGCTGCCCCCAGACTCCTCCAACTGCCCCAGTGATGGCTGAGTCTGTCACAGGTGCTTTGTGAATAACCTGTATAGTTTTTAGCTCCATTAGGCTGGGTTCACACGGATGCAGCGCTGCATCGCGCAATGCGTGCTTTTTTTATGCGCGTTCGTCGCACACAAAAAAAATCGCGACCGCGCATTTCAGCGTTTCGCGGCTATGTCTATGGCCGCGAATGCGCTGCTGTATGCCCGAAAAGAAAATCCCGGACTTCTTTGGGCGCAGGACGTTTTAAAGCACGCTCCTGCGTGCTTTAAAACGCCCAGGTGTGAACGGGTCCCATTGAAAACAATGGGATTTCCCTGTTCATGCGTTTTAAAGCGCGCACGAATGTGCTTTAAAACGTATAGGTGTGAACGGGGCCTTAGGGTTCAATATGAACACCAAGGCAAGAGGTAACATGAAGCCATATGGTGATTACTGAGCCTGGTGGCATTGCTACTTTTTGACATGTAATGGAACACAATGTCTTTATTTTGGTTTAACACATAAGCAGGTGTCACGTTCTCCAGTGGTTTGTAGAGCTCTCTGCACCCGGTCAGGTATCCCGTCTCTCCAGTTACCAGGGTGCCTTATGGTTTTCATCTGTTCTATTGGAGCATCATTGTTTTGTAGGTGCACTGTTCTGCGTAACACTATGGGGGTTATTCAGAGAGCACCAAAATGTCGCCGACATTTCAGTGCTCTCTCGCTCCCTGCACTTTCCTGCATGTCGGGGAATCAAATTTCCCCACCCTACGGTGAATTCAGCATTCACAGTAGGGTCCCCGAAGTGCAAGGAGGGAATCGGCTGCCGCAAACCCACCACAAACCCGCCGGCCATCGCCACAAACCCTCCGGCCATCACTGAAAACCCGGCTCCCATCGCCACCAACCCGCCGAACATCTGCCGCAAACACGCCGGAGGGCTGCCAAACGCAGCCGACAAGCCACCAAGCACAGCGCCGACCAGTCGCAGGAGAAAGCCGACAAGCCACTGGACGGGTAAAATAAAGAACAAAACAATACAATTGAAAGTGTTGAAATGTAAACGCTGTTTGCAAAAAAACTACTGAACGAAAATGTCTGGAATTTAACAGATAAGATCCAATAAATGATAATAAAAAGGGCTGTTACAGAAAAAATAAAAACCACTATTAAAAAAAACGGTAAGAAAAGTTTACCGAAAAAACCCCGTAAAATGCCTAAAAGATCCTAAAAAAAATCAATAAGTGAAGAGACTTTTTGCTGCAGAATATTATAGTAAACGGTTTATTAGATATTGGATAAAAACGGGAATATTTTTAACATTGAAGTCTATGGGATTCGCCTGAATAAACCTGTCGAATGAAACCACCGAACAGCAGGGCAATTTGTCAACTTTTCACTACTATTCGGTGTCCACTGAATAGATTAACCATTGCTTCTCTAAGGGGATGCGGATGAGCGGAACAGGCACCGTACTGGCTGGCAGTTCGCCAAAATTTGGCGAACTGCCTGCTCTCTGAATAGCCGAATGGCCCGAAATGTCACCATACAGGGAAATTCCCTGTTTGTTGACATTTTGGGGCCAGATCGTCTCTCTCTGAATAACCCCTTAAATATGTGCATTCTTGCTATATTGGCCTGGGTTGAAGAGAAGCCAGATATAGAGAGGTTGGCACAGAATTCTACCAGGTATCAGTGATGGCGTCCATACATTTAATGTGACTTGGTCAGTTATGCTCCACTCACTATCCTGGACGCACCATTAACATACATTGTATAGCTGTCACTGGTCTGTATTTTAAAACAAGATGGTGCCTAAAATGTAACATGTAGAAAATTAGAAATGACCGCCACCACTCCGTTCCTCCATGAGTTGCAGCTTTATTGGCATGCAATGTTTCAGTCTTGAAGGAGCTTACTCGAGCCTTCCACTCAAGAAAAACCCCTTCAGAACATTGTGAACTATTAAAGCTGCAATCTGAGGAGATCTGAAGTGCTGGTGATCCATTCTTAATTTCTATAAGAATTGAGACAACATCTTCCACACAAGGACAGAACCCAGAGGTTCCACCCATCTTATTCTCTTGCATTGGCATTCCTAGACTGCCCTTTTCGTCTCCTGGCCAATAGGGTTCTCAGTCACGGTTTATAAGGACCTCCTCTCCCCTTTGCCATTGGTATGTAGTGATTTTTCCCTACAGTTTGTTATTTTGTCAGTTTATTGGGTTTTTTGTGGTCTTCTTGACCTCTGATTATCCATGGACCTCCTGTTCTAGACCCTTGCTTTGTTTACGACCATTTTCTCATCCTTTCGCCATTTTGCCCGGCCATCCAAGGACCGGTATATTAGCCAGAGTTTCCTCCCGGTGACAGGAACCTGAAGGTTGCCCGAGGTATCAGCAATGGTAGACAATAATTAAAAAAATGGGAAATATATATCAGGGGGCAACCCTTTAAATCATACAAAACCATCAACCCAGGTGGTGATAATCTGAATGGGAATCGGTAAAGCGAGCCAGATCAGTCGATCTGGTGAGACGCAGAAAGGTATTGTGACGGATGCTGCTACTCAGAGGGAGTAGATTCACCGTAGGTGCCGGGGTTGCTCTGCAGTGAGCCGCGGTAGTGAGCCGGCTTCAGGTCCCTTGTTGGAAGCTAGCGTGTCAGCCGTAGGAAATACCTAGCAGATAGCTCCTCTTCCCAAATACTCGTCGAGGCGTAGTACAGGTTAAGCAGGTTGGTTTATTTAGAACAGCACAGACACGGCACATTTATACGGTACAGTCCCATTGTTCTCTCCCATGCCTGCCCCCAGACACCCCGGCGCCAGTTCTGCCACTGCCTCCAGCCAGAGCCCTTTTTGTTTACATAACATGGGCTGCCACTGCCCGTAGCTCGAGCCCAGCTCTTGGTGCCACACTGTCTGGACCGCCCTGGGCTGTTCCCTGCCTGAGAAATTCCAGCCCCTGGGGTGCGGGCTCTGATTTCGGTGCCGGATTTCCTCTGCGGCTGGGACACCCGACCTGGGTTTAGCAGCTGGTTGAGGGGTGATCTTGGTGGCGCTCCCCTTTAGAACTCACCCCACAGTGGCACCATGTTCTCAGGGCCCTTCTGACCAAAAAGCACTCTGGTGGCATGTAAAGGGGCTGAGCGGTGCAGGGTGTAAGGCATGTCAGCTGTGCTTGGTCTCGGCCGGCGGCAGCTGTATCAGGGTTGCGCTGGGCAGATAAACCACGACGGTTGGGCATGACAGGGGTGGCCAAGAACTTAATAATCGTCAGGGTCATACAAACACAAATTGTACAAACAAATTCTACACTTGGGTGAACGAAAACTGGGCAGTTTAGGTGGTATTAAATTGTGAGCGATTACAGGTGCATTTAGTGCGGGGAATTTGCGAGGGGAAACAGAATACACACAGGGATCATACAGACATAAATTGTATAAACAACATTTAACATTGAACCAACGAACTTTTAACGTTTTATGTGCCAATAACTTGAAAGTGACGGCTGTTCTGTCACAGGTATCATGATATTGAAAGTTCAAGTGTGAGGGAGTGAGTGAATCCTTCTATGAACGTTGACATTTTGTAGCTTCATAAGCTTCATCCTTTGTGCGTTGCTGCTTCACACCAGATCGGCTGATCTGGCTCGTTTTACCGATTCCCATTCAGATTATCGCAACCTGGGTTTAGGGTTTCCTCCTTGTTCTAGAGTTCTGCCTTTTTGGGTCATCAGGTAACCGTGACAGCAGGTCACCTAGAACCCAGCTGTGTAAGTTTCAGACAGTACTTGATGATTGATAAACACTGCGATTCGATCCTTCCTATAAGCCTCGGCAAGATGTGAGTCCCTTGGCTAAACCCGAGCACAGCTCTTCCTGCCGCTCAATATAAATCTGTCCGTGGTTAATAAATTTCCACAAACTCCATGTTGGTTATTTCCCTTTTTTTTTCCGAGCACCCAAGGGTCCGATAGTTATATTTTGTGACTTTCCCACCCATCTTTAAGATGTTTGCGGTCTGCGTTTTGCCAGCATCCACGGTTTCCTTTTCTGAGGTTTTGACTTCGCTCAGCCTGACGGGGTCAAAAATATTAAATTTTCCACTTTCTGTCATTTCTGTCCATGTGCCGGTGATTATAACAGCATGTTTTATCCAGCATGGCCACGTTAAAATCCCCTTTTCCCACATCACAAATACCCTCTCCTAATCCCTCCATGTTTTTTGGACGTTACAGCCAATGTTTTCGAGACCGCACTGTGCCGATCCGAAACCACAAAGTCTCCGTGCAGCCATTTGTCCTTTAGCAAAGCTCTGGGAGGGAGAGATAAATATGTGAATGTCGTTCTTCATGATAACGCATGTGTTTTAAAGCTTTACTTATTTATATTTGTGTTTTCCATTGGCAGTAAAGTGGAGCCGCGCATGTGGCCGGACGGACACCCAGGAATCTCAAACACTGATAAGGAGCAGCTATTGTATGTTGACACGTGGGGCTAAGTAATAGCAGACGCAGGGTGTGGGGCAGCTCGGAGTTTACTCGTGTTATGGCAGGTTACATGTTTGTGGAAAACAAAAGCTTGATGACTTTACTATCAGGGTAATTCAAAGAGATCCGAATTGCTTGAGAAAGGTAACCGAACGCTGAAAATCAGCGTTCGGTTACCTTTCCTGGCCATTCGGCTATCCAGAGAGCAGGCAATTCGCCAAATCCTGGCGAATTGCCTGCACATACGGTGCCTGTTCGGTGCCTGTTCGAGGGCAGTGAAAACCCCATGAAAAAGCACTGCTTCAGCTATTCAGAGAACACAAACCAGCAGTGAAAGGTTCCCCTAATGCCCTGCCATTCGGTGGTTTCATTCGGCAGGTTTATTCAGGCGAATCCCATAGGCTTCAATGTTAAAAATATTCCCGTTTTAATCCAATATCTAATAAACCGTTCATTATAATATTCTGCAGTAAAGAGTCTCTTTATTTATAGATATTTTTTAGGATATTTTAAACATTTTTCTTTTTTTTTTAAAGTTTACTTATTTTTCCTGTATCAGCCCTTTTTATTATCATTCATTGGATCTTATATGTAAATTTCAGACATTTTCGCTCAGTAGTTTCTTTGCAAACAGCGTTTCACTTTTCAAACATTCAAGCAAACTGTTTTCCTAATTTATTCACTCCATTCGTCTGCGGTGTTCGGCTTTTTCCGGCGGCTTCGCTGTGTGTGATCGGCTCCTGCTCGAGTTTTTCCGGTGTTTTCGGCAGGTTAATCCAGATGTTTTTGCGGGTTTTCGGCGTGCAATCGCCGGGTTTTGCGGTTAGTTTTCGTCGGGTTTGCGGCGGCTTTTCCCTGCAATTCGGGGACCCTGTGGTGCTTGCTGAATACACCGCAGGGTCGCCGAAATGGGATCGGCAAAATGAACCGAATTGAAGAGAACGAAAAGTCACCGAACGTGCGGTGACTTTTCGAATCTCTTTGAATTACCCTGTATGTGTAACTTAAGTTATAACCGGGGAAAAGGCAAGACCTTAAAGGGACACGCTATTAAATACAAAGTTCTCTTTTTGCCCTTAAAAAAATCGCTCAGATCCTGCTGGCAGCCTCTGCCTAATACATTTTCCCATTTTTTTACTCTTTCTAGTTTTTTACTCACCTTCTGTCCCTCGCTGCGTGCAGCTCCTCCTCGTAGGGACACATTCCGTACACAAATTCCGTTGCGGCTGCACAGAGCGATGGATCGGAGCTGCACGCGCATGCACAGATCTGATCCATCGGCTGCCTCTCTGAGAACGCTCGCTACAGCGATTGGTCTCAGAGGGTGACGTCACCCGCTCCCTGGCCCCTATTACATTCTTCGCGCATTTGGTTTTGCGTGCGCAAATGCGCATTTGCGCGAGGGGCAAAACCCTTTGCGCTGAACGTCGTATTACAACGTTCGCACAAACGATGCGCGTTATCGTTTAACGTGGATGGACCTGCGCGATCGTGATGAACTGTGCGCGTCCTATACTTAACATTGTGAGCGCAAATGCGTTCGTGCGCTGGTACGCGGATGGTATTACAATCGATGCGCATCTTTTTACGAACGACGTTTGCGCGCATAATTTTAACGTCTTTGAAAAGCTGGTGGTAACTGCAAATCGGAACGTTCTGACCGAAACGAAATACACCAGCATGAAAACAAATACAGCACAGTATAGTTACACATTCTACACATACCCAAACAATAAAATTGTGAATTTGTGTGTGTTTTTTTAATTGCTTCAGCATATATACTCAGATTTACTTTGACAGGCGCAAAAACTTAAGGGAGTCAATTAAGGTTCTTAACCCTTTCGCTGCTGAGGCTTTTCCCGCCCCTGTGCTGAGGTCATTTTTACCGGTTTCGCTCATCAAGTTTTGAAGCCTTATTTTATTATATGACCCAGACATATTATATATCGTTCTTTCCGGCAGACTCGAAAGATTCATAATATGTCATTATTATATGTATACGTCATGTCCTGTCTGTATATTATAACAAAAAATGCAATAAAATTAGAATTTTCAATAATTTACAACGTGTAAAGTGTTTTTTTTCACATTTTAACGTGCGAGCGTTTGCGGTTATATTTTGTATGGGGTGCGCTTGTTAAAAAAATTAGAAATGAGGTCTCATTACATTTTTTTGGGGGGGAAATTTCGCTATTTTTAACAAACGCACCGCATACAAAAATTGTTAGTGCAGCATCATTGTTCACATTATAAATTAAATGGGAACAATATTGGTGCATTAACAAAACAAATAAAAAATAAAAAACTTGTTTATTTTTTTTTATTATTATTTTTTTTAATATTTTTTTTACAAAACTTCTTACATGGTCATGTTTGGTATCGTTGGAAAGGCCATGCTCTGGCCGGTCCAACGATATCAAACATTAACCCCTAACTGCCACGGATCGGGAGATAGGGGGTTCATTGGAACCCCCTATCTCCACCATTGCTGGCAGCTAGGGGTTAACTCCGGGACTGGCGTCATCGTGCTAGCACGATGACGCCAGTCCTCAGGGGGAGTTCTCGGAGGCTTCGCCGACATCCAGGATGTCGGCCAGCTCCGGGAAAGGATCACGAACCGGCGCTTTTCGGCGCCGAATCGTGATCCGGCCCCCATGGGGTTAATGCCAGGTACCGTTTGGAAGGGCAGGCTGTGCCCTTCCAAACGGTGCCTGACATTAAGCTCAGACCCCCAGCGATCGGTGACCGGCGACCTCCCCTCCTCCCTTTCAGGCGCCACCTCCGCACACGCAGGGGGGGCGCCTGAAATAGATGTCATCGCGCCGCATTGACATCTATTGTGCCGGCGGCAGTCCCGGAGTGCCGGGCTGACATCAAGAATGTGAGCCCGCACAGGGGGGCACAGCGATCGTCCGGAATCCGGCCGATCGCTGGCTGCGAAGGGAGGACACGCTCAGCGCGTCCTCTGCAGCCAACCCTTCCTGTTGGAGGACGCTCTCAGCAAGTCCTCCGCAGCGAAGTGGTTAATTCTGATTGGCTGAATCCCGCGAAAGAAACAGTCCGCACACTGATTTATGTGCGCAACGTTACTGTGCGTGTATTACTCTTCGTTTTGCGCGTCGTTTTTACGAAATGTTATTTTTGGACGGATGAGAAAATGCGTTCGGATCGTAATACCACCGTTAATTTTCACGCGATAACGCCGGAAGATGCGCATAAAAAAAATTGCGCTACGCAAACGAAATTGCGCGAAGAATGTAATAGGGGCCCCTGTGTGTGACATCACTAGTGACTGATCTGGTGACCGGCAGCCGGGTAATTCAAAAATCCCGGATACTGGTTATGCTGTATGGCGGAGAGGAAACTCTATGGAGTTTTATGGAGTGAAGCCCTGCAGGGTGAGGGGATGAGCCCGGCAAAGCAGGATGGCCACCCAACAGACGAACAGCAGCCAACAAGTAGGTCCTCAACAAGTGAAAGTGGTGCTGTGATGGTCTGTGAAGAAAGAATAACAGAAGATGATCTTCTAAGGACTATCAGGGCAGCATCGCTAATCAATGTCTCATTAAAATAAACAAAATTAAATTACACCACAGATTTTCCTACTATCCCGAAGTGACTTACCAGCCTACGTTTCTACGCTCACTACCATGTTATCGGAGGAGAAGAACTCACCTCAAAAAGGCAAGAAACTATCTTGATATTTTCCGTCTTCAGCCCCATGGCCATCGACATCTGGTCGTGTAGGGGCAGGATGGCTCCGTTCATGGAAGTCAGGTGCGAGTTGTTGGCTGGCCCCATGCTGACTTCTCCCTCTGAATATTTCAGTGTAAGGGAATGAAGTGTTCATGAAAAATCACCCACAGATGTATGAAAACATAGAAAAACTGGTTAAAAAAAGACATGAACTCCTTTCAGGAGAACCTATGAGAAGGTCATGCAGTAGCACGAAAGTCTCAGATGCACCACGGAGTCCTTATTGCATAAACATTCGGCAGGACATCTGGAAAATTGTTGTGACCTTGTACCCTGGAATCTCAGAATCCCCAATAAGTATCATGAATCCGTGTCTTTATTGGTTCATATGTCACAATGGTCAAACGTTCTGTAATGGACTGTTCCTGTGACGAAACGAAAATCTAGACAGCAAATAGGATTATCCATTGATGGGATGGCTTGTACAATGTACCCAGCCACTGGTTTTTCCGTAAAATTGGCCCATTCTCTTGCCATTCTCAAAATTGCACATGAAGAAATGTTATTGATCCAGAATTTACCACAAAAGTCATAAACTAACCTCAAGTTGGATATGACTGGCCACAGAGAAGCTCATGGGTCAATGCCATGAATGTTTGCTGAAATAGTCCAGGAAAAATAAATAAACTGGAGAAACTGTCTTTATGTGGCACAACGACAGAGGTAAATACGACTAAAAATGGACGAGTCCATACAAACCCAACAAACCATCACTTTTAGTTCAAATGAGGTCTATAACAATTAAAATTGGTGACTCTGTCAAAGACAACTTCACAAATTCAGGGCTAACGTTGTGCAGAAAAGTTACGAAAATTCCCAATGATCCATTATAATAGGACGAGCTTAATTATAATAAGATGTAGAATATGGGGAAGGTAGCCATTTTGAATCCCATTTGCCAAGGGGTCAATAAATGGCCATCGAATTGTTGTAGGTTGGCATCCCATATGCTTTTCTACTCTGGCCCATATGGAGAGTCAAAGAGTATAAATATGGACTTCACCACTGTAGGGCATACTTTTCAAATCAACGGGACCATGTCCATTGAAGCTCTTTGACATATGCATCCGAGATGTCTAGCTGGATCCAGATTACAGACATCATGACTTTGGGAGGGTAGTTGGTGTTGACCAAGTGCCAACAAGTCAATAAATCGCCATCCACCTGTTGTTGGTAGGTTTTCCGCATACTTTTCTCAACAATCCGAGGAGGGACAGCCAGGAGGTCTATGTTTGGACCTCGTAGCCCTATGGAGTTCATACTTTACCCCTGAATGGGACCATTTAAAACCGTTTGACAGATGTATCAGGTGTGTCCAGTTGGATCGACAACGTAGACGCCCTGTTTTTTGAGGGGGTAGGAGCTGCTGGCGCTAACAGATGGCGCTGAGCACAAAAATCACAGATCATTGAGTCTTACACTTGACCACAAATAAAAGCTGGGTCATTACATTGCTTTTCAGAAAACACTTGCGCTTAATAACATCGTATAAATAATTACTATTTCTAAAAACGGCAGCACCACTCATCTGCTTCCCATCAGCGACCACGGAGCAGAGAGCTGCCTCCGTGCGTTTGACCAGCTGAGTCGACCCTCGGGAACAATATTTTTTTTAAGAGTTTCCAAGTTCAAGAAGAAGAATTTCCTGTGCTTTTCCATTATAGCAATTTAATATTCAAGCTTAAACAATGTGCTTCCTGACATAAATATATAAACAAAAGCATGGATCGGAAGATTTAATGAGCGTGGCTTAACTGTTTTAACCCCTTCACTGCCGAGCGATTTTTGTTAAAAAAAATTATTAGCATTTATTTGACACAAGGTATGCAAAGTTAACAATCAAATATAAGGAAAAATAGAAAATTCGCAGAGAATTTATTTTCCTGAGAAAAAACTAAAATAATGGAACGTTGATCATTTTTAATTTTTCATGTATTGGTTTATCCTTCACAGAAATATCGCTGGGACGAAAGGTTCTAAACTCTAGATGGCATCCCATATCTGGCACAATGTCACATGGGGTCTGCATTATCAGCATACAGGCAGAAATATCGCTGGGATGAAAGGTTCTAAACTCTAGATGGCATCCCATATCTGGCACAATGTCACATGGGGTCTGCATTATCAGCATACAGGCAGAAATATCGCTGGGATGAAAGATTCTAAACTGTAGATGGCGTCCTTTATCTGGCACAGTGTCACATGGGGTCTGCATTATCAGAATACAGGCATTGCTGGGATGAAAGGTTCTAAATTCTAGATGGCTTCCCTTATCTGGCACAATGTCACACAGGGTCTGCATTATCAGCATACAGGCAGAAATGGCCTTTGTGTCAGTAAATGTGCTGCAGACTGATAATAAAATGGTGAGATCTCCTGCTTATGGGGGTTTGTAGTGATCAGAATAAGATTATTAGCAATGCAATATCTGTATGTGCTGCATAATGCCTGTGTATGGCAATTACAGCAACACCTTGTATCTGTCTGTGCTGCATAATGCCTGTGTATGGCAATTACAGCAACACCTTGTATCTGTATGTGCTGCATAATGCCTGTGTATGGCAATTACAGCAACACCTTGTATCTGTATGTGCTGCATAATGCCTGTGTATGGCAATTACAGCAACACCTTGTATCTGTATGTGCTACATGATGCCTGTGTATGGCAATTACAGCAACACCTTGTATCTGTATGTGCTACATGATGCCTGTGTATGGCAATTACAGCAACACCTTGTATCTGTATGTGCTGCATAATGCCTGTGTATGGCATTTACAGCAATACCTTGTATCTGTATGTGCTACATGATGCCTGTGTATGGCAATTACAGCAACACCTTGTATCTGTATGTGCTACATGATGCCTGTGTATGGCAATTACAGCAACACCTTGTATCTGTATGTGCTGCATAATGCCCGTGTATGGCATTTACAGCAATACCTTGTATCTGTATGTGCTACATGATGCCTGTGTATGGCAATTACAGCAACACCTTTTATCTGTATGTGCTGCATAATGCCTGTGTATGGCAATTACAGCAACATCGTGTAACTGTATGTGCTGCATAATGCCTGTGTATGACAATTACAGCAACACTGTGTATCTGTATGTGCTGCATAATGCCTGTGTATGGCAATTACAGCAACACCTTGTATCTGTATTTGCTGCATAATGCCTGTGTATGGCAATTACAGCAGCACCTTGTATCTGTATGTGCTGCATAATGCCTGTGTATGGCAATTACAGCAACACCTTGTATCTGTATGTGCTGCATAATGCCTGTGTATGGCAATTACAGCAACACCTTGTATCTGTCTGTGCTGCATAATGCCTGTGTATGGCAATTACAGCAACACCTTGTATCTGTATGTGCTGCATAATGCCTGTGTATGGCAATTACAGCAACACCTTGTATCTGTATGTGCTGCATAATGCCTGTGTATGGCAATTACAGCAACACCTTGTATCTGTACGTGCTGCATAATGCCTGTATATGGCAATTACAGCAACACCTTGTATCTGTATGTGCTGCATAATGCCTGTGTATGGCAATTACAGTAACACCTTGTATCTGTATTTGCTGCATAATGCCTGTGTATGGCAATTACAGCAGCACCTTGTATCTGTACTGTACAGGGATTTACACTCATTATAACCCCCTGACTCTTATCCCTGTACAGCAGCAAGTGACCCCACAGCTCTCCCTGTTTCTGCCAAATCCCTGTCTGCTGGAATGTAGCAGTAAAGTTTGTTGAGCTTTTTGCTACAGTGAGGTTTGGGCTGCTATTTGTAGCAAGTATTGTCTCGCTCCAGGGTTACTAGCGAAAGATTAGACAGTGGATTTTGGTTATTTACAGAAGGATTCTAATAAGGAAAACCCCTGTAATGTGACACAGGTGATGTTTCAGTTCTTTTACACGCTTTCTCAAGTTTGAGAAAGGCCTTAGAACAGGCCGAAACGTTGTCGTGTCACATTAAAGATGCTTTCCATCTTGGAATTGGTGTGCCCAGAGTCATTCATTTTTCGTCTCAATATGTGAGGTTGCCCCCTCCGGAGCCTTTAGCACCCTATTGTATATATTTGCTGCCACAAACGTCGTTTGTGCGTTGAGTCTGTTTTTCATACTCAAAGTGCAATCAATTCACCCAGATGTTATTTATAGAGTTCAAATCGAGTGCTGCTTTCCTGCGGCGCCTGGGCCTAATATCAGCCATACTGATGGATTTTTACAGAGGTCTGTGGTTTTACGGTTTAGCTCCGGGGTGTATGAACTGGAAGAGCTCCATTACCCTCTGACACGGTGTAAAAGAAACCTGTTACAAAGACCCGGATAACATTTACATGGGAATTAACACACATATACAACACGTCTGTCACAATCAACCCACACCAGGGGAGCACGAACATTCAGAAGAAAGATGGATGCAGTGATGGAGTCAATAACACTGGATTCTGTGTAAATTTCTGTCTTTGATTTACTTGGAAATTATTATTACAACTATTTTCTTGAGTCTTGATTTACTTTGGTTTTTAAATCAGCTCAAAAATATATGTTTAAAAATATAAGGGCCAGTGATAGAAAGCACAGCAATAAAACTCACAGTAATGTTCAGTGTGTATGAGCATATCACAGAGCTCCACAGCAATAAAACTCACAGCAATGTGCGGTGTGTATGAGTGTATCACAGAGCTGCACAGCAATAAAACTCACAGTAATGTGCGGTGTGTATGAGCGTATCATAGAGCTCCATAGCAATAAAACACAGTAATGTGCATGTGTACGAGTGTATCACAGAGCTCCACAGCAATAAAACTCACAGTAATGTGCATTGTGTAGGAGTGTTTCACAGAGCTTCACAGCAATAAAACTAACAGTAATGTGCTTTGGGGTGTGTGTGTGTGTGTGTGTGATTGTATCACAGAGCTCAACAGCAATAAAACTCACAGTAATGTGCGGTGTGTATGAGCGTATCACCGAGCTCCACAGCAATAAAACTCACAGTAATGTGCAGTGTGTATAATGTATCACAGAGCATTAAAACTCAAAGTAATGTGTGGTGTGTATGAGTGTATCACAGAGCTGCACAGCAATAAAACTCACAGTAATGTGCAGTGTGTATAATGTATCACAGAGCATTAAAACTCACAGTAATGTGCATTGTGTCTGATCGTATCACAGAGCTCCATAGCAATAAAACACAGTAATGTGCGCTGTGTATGAGTGTATCACAGAGCTCCACAGCAATAAAACTCACAGTAATGTGCATTGTGTAGGAGTGTTTCACAGAGCTTCGCAGCAATAAAACTAACAGTAATGTGCTTTGGGGTGTGTGTGTGTGTGTCACAGAGTTCAACAGCAATAAAACTCACAGTAATGTGCGGTGTGTATGAGGGTATAACCGAGCTCCACAGCAATAAAACTCACAGTAATGTGCAGTGTGTATAATGTATCACAGAGCATTAAAACTCATAGTAATGTGTGGTGTGTATGAGTGTATCACAGAGCTGCACAGCAATAAAACTCACAGTAATGTGCAGTGTGTATAATGTATCACAGAGCATTAAAATTCACAGTAATGTGCGGTGTGTCTGATCGTATCACAGAGCTCCATAGCAATAAAACACAGTAATGTGCGGTGTTTATGAGTGTATCACCGAGCTCCACAGCAATAAAACTCACAGTAATGTGCAGTGTGTATAATGTATCACAGAGCATTAAAACTCACAGTAATGTGCGCTGTGTATGAGTGTATCACAGAGCTCCACAGCAATA
Source organism: Leptobrachium leishanense (assembly GCA_009667805.1). NCBI lineage: Eukaryota > Metazoa > Chordata > Amphibia > Anura > Megophryidae > Leptobrachium > Leptobrachium leishanense. The sequence goes on along the minus strand of CM019066.1, from coordinate 42,927,458 downwards.
AAACTCACAGTAATGTGTGCTGTGTATGAGTGTATCACAGAGCTCCACAGCAATAAAACTCACTGTAATGTGCGGTGAGTATGAGTGTATCACAGAGCTGCACAGCAATAAAACTCACACTCGTACACACAGCACAATACTGTGAGTTTTATTGCTGTGCAGCTCTGTGATACACTCATACACACTGTACATTACTGTATCACAGAGCTGCACAGCAATAAAACTCACAGTATTGTGCTATGTGTATGTCCTGTAGACTATGTGTAATAATTAATTTGTGTGACTAAATCATTTCATTCTTCTGGACAGATTACTTCCCCAGACGCACAAATGAACACGTAACAGCCCTGAAATCAGATATAAATGTATTATCAATACATATAAACCTCTGGCTTCTCTGCAGAACTTCTGCTCTGAGAGCGTTCCCTGCGATACAGCGTCTGATTCAGGACTAACCTTACAGGTTCAATGTACTGACTTATCCGGCCAATAATGTGATTTATAATCATTATGATGGAATAATATATTTTATTTATGGGGGAGTCGCTACTTTCCTGTTTTATGCTATACCGGCCCCGGATTGACCTGCAGCTGGAAACTCCCAAATTACTCAACCCATTTCAACGGTGATTCATACACGGAAAATGCTAAACTGCGCTGCGAGCATGGAGCGCGGCTTCACACCGAGCGGGAACGCACCCACCTGTGCTATACCCATTGAACTATACACATACACTCAGGACAGAGATCACTTTTTAGACGGCTCTGAAGGCTCTAGAGGCCGGTGGGATTCTCAGGGCATTGGTGCAGTATTGCCTTTAGCTTTGCACATCTCCTTCAGTTTTCCACAAATTCGACTTTTTTGGAGAATAATAGTAATTATGATATATATAAAAAAAATATGCGTGCCATTCAGGAGGCGCCGGTGTTTGTTGCTGTCGTAATTGCGGTAAACCTTGGCGTTTGACATAAGGCGAATCCGAGCAGCGTCAGGAGGAGAGTCGCCGAAGTTTTAACCCCTTCACTGCTGAGCCATTTCACAGCTTAAAAAAAACACATTTTTCTTTTCTGTATTATTATTATTATTGTTATTATTTTTTTTCTTTACTTTAAACATGGTCATGTTTGGTATCTTTGGGAAGGCCTTGCTCTGCTCTGGCCTTTCTAATGATACCAAATATGAACCTGCCAGCTGAAAACAGTCGGGAGATGTCTGGGTTCAAAGGAACCCTTATCTCCACCTCTATCTTTCCTTAAGAGTCAATGAGGACGTTCCCCACACGTCCTCAGCAGTGAAAGGGTTAAAAGCTGAAGTTTGTCATCATAGTAAAAATGTCGGTTTATGACACTGTTTGCAGCTAGATATACAGATCTGAGGCACGGGCCCCGCGGGGACATAATGAGACTTAACTCTTTCACTGCTCATTCATTTTTAGGATTCTTTAGAGATTTTTCAGCAATTTTTTTTTATTTCGATTTTTTTTTTTTTTTATTATTATTTTAAATAGCGTTTTTTTTCTTCTTTTTTTCCGTAACAGACCTTTTTATTATCCTTCGTAGCACCTTATATGTTAATTCCAGACATTTCCGTTTAGTAGCTTTTTTTTTTTTAAATTTGCAATCGTTTTATTTTTTTGTTGTTTTTTTCACCCCTTTCGTCGCTATTTCGGAGAATTTCGGCGATTCCATTTCGCTGGAAATTTGGTGGATTCACTATTTGGCGAATGGTCACTGTATTTTCCCGAAATTGGAGTCGCCGAAGCAGTTATTCAATTCGGCAAAAAACAGTGAATTGGCATCAGAGAATTCCACTGAAATGAAGATAAAAAAAGTCTTCTAATAGGAGTTTAACCCTTTCCCTGCAGAAGACGTGGGGAGAAAATCATGGGATTCTCCCGCTATATGCGGAGGAAGTTCCCCACACATCTTCTGCTAAACGGGCTCTCTCCTCCGGGGTCCAGCGGCGATCTGACTTCTTGAAGTCATATGCTGCGTTATATCCCCCTCCCGGCGCACTGATGTCATCGCGATCCGTGGCAACTAGAGGTTAATGTTTGGTATCATTGGAAAGGCCAGAGCCTGGCCAGGTCGAAAGTAAACAACAAATAAATAAAAATAATAATAAAAAAAAATAGCAAAGAAAAAACATTCCTGACATATTGGACTTTCCGAAGCCGATGCACGGAGCCTCGAGCTGCAGCTCTAACGGCAGCGATTCCTTTTGGCCAACAGGTGGCGACATCTGCCTACTAAATAGTTTTTTACAGTAAGGATTACATTGGGAATATTCCTAAATATATTCTTATTGTATAATTAACCCTTTCGCTGCTGAGCCTTTTCACACCTCTGTGCTGAGCTCATTTTTACCGGTTTCGCTCATCATGTTTAAAAGCGATTTGAAGTCACATTTTATTATATGACCCAGACATATTATATATCGTTCTTTCCGGCAGACTCAGCAGATTCATAATATGTCATTATTATATGTATACGTCATGTCCTGTCTGTATAGTATAACAAAAAATGCAGGAAAATTAGAATTTTCAATAATTTACAACGTGTAAAGTGTTTTGTTTCTCATTTTAACATTTTAAATTAGAAATGGGGACTTGTTACATTTTTTTGGGGGAACATTACACGGTTTTTAACATACCGTCTGGGTGGAGTAGAGGTAACATCACTGCTCTGCATGGAGAGAGCCTGTGGAGTCATGGGTTCGATCCCAGCAAGAGCACCTCTCCAGTAAGTGTCCTTGGCAAGACACCTAACGGTACATACTCGTCACCCAGGACATAGTTGAAAAAAGAGAAATCTCAATGTATCCTTCCTGGTAAAATCCTTTCTCAAATAAATAAATAAAACGCACCCCATAGAAAAATCGTTAGTGCAGCATCATTGTTCACATTATAATTGAAATGGGAACAATATTGCTGCATTAATAAAAAAAAAATGCTTATTTTTTTTATTATTATTATTTTTTAAAATATTTTTTTTACTTTCATTTTTATTTTTTTCCTAACTTTCAACATGGTCATGTTTGGTATTGTTGGAAAGGTCATGCTCTGGCCGATACCAAACATTAACCCCTAGCTGGCACGGATCGGGAGATAGGGGGTATATTGGAACCCCCTATTTCCACCATAGGTGGCAGCTAGATGTTAATTCCAGAACTGACGTCATCACGCTATGCACAATGACGCCAGTCATCGGAGGAGATCCCGGAAGCTTGGCCAACATCCAAGATGTCGGCCAGCTCCGGGAGAGGATCGTGATTTGGCACCTTTTGGCACCGAATCACGATCTGGACCCCAAGGGGTTAAAGCCAGACACTGTTTGGAAGGGCAGGCTGTGCCCTTCTAAACGGTGACTGACTTTCACCGCTGCCCCCAACCGATCGGGAAGGAGAGAGGTCCGAAGGACCTCGCCCCCTCCCTTTCAGGCATCTTCCCCGCACTCGCGGGGGGGCGCCTGTAATAGATGCCATCGCACTACCGTGAAGACATCTATTGTCCCCGCCGTGGTCCCGGAGTGCCGGGAATCCCGGCTGATTGCTGACTCCTGCGCTAGGATGCGCTCAGCACGTCCATAGCACAGGAGAAACCACTTGGCTGGACACGCTAAAGAAACACTGGTTCCTGACAATGTTTTTTTTTTAAATCACATGGTAGTGAAGGGGTTACAAAAAGATAAAGTGGTCGGGATGAGTAGACTGTCCCTTTAAAACGTGTCAGCAGGAGATCATCGGAGAAAGGTTTGGGAATTATCGTTTAGCCTATTCGCAGAGCGTGGAAGCTGCTTGGTGGTCATTGTGAAGGGCGAGAAGCAATGAAAAGCGGACAGCTGGAGGTCTTCATGGTCAGATGGAGATGCAATGCTCTGGCCTGAAGGTGGGAGTTTGGAGGTCTTCATGGTCAGATTGAGATGCAATGCTCTGGCCTGAAGGTCGGAGTTTGGAGGTCTTCATGGTCAGATTGAGATGCAATGCTCTTGCCTGAAGATTGGAGTTTGGAGGTCTTCATGGTCAGATTGAGATGCAATGCTCTGGCCTGAAGTTTGGAGTTTGGAGGTCTTCATGGTCAGATTGAGATGCAATGCTCTGGCCTGAAGGTCGGAGTTTGGAGGTCTTCATGGTCAGATTGAGATGCAATGCTCTGGCCTGAGGGTCGGAGTTTGAAGTTCTTCATGGTCAAATGGAGATGCAATGCTCTGGCCTGAGGGTCGAAGTTTGGAGGTCTTCATGGTCAGATGGAGATGCAATGCTCTGGCCTGAAGGTCAGAGTTTGGAGGTCTTCATGGTCAGATGGAGATGCAATGCTCTGGCCTGAAGGTCAGAGTTTGGAGGTCTTCATGGTCAGATTGAGATGTAAAGCTCTGGCCTGAGGGTCGGAGTTTGGAGGTCTTCATGGTCAGATTGAGATGCAAAGCTCTGGCCTGAGGGTCGGAGTTTGGAGGTTAGTTGTTGATAAAGAAGTTATGAAGGTCTGATAAAAATTAATACAAGTTGGTCGCTTGGTGGTGATTAAGAACGGTTTGAGGAGCTTCACTCCAGCCTGAAGATACTGATGAACGTCAGATGTGGAATAGAAACACTCTGAGATGTTCATACTGAATGTTATTACGTCGGTTTTGTTGCTAGTTGTGTGACAGTGCGTTGTTTTATGTTGTTTGTTGCAGATACTCAGATTGTGATTATTGTCTATTTTATATCACAGGTGAACGAGGACCAAAAGGAGAAAAAGGGGAACTGGGTGAAAGAGGAGGACCAGGTGAGATAGAACACTTTCTATGTTTTGCTCAGTAAATGATATACAATACTGTATGTGATATGTAGTAAGCCGTGTGACAAGTAACGATTGTGATGACGAGTTACAGGAAGGTGATGCAGCAACATGACACTGCTCTTTAAATCTCCGCCCCCCCCCCCATGTTTCTTTCCTACAACTCCCAGAATTCTTGGAATGCAATAGATGGACATTTGTAGGTCAGAAACAAGAATAAATAAAAAATGGAGAAGAATGTGATGATTAAAGCCGACCCTAAATGTAACCCTAACCCTAAAAGAAGCTGAAATATTAACCCATCCCTATCCTCTAACCCTAATCCTAACCCTAATGCCTAACCTTACTTTCTAACCGTAAACCTCATGGCAAATCCAAACCCTAGCCATACTTTCTAATCTTAAACATAACCTTTATTTCTAACTCTAGAACCAGGCTGCCAAATTCATTATGATGGCTGAGCATCGTGGGAAATGTAGTTCCAAAACATCTGGATGGCCAAAGGCTAAACTTTCAGTGTTTGCTGATATATCCGTCCACTAAATCATGATTCTTAGGGCGGCACCCGGCATGAGCCATGTTGGGACCCCCGGGGCGTGACATGGTTACCCCTACAGGCGAGGAGGAAGAGACTGGAGTGGCGACGGTGAAAGTTTATTGCACAGGACACGACCTGGAAAGGTGTAAAGTCTAGGCGAGGATCCGCTGTGCAGCTTGGTGAGGAAGGAACCAGGCTGAACACAAGAGGCTTGGCTAGGTAGGAACCAGTCTGGTCACACAGAGGCTGATTGAGGCAGGAACCAGGCTGGACATACAGATGCTGATTGAGGCAGGAACCAGGCTGGACATACAGATGCTGATTGAGGCAGGACCAGGCTGGTCATACAGATGCTGATTGAGGCAGGAACCAGGCTGGACATACAGAAACTGGGTGAGGCAGGAACCAGGCTGGACATACAGAAGCTGGGTGAGGCAGGAACCAGGCTGGACATACAGAGGCTGAATGAGGCAGGAACCAGGAGTCGAGCAGCAGTACTAACTCTTCACTGGAGACTCGAGAACGGAGCACTGCTAAGAGGAAGTGCCGCCCTTTAAAAGGGAGAGAGTCAGTGCTCTGTAGTAGGGATGAGCTGTTCGGGTTCGGACGGTTCGGAGTTCGACCCGAACTTTGGCAGTTCGAAAGTTCGCGAACTTCGAACTTTTTGGGCGTGTTCGGTTCAAGTTCGAAAAAAATGCTTAAAAAAATACTAAAAAAATCTAGAAATAAAGAGACTCTTTACTGCAGAATATTATAAGCAACGGTTTATTAGATATTGAATTAAAAACTAATGTGTACGTGGAAAGATTATCAACTCTAAATGAACTCTGTTCACAAACGGGCATAACACCAGGTGTTTTTAGTCTGGTAATCAATTTGATACATTGATACAATTTGATACATTTGATACATTTTGATACATTGTATAATATAATGAGGGTGGGGTGGTGTCTGCTTCTGATTGAGATTTGAGAATTAATTTCCCTCCTAAAACATCCTAATATGCTGCATTTAACCCTTTCGCTGCTGAGGCTTTTCACACCTCTGTGCTGAGGTCATTTTTACCGCTTTCGCTCATCATGTTTAACTGCATTTTGTAGCCATATTTTGATATATGACCCAGACATATTATATATCGTTCTTTCCGGCAGACTTGGCAGATTCATAATATGTCATTATTATATGTATACGTTATGTCATATCTGTATATTATAACAAAAAATACAATAAAATTTGAATTTTCATTAATTTATTATGTGTAAAGTGTTTTTTTCACATTTTAACATGCGATCGTTTGCGGTTATATTTTGTATGGGGTGCGCTTGTTAAAAAAGTTAGAAATGGGGTCTCGTTACATTTTTTTGGGGGAAAATTTTGCTTTTTTTATCAAACGCACTGCATACAAAAATCGTTAGTGCAGCATTATTGTTCACATTATAATTGAAATGGGAACAATATTGCTGCATTAACAAAACAAAAACAAACAAAAAAACTTGTTTATTTTTTTTAGATTTTTTTTTAAATATTTATATTTTTAAATTGTTTTTAAAAAAAATTTTCATGCTCATGTTTGGTATGCTTGGAAAGGCCATGCTCTGGCCGATCCAACAATATCAAACATTAACCCCTAGCTGCCACGGATCGGGAGATAGGGGGTTCAATGAACCCCCTATCTCCACCATTGGTGGCAGCTAGGGGTTAACTCCAGGACTGGCGTCATCGTGCTATGCACGATGACGCCAGTCCTCAGGGGGAGTTCCTGGAGGCTTGGCCGACATCCAAGATGTCGGCCAGCTCCAGGAGAGGATCACGATCCGGCACTTTTCAGCGCCGATTCGTGATCCGGCTCCCCAGGGGTTAATCACAGCCACCGTTTGGAAGGGCAGGCTGTGCCCTTCCAAATGGTACCTGGATTAACCCTCTGCCCCCCGGCGATCAAAGGACCTCCCCCCTCCCTTTCAGGCGCTTCCTCCGCACATGCGGGGGGGGGCCTGAATTAGATGTCATCGCGCCGCCGCGATGACATCTAATTGCTCCGCCGGGGTCCCGGAGTGCTGGGCTGACATCCAAGATGTCAGCCCGCACCGGGGGGCGCAGCAATCCGCCGCTGCCTCCTGTGCATGGACGCGCTCAGCACGTCCATAGCACAGGAGAACCACCTGGCTGGACGAGCTGAGCGCGTCCATAGCAGCCAAGTGGTTAACTGGTGTTTGAAAAAAATTCAAAATAACATCTAAGGCTAGGGTCAGATGAGCGCATTTTGTACGGACTGTGCGTCCGTGCAGTACGGACGTACTTACTGACTGACAACAAGGTAGTGGCCACACAGTCCGTTTTTTTCACTGATGTATTTTTTGACGGATGTAGCAGGGAAAATAAATTACAATGAAAAAACATTCTGTCCGTCAAAAATGCTGGACGTATAAATGCAGTCCATCTGACCTCGTTTCATCACTCACGTACAAAGCTACGCGGACGTTGTGGACGTGGCGCACTCTGCACGTCCGTTCCAGCAGTATTAAGGTTCTTGCCTAACCTGCGTCCGTTTGCTGCGTCCGTCATGCATCCACACTTCCGTGCAGACGTACTTTGTGTGTGGGGTTCCATTGGTCAGAATGCTATGCTGCCACAGACGAACAAATGTGCGGCAACACGGACGTGATAACTGCGCTCGTCTGACCCCAGCCTTAAGCAATGTTATTTTTCACCTCGGGATTAAACATTCACAGGGTTATTCAGAGAGTGGTGAAAAGCAGGAGAATAACTGGAGAAGTGAAAATTCTAGGTCAAAATAGCCAAACCAGAAAAATTCTCCCATTTATCTCACTTTCCAAATCGGCTATTTGGTCTAGATTGTTCTCTTCTCCTGCCAGTTCTCCTGGCTTTCACTTCTCTCTCAGGGTTGTTCAGAGAAAGGTGAAAACCAGGAGAATGGCAGGAAAAGAGAACAATCTGGACCAAATAGCCGATTTGGAAAGTGAGATAAGGCTAGGGTCAGACTAACGCATTTTTCACAGCGACCGTCAAAAAGTGTGTCCGAACGCATTGCCTTATTTTTTCACGGAATGCGCGAAAACGGTCATACGATGCGCATTTTTGTGCGTGATTTTTTACGGATCCAAACCAGGAAGCTTTGGGTGTCTGGACGTTATGTTGGCCGGACATGAGCAGGGTCTGACGTCTCCAAATCACGCACACACGCCGCTAGTGGACGCTGCGCACTCTGTACGTCAGTACTAGCGGTTCTGCGTTCTCGAAAAAATGCGTTCATTTTCCACTTGCGTTGCGCAGCCGGACTTTCGTGCGACCGTACTTCGTATATTGGCCATCATTGCCCGTCATTTGCTGCTAGTGCGGCCGTGATTAAGTGCGCCTAAACGCACGTGTCACGGGATGGCCCAGCACCCTCAGCCAGGGGCGGTGCAGTGACAGTGGGGACATGGACACTTGGGTGTGGTGGCACGCACCCCGTTTACCAGTTTTTATTTAGATGTGACATTGTGTGGTGTTAATAAAGTGTTCCCCGTTGGTTTATGGTGTAATGACTTTTCCCTGTGTTTGCCTTGCTCGCCGCCATTTTCCGATCCTTGTGGCGCAGTTGGAATTCTCGTTTCGGAAAATGGCCGATTCGAACCATCCGGTTCGAATCGTAAAATGGCCGATTCGGACCATCCGGTCCGAATTGGCGACTCCCTGAAGGCCAAGGGCCAATGGGTCCTGGGAGGGCGGGCAAGGAGTCCCATTGTATTCTAATTGTGTGCAGAGGTAATAAATGCTTGGTCTGTAAACAATAAAGGCAGATTCTGCAGTACATTCAGCTTTGACTGGTGTGACTTTATTCTCCACCGTATTTTCGGATCTGAGTGTCCCCCGCGGCCTCAGAGTACGGTGCCCACTCGGATACGATCCGAATCGAGCGCTCTGACCCTGCATCGAGTATCAGGGCAGAGGCGCTGCTCAGGAAGATTCGGTCGGAGGAAGACGGAGATCCGAACCGAACGGCCCCGCCGGGAACCGCGCTTCGGCATTGCGGTAAGACCCGAACTCTCCACTGGTCCCGCCATATCCGAAACTCCCTCCCATACCGATCCGAAGCCCTCCAGTTCCGATCCGACCCGCCATCCCTTCCCGACTCGAAACCTTCACCGCCCGAGATCCGAAGAGACACCCGCCCCCGGATCGGAAACGTTTCCCGCATAAGATCCGAAACGTTTCCCCATAAGATCCGAATCTTTCTCCGCGGCTGCTAGGGCCGATTCCCACAGGCGTCCCACACCCGCCAGGTCAGGGAACCAGTTGCTCGGGACGCTGAGTGCTGCGCGGCTCAGTGGTCGGACTGGTTCCAGGCAGGGGTCCCCTCCACCGCCCGCTAACCCTACCCTAGGGTCACGCCAGGCCGCACGAGACGCCGAGTGTGCGCCACTCGGTAGTCGGGCCAGCGGTAAGCGACGGGGTCACGCAGATAGAGCACACCCGCAGGCGGAACAACATCCCCATTCCGTCATACTGGTGGCAGCGGTGGGATAGCTCTCTGCAGACCCCAGGGGGACCCTCATCATGATCAAGTATACTGCCTACAAGCGGGACGTCCTGCGTGGGATGCTGGAGAATCGGGGCGGTGTCCCGGGCTCCAAGAGTCGGGAGACCCTGATAGAGGAGTTGAGGAGAATAGATCAGGAGGAGGCGTTCGCGGCGTTGGCCGCGGACCCAGTGCCGGCTGCCGTCCCCGCTGAGGCCGAGGATAGTGAATTCTGCCGGAAGATGCGGGAGCGGATCTCCATGATGGGTCCGGCCCCATCGGAAGCAGAGATGAGGAATCTGGGTCGGGAACTCGGTCAGGAAGAGGAGAGGGAGAGAGAGCGGGTGCACGAACTGCGGCTGGCCGAAGTGCGAAGCCGGCGGAGTAGCCGCTCGCCATCGGACCGATACGCCGGGCGGAAAGTGCCGTTCCAGGCGTTCAAGGAGTTCCGGGAAGCCGAGGAAGAAATCGAAAGCTGGGAAGGCTGGGGACCATCCGAAGGCGCCCTTGCGGCCCATGCCCATTATCCAGGAGCCCTTTAGCCGGGTGGCGGTTGACATCGTAGGGCCGTTGCCACGGCCCAGTGCCACCGGTAAGAGGTATATTCTTACCGTAGTGGATTATGCCACCCGGTACCCGAGGCGGTGGCCTTGGCCAACATCCAGGCGGACACCGTAGCAGACGCGCTCCTCAGGGTGTTCACGAGGGTAGGGTTTCCCCGAGAAATCCTATCCGATCAGGGTACCCAGTTTACCGCTGAGCTCACCCAACAGCTCTGGCGTCTCTGTGGCGTTAAGGCGCTGCACAGCGCCCCGTATCACCCCCAGACCAACGGGCTGTGCGAGCGGTTCAATGGGACCCTGAAGCAGCTCATCCGGGCCTTCGTGCAGGAGAACAGGGACTGGGAGAAGTATCTTCCCCACTTGCTGTTCGCCTACCGGGAGGTTCCGCAGGAATCCACCGGGTACTCACCCTTTGAGCTGCTATATGGACGCCGGGTGCGAGGTCCCCTGGATCTGGTTAGGGCTCAGTGGGAGGGGGCGCCGGAGGAGGACGGAGTTCCCGTGGTGGAGTACGTCCTGAAGCTGCGGGAGCGCTTGGCGGACCTCCAGGGGTTCGTGCAGGAGAACATGGAGACGGCCCAGGCTCAGCAGAAGGCGTGGTACGATCGCGCTGCGTGCAGCCGCCCGTTCTGTGTGGGACAGAAGGTTCTGGTGTTAAAACCACAGCGGCAGAACAAGCTGCAGGCGGCCTGGCAAGGTCCCTACAAGGTGGTAACCCAGCTGGGGGATACCACCTATGTGGTTGTGAGCTGCGCGGACACCAGAATCCAGCGGACGTTCCACGTCAATATGCTGAAGGCCTTCCATGAGCGGCCAGAGACGGTGGACGCCATATGCGCGCCGGCGGCCGAGGAGATGGAACCCTTTCCCTTGGAGGAACTCCCGGGGGTAGCCAAGCAGCCTTCCGGGGTGGAGCAGGTGCAGCTGGGGGAGGAGCTAGGGCCCGAGAAACAGGCGCAGGCGCGGCAGCTGCTTCTCGCCTATCCGGGGGTTTTCTCGGCCCTCCCGGGATATACGGACCAGGCCGTCCATCAGGTGGACACACCCGGTCAGAAACCACTCCGACAGCCCGCCTACCGGATCCCGGAAGCAGTCCGCGAGTCTATGCGGGCCGAGATCCGGGAGATGTTGGAGCTGGGGGTCATTGAGCCGTCGGCCAGCCCATGGGCGTCGCCCGTGTTCCTGGTGCCCAAAAAGGACGGTACAACCAGGTTCTGCGTCGACTATCGGCGGATAAACGACTGTACTGTTACGGACGCTTATCCGATGCCCCGAGTCGACGAGTTGCTAGACCAGATCTCCGGGGGTCATTTTCTGACCACGGTGGATCTGTGCAAGGGGTATTGGCAGATTCCCCTTGCCGAGGAGGCGACCCCGAAGTCGGCCTTCATCACCCCATTCGGCCTGTACCAGTTTCGAGTCATGCCGTTCGGGATGAAGAACGCCCCTGCTACCTTCCAGCGGTTAATCGATCGCCTCCTCGATGGCCTCCAGGGATTCGCTTGCGCGTACCTGGATGATATAGCCATCTATAGCCAGACCTGGGAGGAACACCTGGACCATGTAGGGACTGTCCTGGGCCGGATTAGGGACGCCAACCTGACCCTAAAGCCGGAGAAGTGTAAGGTGGGGATGGCCGAGGTGCAGTATCTGGGCCACCGGGTGGGGTGCGGGATACAACGGCCGGAGCCCGCGAAGATAGAGGCTATCCTGGATTGGCCCACCCCGGTGACCAAGACCCAGGTCCTGGCCTTTCTGGGTACCGCGGGGTACTACAGAAAATTTGTACCCCATTACAGTGACCTGGCCAAACCCCTGACTGATCTGACCAAGAAATCCCTGCCCCGCCAAGTCCTGTGGTCCCCGGAGTGCGAACAGGCCTTCCGGCAGCTGAAGGCCGCCCTGACCCAAGCGCCCCTGCTGGCAGCTCCCAACTATAATAAACGTTTTATTGTCCACACAGACGCGTCCATGTTCGGACTGGGAGCTGTCCTGAGTCAAGTGGGGGACGACGGGGGGGACCATCCGGTGGCGTTTATTAGCCGGAAGTTGTTGCCACGAGAGGTGGGGTATGCTGCAGTGGAAAAGGAGTGCCTGGCCCTGGTCTGGGCCCTACGGAAGCTCCAACCCTACGTCTACGGTCGGTCCTTCACCGTGATGACCGACCATAACCCCTTGGTATGGCTCAACCGAGTGGCGGGGGAGAACGGCCGCCTGTTGCGGTGGAGCCTGGCTCTCCAACCCTTCAACTTTTCCATCCAATATCGGCCCGGGTCGCAGAACGGTAACGCAGATGGGTTATCGCGACAGTCGGCCGGGAACCAGGGGATTGGGGAGCCCCGACTACCTCGGTACGACCCGGTGGGGTCCAACCGAGTGCGTCGGACCTTGGGGAGGGGGAGGAGTGTCACGGGATGGCCCAGCACCCTCAGCCAGGGGCGGTGCAGTGACAGTGGGGACATGGACACTTGGGTGTGGTGGCACGCACCCCGTTTACCAGTTTTTATTTAGATGTGACATTGTGTGGTGTTAATAAAGTGTTCCCCGTTGGTTTATGGTGTAATGACTTTTCCCTGTGTTTGCCTTGCTCGCCGCCATTTTCCGATCCTTGTGGCGCAGTTGGAATTCTCGTTTCGGAAAATGGCCGATTCGAACCATCCGGTTCGAATCGTAAAATGGCCGATTCGGACCATCCGGTCCGAATTGGCGACTCCCTGAAGGCCAAGGGCCAATGGGTCCTGGGAGGGCGGGCAAGGAGTCCCATTGTATTCTAATTGTGTGCAGAGGTAATAAATGCTTGGTCTGTAAACAATAAAGGCAGATTCTGCAGTACATTCAGCTTTGACTGGTGTGACTTTATTCTCCACCGTATTTTCGGATCTGAGTGTCCCCCGCGGCCTCAGAGTACGGTGCCCACTCGGATACGATCCGAATCGAGCGCTCTGACCCTGCATCGAGTATCAGGGCAGAGGCGCTGCTCAGGAAGATTCGGTCGGAGAAAGACGGAGATCCGAACCGAACGGCCCCGCCGGGAACCGCGCTTCGGCATTGCGGTAAGACCCGAACTCTCCACTGGTCCCGCCATATCCGAAACTCCCTCCCATACCGATCCGAAGCCCTCCAGTTCCGATCCGACCCGCCATCCCTTCCCGACTCGAAACCTTCACCGCCCGAGATCCGAAGAGACACCCGCCCCCGGATCGGAAACGTTTCCCGCATAAGATCCGAAACGTTTCCCCATAAGATCCGAATCTTTCTCCGCGGCTGCTAGGGCCGATTCCCACAGGCGTCCCACACCCGCCAGGTCAGGGAACCAGTTGCTCGGGACGCTGAGTGCTGCGCGGCTCAGTGGTCGGACTGGTTCCAGGCAGGGGTCCCCTCCACCGCCCGCTAACCCTACCCTAGGGTCACGCCAGGCCGCACGAGACGCCGAGTGTGCGCCACTCGGTAGTCGGGCCAGCGGTAAGCGACGGGGTCACGCAGATAGAGCACACCCGCAGGCGGAACAACATCCCCATTCCGTCATAGCACGTTAAAAATTCGCTAGTCTGACCCTAGCCTAAATGGGAGAATTTTTCTGGTTTGGCTATTTGGTCTAGAATTTTCCATTCTCCTGCTTTTCACCGCCAAAAAATCAGTAAACTTTTTCTGCGTGTCCGAAAATGTCTCCTCTTTTCATACAGACTGCCGCCCCAAGCAGTTGTTTATGGATAGATTAAAGGAAAAGCATTTACCGTCATTTGAAATGTCATTTTTTGGTTTTTACATATTTCTATACATCCTAGAAATCCGCCACTTCACGGGCAGGTTATGGGGACCTCCTAGGCACGATATTTGAAGGAATTTTTCGTTTTTATTTTTAACCCTTATTTCATGGAAAACTCACTGTCCCTTTAAAAACTTTTTTTTAAAACTTTTTGTCCTTGTTTTCTGTCCCCCAGGGCACTACCTGGACCCCCATACACCTTTTATGGCAAATATCTAGCATATATGCCATCTTGGAGGACACTCTAAAAACCGAATTTTCAGTCCCATTGACTTGTATGGAGTTCGAGTTCGGGTTCGGGTTCGGATCCGAACATTTGGAAGGTTCGGGTTCGGATCCGAACATTTGGAAAGTTCAGGTTCGGCTTCGAACCGAACTTGGGGAGTGTTCGGCTCATCCCTACTCTGTAGGTCAGGCGGTTGGAGTCATGGCAGGCTGCAGGGAAGTCCTGGACCGGGTGTTGATGAAGAATAGGCCAAACTCGGGTAAGATTCAGGCTGCATCGGTACAAACAAGAGGCTTCCAGGGTATCTCATGGGTTTCCAGGCTGGTGGCATGACATGTAATGCGCAATTTATTTTGGTGGAATTTATGTCATATTTTTATACACGGGCCATAACCCTCATTTATCCCTGACATAATGCCACCACTGAGCCTGCACATATCCAAGACGTGGAATTTCATAAATCTCCAGTTATTTCTGCCCCAAAGCCCACACATATCTAAGAGCCTGTTACAGACCGATCGCCTTTGCTGGTCGGGTGTGTGATGTGGTCGGCCAGTACCTGCTGCGTGGTGACCCCGTCACCGCAACACAGGCTATGTTTCCTCTACTTAACTTTCTGCTGTCAATACCCGTTACGCTCGGTGTAATTAGCTCGGCGCTGCTTGGGGAGTTCCCGTGTTATGTAATGCGGCTTTATATCTGGATCAGGTAAAGCAATACTTAATCCAAAACACGTTCCTGACACAGTCAGTTTGCCAGACTGTCAGGTGAAAGCATGGCGTGATAAATCATCATCGCCACCTCGCAGGGCTCCAGCTAAACCCCAACCTCCATGACATGTCCAACCTCCATGACACGTCCAACCTCCATGACACGTCCAACCTCAATGACACGTCCAACCTCCTTGACACGCCCAACCTCCATGACATGTCCAACCTCCATGACACTTCCAACCTCCATGACATGTCCAACCTCCTTGACACGTCCAACCTCCATGACACGTCCAACCTCCTTGACACTTCCAACCTCCATGACATGTCAACCTCCATGACACGTCCAACCTCTTTGACACATCCAACCTCCATGACACGTCCAACCTCCATGACACATCCAACCTCAATGACACGTCCAGCAGCAAGAAAAGGGCATTATGGGCTTTTCATGCAGCGTTAAAAACATGCAGTCCCGTCCAGGAATAGATGGCTTGCACACACTCTTTGCTTTACACACCAAGGTGTTGTTCACTAAGCTCCGAATTTGCCCCTGAACGGTGAATTTCACTGTAGGTGTAATTTCGAGGCAGTTCGTCTATTCGCAAAGCTGTCGATTTGCCAAATACAAAATGCAATTGCCGAATTGGGGTGAAATGCGCCGATATTAAAAGCGCCGGAATGGACTCTGTTTCGGTGCTTTGTGAATAACCCTCCTAGTATCCATTAATGGGAATGGCACCTTGTATCCCTCAATGAGTACTGCGCTCCTGCCGTGTGGGATTCTGGAAACACACACAAGGTCCCAGGAAAGGTGACCCTGCTCATCAAACGTGAGATCTGGGCTCTGTCTGCACATTTTACAGGAGCCCCATGTGAATTACTATTCCCCAAACATAAACCTTAATCAGGATAGAGACATCCATAGATCTCGTGAACGCCATCCAGTTTATCCATACATGATGCAAAACGAGGCCTGGGCTGCCTTTATTTATTGAGTGTAATTAATGAAATCAGTATATTGATAGATTAGGTGTGTATGATTAATGTAAAACATACAATTACTAAAAAAAACGTGCATCCACTTATTGTATCTATAACTATAAGTCCTAGGCAGTGTGTAATAAATACAATGAATCTGTAACTCCTGCACATACACTCGTGTAATAAATACAATGAATCAGTAACACCTGCTCATAGACTCATGTAATAAATATAATGAATCAGTAACACCTGCTCATAGACTCGTGTAATAAATACAATGAATCAGTAACACCTGCTCATAGACTCGTGTAATAAATACAATGAATCAGTAACACCTGCTCATAGACTCATGTAATAAATACAATGAATAAGTAACACCTGCTCATAGACTCATGTAATAAATACAATGAATCAGTAACTCCTGCACATACACTCGTGTAATAAATACAATGAATCAGTAACACCTGCTCATAGACTCATGTAATAAATACAATGAATCAGTAACACCTGCTCATACACTCGTGTAATAAATACAATGAATCAGTAACACCTGCTCATACACTCGTGTAATAAATACAATGAATCAGTAACACCTGCTCATACACTCGTGTAATAAATACAATGAATCAGTAACACCTGCTCATAGACTCATGTAATAAACACAATGAATCAGTAACTCCTGCTCATACACTCGTGTAATAAATACAATAAATCAGTAACACCTGCTCATAGACTAATGTAATAAATACAATGAATTAGTAACACCTGCTCATACACTCGTGTAATAAATACCATGTATCAGTAACTCCTGCTCATAGACTCATGTAACGAACACAATGAATAAGTATCACCTGCTCATACATGAGCCTATGAGCAGGTGTTACTGATACATTGTATTTATTACATGAGTGTAATAAAAACAATGTATCCGTAACCCCTGCTCATAGACTCATGTAATGAATACAATGAATCTGTAACTCCTGCTCATAAACGCATGTAATAAATACAATGAATACGTAACACCTGCTCATAGACTCGTGTAATAAATACAATGAATCAGTAACACCTGCTCATACACTCGTGTAATAAATACAATGAATCAGTATCTCCTGCTCATAGACTCGTGTAATAAGTACAATGAATCAGTAACACCTGCTCATAGACTCATGTAATGAACACAATGAATCAGTAACACCTGCTCATACACTCGTGTAATAAATACAATGAATCAGTAACACCTGCTCATAGACTCATGTAATAAACACAATGAATCAGTAACTCCTGCTCATACACTCGTGTAATAAATACAATAAATCAGTAACACCTGCTCATAGACTCATGTAATAAATACAATGAATCAGTAACACCTGCTCATACACTCGTGTAATAAATACCATGTATCAGTAACTCCTGTTCATAGACTCATGTAATGAACACAATGAATCCGTATCACCTGCTCATAGACTCATGTAATGAACACAATAAATCAGTATCACCTGCTCATACATGAGCCTATGAGCAGGTGTTACTGATACATTGTATTTATTACACGAGTGTAATAAAAACAATGTATCCGTAACCCCTGCTCATAGACTCATGTAATGAATACAATGAATCTGTAACTACTGCTCATAAACGCATGTAATAAATACAATGAATCCGTAACACCTGCTCATAGACTCATGTTATAAACACAATGTATCAGTAACTCCTGCTCATAGACTAATGTAATAAATACAATGAATCCGTATCTCCTGCTCATAGACTCATGTAATAAACACAATGAATCAATAACACCTGCTCATAGACTCGTGTAATAAATACAATGAATCAGTAACTCCTGCTCATAGACTTGTGTAATAAATACAATGAATCAGTAGCACCTGCTCATAGACTTGTGTAATAAATACAATGAATCAGTAACACCTGCTCATAGACTCATGTAATAAACACAATGAATCAGTAACACCTGCTCATAGACTCGTGTAATAAATACAATGAATCAGTAACTCCTGCTCATAGACTTGTGTAATAAATACAATGAATCAGTAGCACCTGCTCATAGACTTGTGTAATAAATACAATGAATCAGTAACACCTGCTCATACACTCGTGTAATAAATACAATGTATCCGTAACTCCTGCTCATAGACTCATGTAATGAATACAATGAATCAGTAACACCTGCTCATACACTCGTGTAATAAATACAATGTATCCGTAACTCCTACTCATAGACTCCTGTAATAAATACAATGAATCAGTAACACCTGCTCATACACTTGTGTAATAAATACAATGAATCAGTAACACCTGCTCATACACTCGTGAAATAAATACAATGTATCCGTAACTCCTGCTCATAGACTCGTGTAATAAATACAATGAATCAGTATCTGCTGCTCTTAGACTCATGTAATAAATACAATGAATCAGTAACACCCTTACCGCGTGCTGCTCCTCCTCTTTGGCTCATGGACTCCCAAACACGGAAGTCCCTGGAGCTTTTCTGCACAATTTGCACGCGCATGCACAGATCTGATCCATTGCTGCCTCCCTGAGAACGTTCGCTACAGAGAATGGTCTCAGAGGGTGATGTCAGCAACTCTCTGTGTGTGACATCACTAGTGACTGATCTGCTGGGAAATTCAAAAATCCCGGCTGCTGGTGACACTGGGTGGGAAGAGGAAACTCCTCCACTTCACCCTGCAATATCTCCAGATCAGGGGAGCTCAGAGGGGCGGAGATGGGGTGTACCCCTCACATCCAGATTGTAACAGATCTCCGTATCCCGACTGGGCCACGTCTGTTAATGCTGCATCCTTGCTGGACCCCCGTTCTCCCACTAGCAGTCTTTTGTGCTTTTTCTCCAGCCCTTAGCCAAAACTTAAGGACACGTACAATGAAAGCACGATGGTAGCATTCCCCAGAAATAAGGCAACACGCAGATATTGAGGTTAGAACAGTCAGACAGAGAACTGAGCCTTTAATGAGCTAAATATCTACATTGCCATCAATGGCCCAGAGGTCAATTGGAAATCCCTCCCTGGCATATTGCTGCGCCTCCTCAGGAGTCCCTGCCTGGCATCTTGGTGTCTGGGACATAATTAGATCAGGGACAGATAACGGAATTAACTCTGGTCACCAAGACGCATAGCACAACATACCAACAATACAGATCAATAGGACAATAACAGATTGTGAGGATAATCAGGGGATTCAGATTATACCATATCTGATAATGGGGCAATGTTAGCCAGAAAAACAGACACGCAAAGACCACTCGAGCCTGTCACAAATGCAAACGCACTCCAGATAGGGGGAGTTGGAGAAGGCTACAGTGACCCACACAGTAATCATACAAACCATAGAAACAGATAGGCATAGTCATTAACAATAATAACAGTAACAGTATTCATGCGGAGCACAGACGACACAAACACCCTGCACCTACAATTGTAGGTACAGGGTAACTTCAACATAGGAGTATGCAGGGAAACAATATGGAACATCAGGCCTGCACCTCCCAAATGCATTTCTAAGTCCATGTACCCCAAGTCCAAATTGACTCTCGTCACACTGACCACTTTAAAACACTAGAGTGGTCAGGATGAGTAGAGTGTCCCTTTAACTAAATTTTGGCAAACTTTCTTAATAATGTCACAGTTTAGCAGCTGAACCCCTCAGGGCTGCATATGTGTGCAAACATGTATCTGTAACATCCGCTGGAGTCTCACAATCCCCCCACGTTCCGATCACAAACGTTCAAACACAGACAAACGTGAAATAACATCGTCAGATACGCCGATTAGCCGTGTTTATATAACATGCTCCGCACGTCAGAATGTGTAAGCGAGGGCCGGCTCTGCTTCACGTGTGACTGACACGGGTCTGAAACATATTACATGCTATAAACATGGCACTCCTTTTATCTAAAAACCTCCGCAAACAAGAGATCTATATATATATTCATAAGATGGAAAAATAAACGTTGTGATTCTGCAGCCCGTAATTGTAGTCATATGTGTAATTTAACCCCTTAAGCTCTTAAGCATCAGTGTTGTCATAAGGGGTCATGGACACATGGTACAAGGAGGCCTCCTCTCCTTTTCTCCCTGTGCCCGGTAATGTCTTATAATAGCAGCCATTGACACACATCACAAAGATATAATCACATTTTTTAACCCTTGTGTGACATACTGTGCCATGGAGCGCCAACAGGATGCAGGAAGACCCATGCCCGAGCTGGTGCTGCTTTGACATTGACATGAGCCCTGGCAGCACCTTTCCTTTATCTGCCTTTGAGTCCAATCCTTGTTTTCAAACCTCCCCCCTGCTGAAAGACTTTGCCTTGACGTCACACCAGCTCAAGGTGCAACCTGGACTCTGTGCTTCTTGCCCGTTTGCTGCTTGTTGTTAATCCAGTTCCTGTGCTCCCCATCTGGATTCCTGTAGTTGTTACCGTCCTGTCATCCCCATCTGTCATTGAGGTGTTGTGTCCCGCACTTGTCTGCTGTGTATTAGGGATGTGAGTTTCGGGTTTGGGAATTTCGGAATTTTCACGAAATTTCCCGATTTGTGTTTTCGGATGCGGCCGATTTTCCGAAAATTTTTAGATCCGAAAATGTCAGATCCGAAAAGTTTTCCGAGCCGAAACGAAATATTTTCGGAATTTTCGAATGGACTTGAAATGTGTCAAATCGAAATTTATTTTTGCTCTATTCATGATTTGATCTTTATTTAATAAAAAAAAAACACGATAGAATCGCCAGAATTATCATAGACACTTTGAAACGAGGAGAACAGAAGTTCCGAAAAAACGAAAATTTCCGAAATTTCTGAAAAGTCGATACAAAAAACGAGCAAAGTGACACGAAAATACGAAAAATGGTCGATATTCCGAAAAAAACATGTACACGAAAAACGAACCGAACCGAACCGAATCGAAACAGAAATCGGTCGAAACGAGCCGAATCGAAAAGTTTAAACATCCGAACAAATCGAACCGAATCGAACCGAAAAAAAAATCAGTGCACAAGCCTACTGTGTATCACCCTCTACAAATAAATCGCCTGATTACCACAGCGACCTGCTGGTTTGCCGGTTCCCCCCTACATTTGGGCCCCGCCTGCAAACCAGTTGCCATGAACGTGACACCATGACAGGAGGATACCTGGGCTTCCTGGTCTTCCGGTGTCTGTGTTTGGTGACTTGAGTTTTCGCACAGCACAGTCCTAACCTGACTTTTTTGTTCCTTTTTATTATTCTTGTTCTTCAATGGGGTATCCGGAGCTATTGATGCCTTATGCAAAGCCAGGCCTGCCCTTTGGGTGGAGCAAGCCGGGTGCACGCCCTGAGCCCTGTACTTTGTACGGCCCCGCACCACTGCTGACGCTCTCCTTGCGATAAAAAGTGGCAACGACTTCATCTCTCTATCTGGGGGAATGGGGATGTCCATCTATGGAGAGGTGTTTTAGGGGGGTGCTTAGTGATTTTGCAAATGCAGAGCTTTTAGGTATAGTTAAAATGTTGCATTGCGCTTCCCTGCGGTAATTAGCGCTAGCACTTTGTATCGAAATGCTAATTACTGATTGCGCATGCTATACTTAACATGGGGAGCGCAAAGTACAGGAAGCTCGCGTAAAAACTGATGATCGAAAAAGGGATTTCTTACAGATTTAGCATCAGGAAAGTAATATGGGGGGAATGCGTTAAACACACCTAGGGGTTTATTCAGAGAGCACCGAAATGTCGCCGACATTTCGGTGCTCTCTCGTTCCCCGCACTTCCCTGCACTACGAGGAATCAAATTTCCCCACCTTGTGGCGAATTCAGCATTCAACGCGGGGTCTCCGGAGTGCATGGAAAACCCGCCGAACAAGCGCCGGAACCGCCGCAAAAAACATATTGAACATGCTGGAAAAAGCCACCGAGCCGCCGATCGCAGAGCAGCCGCCGGAAAAAGCCGACAAGCTGACGAACAGGGTAGAAAAAAAAAACAATACGATTGAAAGTGTCAAAATTGACAAACGCTGTTTGCAAAAAAACTACTGAACGAAAATGCCTGAAATTTACATATAAGATCCTATGAATGATAATAAAAAGGTCCGTTACAGAAAAAAAAAAAAGGTATTAAAAAAATACCTAGAAAATAATTTTAACCCAAAAAATGCCTAAGAGATCCTAGAAAAAAAAATCTGTAAATAAAGAGACTTTTTGCTGCAGAATATTATAATAAACGGTTTATTAGATATTGGATTAAAACGGGAATATTTTTAACATTGAAGTCTATGGGATTCGCCTGAATAAACTTGTCGAATGAAACCACCGAACAGCAGGGAAATTCGGCATCTTTTCTCTGCTGTTCGGTGTCTGTGACTAGATAACCATTGTGTAGCGCTGTGTTAGTCTGCCTCAAAGGTCTGTAAAAAGGTCTGAAAAATGAAAAAAAAGGCTTTTAAAAAAAAACAGATAAAAATGTTGCCAAATAAATCCCAAAATATGCCTAAAAGATCCTAAGTAATCAATAAGTAAAGAGACTTTTTGCTGCAGATTAAAATAAAAAACGGTTTATTAGATATTGGATTAAAATGGGAATATTTTTAAAATTGAAGCCTATGGGATTCGGCTGAATAAACCTGCCGAATTAAACCACCGAATAGCAGGGCATTTCACTGACATTTCTCTGCTGTTCGGTGTCTGTGAATAGATTAACCATTGCTTCTCTAGGGGGATTTCACTGCCGTCGAACAGGCACCGTACTTGCTGGCACTTCGCCAAATCTGGCGAACTGCCTGCTCTCTGAATAGCCGAATGGCCCCAAAATGTCACTGTACGGTGAAAATCCCTGTTCGGTGACATTTCGGGGCCAGATTGACTCTCTTTGAATAACCCCTATATCCTAGCGAAAAGATAACGCTTACACATCCAGACGCTAACATTAGTGTTCACTAGGGAACAGTCCCTAAAATATTTTCCTTCCTTTTCTCCTCCAGGAATGGGGATAAAAAGAAACCCGTGTCGTATTATTCTCCTGGCTTCCTTTTTTATGGTTAAATTACGCAATTATTTTTATGACTTTTAATACAGATTAAAATTATTTTGGCCAAGACACAAAAAAAAAAATAAAAGACATTAAAAGGTTTTACCTAGAATAGCAAAAAAATATTAAAACGATAAAAAAAAAACCTGAAATAATTGTGGAATCAAGCTAAAATATCTTCCATCCCCGCCTTTGATCTGGCGGCACGTTAGCAGAACATGACATTATGAGTCAGCCGCGGCCGATGAGCGGCTCCTTTTAATCCTGATTTTAGACATGTGGGTCCTGTATCGCACAGCTATAAGAATTAACATTTGGATTTTTATATATATATATATATATAATAAAAAAAAGTACAATCGCCCAGGGGGGTCATAGTGGGAATTTCAGGCTCGGGGTCCATGAGTATCATAGAAAGGGCTTCTAAACGGAGGAGGAACGTGAAGGCAAGCCTTGGCCGGCTTTGGGCACGGCGCCATCATAAATCATTCTCACATGTTGGGTTTTGCTGGGCTTTTTTTATCCACAACCATTAAATGAAAAAGTCAACAAGGGATCATGTAAATTTATAATGCGAGGAAAATAGATTTTTTTTTTGTTTTTTCTTTCTTTCCTTTTAATTTTAAGATGAATAGTTGCAGATTTGATCCTGAGGCTCTGAAGCCGATCCAATTGGCTCCGTTTCCTTTCCTCGTACAAGGTGTTTTAAAGATGTGTTTAGAATGGCTTTGCCGCAACGTTTCTTACTAGATATAATGGAAGAGATTCGATAAATCTCAATATGAGCCGGGACATTTTCTGAGGTGTCGTCTTCATTGGCCACTAATGTCTCACCGTTGACCCTTAACCTCTAGCCATGAACAGTAGCTCTTCTGTGTGATGGGACCAGACGGGATCACCTTCGCTCCGCACCTGCATCAATAAGCATTGACCATTCCTGACGCCGGTCACCGATTGTCCTTCTTGCACCACTTTTGGTAGATACTAACCCTTGCAAACCAGAAACACTCCACAAGACTTGCCGTTTTGGAGATGCTGTGACCCAGGCATTTGGCTGTCACTATTTGGCCATTTCACATCTTTTCACCCATTTTTTGCTTCCAACACATGAAATTCAAGAACTGACTGTTCATTTGCTCCTAATATATTTCACCCTGTGAGAATATATCCCGCCCTGTGACAATATATTTCACCCTGTGACAATATATCCCGCCCTGTGACAATATATTTTACCCTGTGACAATATATCCCACCCTGTGACAATATATTTCACCCCGTGACAATATATCCCGCCCTGTGACAATATATCCTACCCTGTGACAATATATCCCACCCTGTGACAATATATCCCGCCCCGTGACAATATATCCCGCCCTGTGACAATATATCCCGCCCTGTGACAATATATCCCACTCCGTGACAATATATCCTACCCTGTCACAATATATCCTGCCCTGTGACAATATATCCCACCCTGTGACAATATATCCCGCCCCGTGACAATATATCCTACCCTGTCACAATATATCCTGCCCTGTGACAATAAAGCCCACCCTGTCACAATATATCCCGCCCTGTGGCAATATATCCACCCTGTGACAATATATCCCACCCCGTGACAACATGTCCCACCCTTTGACAATATATCCCGCCCTGTGACAATATATCCCACCATGTCACAATATATCCCACCCCGTGACAATATATCCCGCCCTGTGACAATATATCCCGCCTTGTGACAATATATCCCACCCCGTGACAATATATCCCACCCTGTGACAATATATCCCGCCCTGTGACAATATATCCCGCCTTGTGACAATATATCCCACCCTGTGACAATATATTTCACCCCGTGACAATATATCCCGCCCTGTGACAATATATCCTACCCTGTGACAATATATCCCACCCTGTGACAATATATCCCGCCCCGTGACAATATATCCCGCCCTGTGACAATATATCCCGCCCTGTGACAATATATCCCACTCCGTGACAATATATCCTACCCTGTCACAATATATCCTGCCCTGTGACAATATATCCCACCCTGTGACAATATATCCCGCCCCGTGACAATATATCCTACCCTGTCACAATATATCCTGCCCTGTGACAATAAAGCCCACCCTGTCACAATATATCCCACCCCGTGACAATATATCCCGCCCTGTGACAATATATCCCGCCTTGTGACAATATATCCCACCCCGTGACAATATATCCCACCCTGTGACAATATATCCCGCCCTGTGACAATATATCCCGCCTTGTGACAATATATCCCACCCCGTGACAATATATCCCACCCTGTGACAATATATCCCGCCCTGTGACAATATATCCCGCCATGTGACAATATATTTCACCCTGTGACAATAAATCCCACCCTGTGACAATTTATCCTGCCCTGTGACAATATATTCAGTCCCGTGACAATATATCCCACCCTGTGAAAATATATCCCACCCTGTGACAATATATCCCGCCACGTGACAATATATCCCACCCTGTGACAATATATCCCGCCCACGACAATATACACAGTGACGACCAGCCGCTGGAAAAAGCAGGCAAGCCGACGAACGGGTAATTGAAACGCTGTTTGCCAAAAAACGACTTAACGAAAATGCCTGGAATTTACATGTAAGATCCTATGAATAATAATAAAAAGGTCTGTTCCAGGAAAAAAACACAAAAAAACCTATTGAAAAAAAATCTGAAAAAGAAATTGTTGAAAAATCCCCAAAAATGCTTAAACTCCTAAAAAAAAATAGGCTTTCTCTGCACTGCCATTTTTCCTCTGTAACCACAAGCCAGCCATACTCAAAGCAACCTCTCCCTCTGCAGGAAGGCCTGAAAGATATACTTCAATCAACACCGGTTTTGCCATTTTGTTACTGCTTCTAATATATATGTGTATACAGTATTTTTTTTCTTCCTTTTTTGATAGTTTAATGCTGTGCTGATTCTCATTCTGCTCCTCCTGCTTGTAAATACTTTGCATGACCAAATGGCGACCCCCTCTAAACTCTGTTTTTGCTTCATCCACAGTCACTCTGCACCACCATTTTTCCCTCTGCTGTCCCTCCCACCCAGCCCTTATCCTAATTATATAGCCTTCTTTTCTCAGCTGCTTCGATCCTCGCCTGGTTTAACCCTTTAATGCCCAAGCTCTTGGCCTATCATTATGCAGTGTCTGCTATATTTTCTCTGGTAATTATCTCCACACTCCCCCTGCTCCCTTTAGTTTCACTTGCCTTAGTCCCTTAGATTGTAAGCTCACGGGATGTCTGGCTGAGCACTCGCATAAAGTGCTGCATTAGCAGGACAATTATCCTACGGGCGTCTGTTCCTTAGGTTTTGTTTTTCATTATGTCACCTGTCTGTGCTTCCCCATTGTAAAGGGCTACGGAACCTGTTGACCAGTCAACCCCAGTTGCTGTTACAGAGAGGTCTGCCGAAAACCTGGGCTTCAAGGTGACTTCTCTGAAGATCTCACAACCTAGTGCCCTCACACCCACCCCTCAGCGACACTAATGAACTATTATCTTCTCTCTGCGCGTAGAATACAAATCACCTGCGGAGCAGAGCATTGCATGACATCCTGCAGCCCATTTTTCCACCACTCGTAGAGCCGAGGTGATGCTGGAGCTTTTCCAAGACGGAGAGGCAGCGCTCACATCATTCGTCCGTTCCTTGATTGGGTTGCACACAATGCTCGGACCTTGCATCTTTCTCATGACAGCCGACATCACTGGATCATGAGATCATAGGGGGAGATAATATGTAGCAGTACTTTCTGGGAGGCCCGCAATGGGTCCCCTCCACCGTTACAGCCATTCGGCATGGAGAAATGGTTTTTATCCATGTATCACGCAACCGTATGGGTCCCGTCAAACTGGAACAGCTTGCGTTGCCTGTCAGAAAAGACCTCAAATCTCCTAATCACAAAAACCGCACACCCAATAAATCACGTGCGTGTAATTTATGTCTGTTTTACGAAGGAAAGTGGTGCAGAATGGCTGCAATGCCCAGCATGTAATGGACTAATTTCCTGGATTACAGGAGGGGATGATGTAAGGAGGTGTTATTGGAAGAAATATGAGCTTTCAGCCTTCGTGCTGCGTCCTGTAAGTCATGTTTGATTGAACGAGTCTCGTTTCCCTCGCTGAGCCCTTGCACACACTCACGTGGCTTTCAAGCGGCGTGCCCTGCTTCTGCCGGGTGACCGGGAGAGGAATGTCCTCAGGCCTAGATCCATTTTATTAAATTACATGCGTCCCATGAGCTGGCAAGACGAGGCGTTCTCTTGTTGCGTAGAATGTCGTAGGAGTCGAAATGTAATGCTGGAGCTGCTCGGCTCGGAGTTGCCAAGACGTGTACCATTTATAAACACAAGGCTACACGCCACGAGGCTGGGTTTGTGTTGGAGTCCACCCAAGAGGGATTAAACATGGTGGGCTAGATTATGGTAGCGTTCAGATTAGTAGGGGTTAACGCCAGGATAAGTGACTTTAACGCATGCCCCCTATATTACCTTCCTGTAAGTTAGCACATCGGTGATTGCGAGAGCTTCCTCTACTTCGCGCTTCCTATACTTAACATGGAAGCGCAATCAGTAATTAGCGTTTCGATATGTAAGGTATTACAAAGTGCTAGCGCTAATTACCGCACCGATGCCTTAACAGAAATTATAGCGACACCAAAAGCTGGTGCTTAACCCTTTCACTGCTGAGGACGTGTGGGGAACGTCCTCATTGACTCCTAAGGAAAGATAGGGGGTTCCTTTGAACCCCGATATCTCAACAGTTGGCAGCTAGAAGGGTCATGCTTGGTATCATTAGAAAGGCCAGAGCATGGCCTTTCCAATGATACCAAACATGACCATGTTTAAAGTAAAGAAAAAAATAATAAAAATAATAATAAAAAAAAGAAAAACCTGTTTTTTTAAGACATGAAATGGCTCAGCAGTGAAGGGGTTAACTGATTCCACTT
Organism: Leptobrachium leishanense; assembly: GCA_009667805.1. Classification (NCBI taxonomy): domain Eukaryota; kingdom Metazoa; phylum Chordata; class Amphibia; order Anura; family Megophryidae; genus Leptobrachium; species Leptobrachium leishanense. Next base: position 42,899,331 of record CM019066.1, on the reverse strand, counting down.
TGCAGAGTCATTTAGCACCCCCCAACCCCCCCCCAATAAATCCCATATCGTGGCCCGGCAGCACAAACCACCATGGAGTCCTATGGAGAAGGAACGGACGCTGTAACTGGTTCGGGTCTGGTCCTCAAGTCGGAGACCGGTCAACCTCCGCTTCTGTTACAGAGAGGTATGCCGAAAACCTGGTCTTCAAGGTGACTTCTCTGAAGATCTCACAACCTAGTGCCCTCACACCCACCCCTCAGCGACACTAATGAACTATTCTCCTCTCTCTGCGCGTAGAATACAAATCACCTGCGGAGCAGAGCATTGCATGACATCCTGCAGCCCATTTTTCCACCACTCCTATGGAGTCCAGGAGGTGATACTCTCGGCGATGTGGGAGCATCATTGAGGGTATGATTGAGGCGTATCATTGGGGGTAGCGCTACGTTCTGGGTCCAGGTGCTGAAGTAGCGTCTGACATGGATTCTAATGCCAGAATGAGGACGCTACGGGGAAACCTGCAGTTGCATCCCCATTTTAGCATTAACATTGTAATCTAGCTGGATGTCTTCAAAGTATCGGCTCCACCACTTTCACATCCCGCGAGTCACCGTATAATCTGTTCCAGGCTCTGCTGGGGATGAGGGACTCGTTCATAGCCTACAATTTTAAAAAAAACTATGTACGACAGATGTATGAGCTAAGAAAACGGTTATATAAGATACACATGGTAATTCGGTGCACGGTACCAGGCAGGGAACATGACAGCTTCGAGGGACATCAATACCTGGTCAAAAACTATTCTGGTATTAGGTTTCTTTTATAGAGATTAGAGTTCCCGTTTATTGCCCTTAAATTGGGCAGATCCTGCTGCTCAACTATTTTTTTATTGTAGGTGATTTTACTCACCTTTTCTCCCTCGCCACTCTCTGCTCCTCCTCTCCTCAACCCAAACGTCCCTGAAGCTTTTCTGCGCAATTTGCACTTCTATGCAAATTGCATAATAAAGGATCCACACATTGCGCCGCGCTACGCGACTCGCACACGTTACGTACACAAGTTCCGCAGCACCTGCGCAGAGCGATGGATCGGAGCTGCACGCGCATGCACAGATCTGATCCATCGCTGCCTCTCTTAGAACACTTACTACAGCGATTGGTCTCAGTGGGTGACCTCCTTATCTGCTATGCCATACTGGTGGTGGGTGGGCCTGAAAGCCGAGGGGTGGCATAGCACGTCCCGTGGCTCTCCAGCAACACTCCCGGCCTGCCTCCCTTTTCAGAGGCTAATCAGCATCATTGTCAGGTTTTGACGGCAATCGGCAACCGGCAAGGGAGGCTGGCCGAAGGAGTCAATGGAGAGCCATAGGGTGCGCTATGTCTCCCCTTGCCGTTCAGGCTCACCTGCCTCCCTGTGCTGCTCCGGCATTAACGGGATTATATGGCTGCTCCGGTCTACACAATGTCCTATGTGTCCATTTATCATTCCATCATCTGTTTTAGAACTCAACTTTTCCTTGCACTGCATTGTCCCGAAAACTCACATTCAGTCTCCGGATGGGGGTTATAAATTATCTAGACTTACGTGTCGGCTTGATAAACTCTTTTATGAAGAATATCTGTCGTCCCCCTCAGTCGGTAATCTTTATCGCACGTCATTATATTGACTTTCTTCCTACTAATATAAAATAATCCCGAGTCTTTGGTTCAGAAAATAGACTTCTAAGGCTCTCTGTGTCAGGAGTCATAATTGTTCAACCTCTGTCGTGCCTGTGGGTTCATTAAGTCCCCGTTTGATGATTCCTTTTGCCGACATACAGCCGGCAGTAAGCGATTGCCCATTAGCGTGTATATCGGAGATTGTGCGTCCGCTCTAAACCTTTAAATCCTCCATGTTGTGAGCTGGCTCTTGTAGAGGTATGACAATTTTATGGCTCCCAGGGAGATCCTAAAACTAAACCTCTTTTACGAGGTGTCGCTGAACCCTCAGAAACTGGCAGAACAATTTGTTGATCCAGTCGGATATTGTTTTTTAAAGGACAGGTTCCTCTGAATAATTAGGCCGTTCCATTGAAATCCATCCCATGAGCCTCAGGTTGCTATAAAATGATTGTAACTGATCGCTATTAGCAAACCTCACAGCTTGTTCATTAGTGCCGGGTGTTACGTGATGTTCACTGTCTCTCCCGAGCTCCTGGACTTTGAGTTCTTTGTACCAAACATGGGCGTCTTAAGCTGAGTGTAACATGTTATGGTGTAGAGAGGTCCAAGACAGCTTGGCATGTTAAGGTCCATCACAGTCCTTTTTTGGGTAATGCTATTTTACCAAAACCTCTACTTATTGCCCCTTTTCCAGTTGTCCTCAGTATAAATAAAGGCAACACAAAAGGCAATAGACACCAAATATGGGCCTAAAGGGTCTTAAAGCCATACAAGGAGTCAACCCATATTTCAAAGTCGGAAACTAACAGACATCTCCAGTCACGTGTGTAAGTCAAGGCTTGTTCATAGCTGAGAATCTAGACGTCAGGGCTGGTGGAGATCAATGGGATCGAAACCGAGTAACTAAGCGATAAAATGAAAAGCCAACCACCATGCGGCATCTGAGAACGCATGGACAACAAGACATAAGCTCTGACGAACATCAGAAATATAGTAATGCCGTGTTTTTACCTTGGTTACAACACTTCTAAGGAGGTATAATCAGGAATCGTTTGATGTAAGGAGGTCAACGGAGTTCACTGGATCTGTCACTTTGAATCAGAGGGACAAAAATAATTTGATTCTGGTCGTCGGCCAAGAGCCGTAATTGCTTGGACTGCGCATTCCTCACTTGGCAGTGACCTGCTCTGTTAAGAAATAATGGGGCCCCTCGAAATGAACTTGGCTAATGACATAATGAAGAATGCAGTTAAATGTGTTTATACAAACGGACCTCGGCCGTTACTTGTAATAACGGAGGGAGGAATAGAAGGAATGGGTGTGTACGATGGAAATATCCAAACTGGAAACAGACATCTCAGTCAATCTTCTTGGCCTTAAATTTAGAATTTCCATGTAACCTCCTCACAATTTGTGGTTTGGTAAAGCGACCCTCTTGTCTTCTATTGCCATCAATGAAGGTGGTCTTGTGACAGATATGGAGGGAATCGGTATCAGAAGAAGAACCAAAGGTTCACGTGAGAGAACAATCGTATGGAAAATACCAAAAGAACTTTCGAAAAATGGACACTTGACGCCGAACCCTGAAAAAGCAAGAAAACCATAATTCACTCTAGGCAAAATCCTGTTACTAAAGGCTAAATGCGTCAATTTGAATTATTTTTATTTTTTTTCAAATATGGGGCTCAATTTAATTTGGCCCGATGGATGAAACTGGGACCTTCTTTGACTGATTTTCAGACATATTTCAGGTCAGGAGATTCAAACTCAAGTTTACCAGCAATTCGATTCCCGGCTCAGATATCGGCTCTTGAGTTTAGACTTTATAATGGAAACATGGCTTTATTAATTCAATTCAAAACTATTGGTATGTTGATCTCTGGAAAAAAAATCAAATGCTGAAAGGTGCTGATAAATGGTATTTCAGGCAGGGAAATAGAGGGAATCCGACTTAAATCTTTTATGAAACATCGGATTTTTCTAACAGCCAGATTTCAAAGCACAAATCTCTCTGGTTCTAGCTGAAAATTAACCTTTTTTTGGACGTTTTACCAGCCAGATTTTTTTCTGGACTGGCGGCATTTTTCGAGCCAATGTTTTTTTAACTGAAACAGCCTTTATTTTGAAAAAAAAAATAACGAGCCTATGGTTAAGAAATAATATACAAACATTAATATAAAATCTTAAGAAATGTAAGACTGCTGTAACCTTGGAAATCCTGATCTGCGCGGCTAGCTGGAGAGACGAGACACTTTAGAAGCTCGGGGAGGACCTTAGTGACTCTCACTTCAATTCAAACTGTCATATTGTTTCGCAGGGAAACAGAAAACACCTCGGAATACGACTGTCCATCCCCTCAAAGTCCAATGAAGACTTGCAGTTCCAATTCAATCGAATTAAGCTTAGAAAACATTGCAAACATGCATTTTTTTTAAAATTTAGCATCAGGATGTTTATCCGTGTGTTTCTAAACTATCCAGTGCTCAGTCCTATTCCAGGGAAACCTACAACATTTATTTGTGGTGGTTAAGTCACACTTCCAATCTTTAGTTATTCTTCTGTGATGTATACTGGTGATGTATATTCGGTTTAGGGGAAACCACTGTTCATCTGGCCTGGCATTGGGGTTCTGGTGGAGGTACATGTTGTGGGCGCTTACCATTTTTTCATTGTTTTCTTCTGTGATGGCTACCTACTCTGTGGTACTTTCTTTGTTCCGCAATCTGGCGTTCTTCTCCATGTCCTTCTGGTGAGCCCTTCATGGCCTTGTTCTACCCTTGCGTCATTCCAGGTGAAACAAGCGATTCTTGTGTCATTTCACAATCACCAGTTGTCGTGTCTGACGTGGAATGCTTACTCCATGCGTCATTATATGGCTGCTCCAATCGTCATGATGCAAGCAACAATCAGTCATTCCATACAAAACTTGAGCATAAGCATGACGTCATAATAGGTGGAGGCCTACTTACCTCTTTAAAACTCGAACTCACAGGTTCTCACTGCCCTGTTATAGTTTTCCTTGACCCAATGGAACATTGTATAATATATTTGGTATTTCTGTGTACCGACCCTGCTTGCCTGCTGACCTTACCCTGTGTACCAACCCGGCTTGCTATATTGACTCCGTCTACCCATGTATTCATGACTTCAGCTAGTTTCCTCTATGCGTTAACCCAACTACCTAAAGGACTGGTATGTTCTCTCTGTATAGGACCTTGGCTCTTGTTGTACATTCACCAGTCTATCCATTTAAAGACTGGTAATCGCGTCTGATTGTAGGGATCTAGTACTTTAGGTCCCCCTTGGTTCCACAATGCAGTCCAGCCACTTTAAGGACTGGTACTGCACCTCGCACGGACAGTTTCTAGTCCTCCATGTTGGGGTATCTCAGTCTTCATTGCAGCCATTGCACCTTCCAAGTGATGTTTAGTGAATCTCAACACCTCTCTCCTCTCGTTGGTGATCCATCTTCTTTCCTAGGAGATCTTTAGTACCATGTCTCAGCGTGGGGTAAGCTCCAACCTTTCCCCCAACAGCCCCTGGATAACTCCTGGTGCCTCTACCCACCGACGCATTTCCAAGACCAAATAAACCATAATTTTCCCACCGGCTTCCACATTATACCCAAAACGTTGTAAACGTGTCGGCTAGTTTTTACTCCATTCTTCTGTCCGCTTGGAATGCGACAACCTCAACCGTTGCTGTAAATTGGTAACAGGCGGAGGTCAAGACGGCCGAACCCGTAACAATATCTCACTGCTTCTTGTAAACAAATTACGGCCTTTTGTCTAATAATAATGGTTTTCATCATTACCGCTAACACGATTAGTGTACAGTAATTCCCCCCCCCCACACTCCGTCGGCACATGTGCGGGAACGCGAAGGAAGAATGCTCGGCCCAACATCTGCTCGTGACCATTTAATCAGCAAATTTCCACATACATCACGACGAAGATTTTTCATTTATTCACTAGATGATTCCGCTTTGGCAAAAACACAGGCCACGCCGTGTAGATTAATGGCAGATGTTTCTTATTATCTCTCCCGTTAATGTTGTTTCTGTGCAGGAAAACTGTTGGAAAATGTCATCGATGCCCCGAGTCCGTAGGTGTCACGTCTTCATTTAGGACTTAACTCCTGCCGTGATGAAAATCTGATGTTACTAAGAAAAATGTTCAAACTGCAGGAATGAGGATAAATCCGTTGATTTCAGGATTATTCAAAGTGTTTGTTAATTCTATTTATGATCTACAGTAAGTCGGTGAGGTAGATACGCGGCTGGCAAGACAAAAATGGAAATATTTAATGCTATGGGGGAATTATGCTGTTTTTTTTAAGCAGTCTTTAATAAATCAGGTCTGGTAAAAGAAGCGTTTTAGCGGTTGAAACTATTTTCGCATTTTCTACAGGACGTTAGCACTACTAGACGTGCGCACAGCCAAAAATTTTGTTCCAGTCGGCAAATTTCAGAATCCACAATTTTCGGATTTCGGAATTGTACGAATTTGCCAATTCGGATCGATCTGAAATTTCAGACAAATCTGAAAAACATTCAAAAATGACAGAAATTTTGCAGGCAGCAAATTTGTAACCCCTATACCCCTTTATACATCCCTATGTACCCCTAGTCCTCTTTAAACCCCTCTCTTTCCCTCCTCCGACCCTCCCTTCTTTTATACTACCCTTTATACACCCCTGTATACTTCCAAATGTTAGACGGATGTAGCATTAGTGTTAACGTTACTTCTAGGGATGGGTTACTGTAAGGGTTACTATTGGGCTTACTGTATCTGCTTGTGTTAGAGTTACTGTTAGGGTTCATGTTTATGTGTGCATTAGGGCTAGCGTTACTTCTAGGGTTAGGGTATTGTTAGTGATTGGATTACTGTTAGGGATACTGTTAGGTTCACAGTTACTGTTTATGTTTGCATTAGGGCTAGGGTTACTTTTAGGGTTAGGGTATTGTTAGTGATTGGATTGCTGTTAGGTTCACAGTTACTGTTTATGTTTGCATTAGGCCTAGGGTTGCTTCTAGTGTTAGGGTATTGTTAGGGATTGGGTTACTGTTAGGCTTGTTTGTTTGTGTTAGGGTTACTGTTAGGGTAACAATTACTTTTGATGTTTGTATTGGTTAGGGTTAGTGGTACATCTAGGGTTGAGTTACTGTTAGGGTTAGGGCTAGGTGTAGGGTTACTTCTAAGGTTAGGTTTACATTTGTTTTGTTTGTGTCTGGGTTGGGGTTACTTCTAGGGCTAAGGTTACGCTTGTTTTGTTTGTGTCTGGGTTAGGGTTACTCCTAGGGTTAGGGTTACATTTGTTTTGTTTGTGTCTGGGTTAGGGTTACTCCTAGGGCTAGGGTTACGTTTGTTCTATTTGTGTCTGGGTTACTCCTAGGGCTAGGGTTATGTTTGTTTTGTATGTGTCTGGGTTAGGGTTACTCCTAGGGCTAGGGTTACGTTTGTTTTGTTTGTGTCTGTGTTATGGTTACTCCTAGGGTTAGGGTTACATTTGTTTTGTTTGTGTCTGGGTTAGGGTTACTCCTAGGGCTAGGGTTACGTTTGTTTTATTTGTGTCTGGGTTAGGGTTACTCCTAGGGCTAGGGTTATGTTTGTTTTGTTTGTGTCTGGGTTAGGGTTACTCCTAGGTTAGGGTTACATTTGTTTTGTTTGTGTCTGGGTTAGGGTTACTCCTAGGGCTAGGGTTACGTTTGTTCTATTTGTGTCTGGGTTACTCCTAGGGCTAGGGTTATGTTTGTTTTGTATGTGTCTGGGTTAGGGTTACTCCTAGGGCTAGGGTTACGTTTGTTTTGTTTGTGTCTGTGTTATGGTTACTCCTAGGGTTAGGGTTACATTTGTTTTGTTTGTGTCTGGGTTAGGGTTACTCCTAGGGCTAGGGTTACGTTTGTTTTATTTGTGTCTGGGTTACTCCTAGGGCTAGGGTTATGTTTGTTTTGTTTGTGTCTGGGTTAGGGTTACTCCTAGGGTTAGGGTTATGTTTGTTTTGTTTGTGTCTGGGTTAGGGTTACTCCTAGAGTTAGGGTTACATTTGTTGTGTTTGTGTCTGGTTAGGGTTACTCCTAGGGTTAGGGTTATGTTTGCTGTGGTTGTGTCTTGGTTAGGGTTACTCCTATGGTTAGGGTTATGTTTGTTGTGTTTGTGTCTGGATTAGGGTTACTGTTAGGTTTGCAGTTACTGTATATGTTACTTTTTATGTTTGTGTTAGTGCAATTTTTTTTCCAGGTTAGCAAAATGATTTCAAAATGATCCAAAAAGTTTCCTTTTCGGTCAATTTAGAATTTTGGACGATTCCAAATTGCAGAAATGCCGATATTTCGTCCTTACATCAGTTTGGATGAAAAAGAATGTAAATGTCTAGTATTTACTCGTCAGCCTTCAGGATACAGCTTTTTGCTCCGTATCCTCTTTGCTCACAGGTAGGGGAGGGAGTTTCTGTTGCATGGGGGTTGATTGATATCAGGTTACAGAGTTGGCACAAGCTTGGCACAAAACAATTCATTCTCAGATTTTTAGCTAAAAAGGTATAACTGCTATTTTTTAGGAAGCCTCTTTGTCTCAGGTTTAAAAGGGAATCCTGACGCAGTTGGTGAAAGATAGAATATATTTAGGGCCCAGTTGGACACTATGAGAATATCTCTTTATCCTTCTCACTGCCAGCATGTTTTCCATTAAACCACTGGCAGGAATCAATGGTTGAACGGAAAACCACCTTAGATACACATAAACTCACACACGTTTCTGCACGTCCGCTAGTATCACGTCCTGGAGTCCATAGGACTCCCTCTTGTGAGAACGTGCAGTGCCGCGGAGTGATCGTGGAGGGAGACTGGGAACTATTTCTTCCCAGTTTCACTCTGCTCGTAGGGCCGGATTTGCACCTCAGGAACCTGTAGGCACAGAAATGCGGAGCACCCCTACCCCCCCAGAACTGAAATAGTTTTTCTCCGTGTTCAAATCAAAAGAAGAGGCAGAATTTGTTGCCTTAGTTGAATTAGTTACAGTTAAAAGTATTTATAAAGCGCCAACAAATTCCATAGCGCTGTACAATGAGAGAAACAGAATAACAAATATACATATATGTTACACACACGGTACAGAAGGAGAAAGGACCCTGCTCGAGAGCTTACAATCTAAGAGGAGAGGGGCCCTGCTTGAGAGCTTACAAACTAAGAGGAGAGGGGTGACACATTAGGTGAAGATGAATAGGGTATTTGAAGTAACGGGTTGCATGAGGACTGAATGGGAAGATGGAGCAAGAAATGACAGTGGGGGTTCATGGAGTGAGCTGATAGGCTTCTCTAAAGTAATGAGTTTTCAGAGACTTCTTAAAGGACTGGAGAGACGGGCGATGCTGATGTTGCGGGAGAGGGAGTTCCATAGAAAGGGTGCAGCTCGGGAGAAGTCTTGAAGCCGAGTCTGGCACAGGCGTTCATTACAGATTGCAGAGGCAGAATCTGGGATCTCTTAAGGCCAGAGAGAAGGAGGTTACAGTAGTCGAGGTGGGTGATAATAAGAGCTTGGATGAGCATTTTAATGGAGTCTGGATTAAGAAAGGGACGGACGCGCGCAATGTTTTTTAGGTGGAAGTAGCAGGATTTGGTTAGAGACTGAATGTGAGGAGTAAAGGATAGATTGGAGTCCAAGAGCACCCTGAGGCAATGGAGCTTGAGAGGTAGAAGTAATGGTGGCACCATTCACCTGAAGAGAAATTGGCGCAGGAATGGAGGTTTTAGAGGGAGGGAAGATGAGAAGTTCAGATTTAGAGAGGTTGAGATTTAGGAAATGGGAAGTCATCCAGTCGGAGACAGCCGATAGGTCGGCAGTAACACGGTCCAACACCGGAGGAGAGAGATCAAGAGAGGAAATGTAGATTTGGGTGTCGTCAGCATAGAGAGGATATTGGAATTCATAGGAAGAGAGGAGGTTGTCCAAAGAGGCGGTATAGATCGAGACGAGTAGGGGACCCAGAACAGAGCCTTGAGATACCCCAACTGAAAGAGGAACTGGTGGTGAAGAGACACCAGGGAAGGAGAAACTGAAGGAGCGAAAAGGAAGACAGGAATAGGACCAGGAGAGAGTGATGTCACTTAGGCCAAGTTGACGCAGCGTGAGGAGCTGGAGAGGGTGATCAGATCACCAGTGTTGAATGCAGCGGAAAGGTCAAGAAGAATAAGGAGGGAGAAGTGACCTTTGGTTTTAGCGGTAGCTAAATCATTAGTCACCTTGGTCAGAGCCGTCTCAGTAGACGCTGGAAGCGAAAGCCGGACTGGTGCAGATCAGTACAGAGTTAGCAGCAAGAAAACTGGTGAGTTGGTTATGGACCAGGCGTTCTAAGATTTGAGGCAAAGGGGAGTAGAGAGATGGGACAGTAGTTCAAGAGGGAGGAGGGATCAATAGATTGCTTTTTTAGAATGGGGGTGATCAAAGCATGTTTGAATACAGAGGAGAATATTCTAGAGGAGAGGGAGAGGTTAAAATATGAGTCAAAGTGTGACGTTCTGGGTCTCTGGTGCCCCCTCTGGCAGTAGTGGACATTGCTGCTTTTGGACTTTTTTTTATTTCGTTCATTTCTTGGATTCCAAGCCTGATCTGTACCTGGACTCCATTGGTTCACCCTGGACCATTTTGTATAAATGGAGACCAGTCCCTTAGTAGGGTGCGGCGTCATTCATCCTGAATCAGTCATTCAGCTCATGTCTGGTTTGCCTTGCTCTAGATTCATCCTGTATCATTCATTCTACTCCATTCTGTCTTGCTGACTACAAGCCCATGCTATCTACTAGTCCATTGTCTGCTTTGCCCTGGTCTAGATTAATCCTGCTCAGTTCTGTCTGTCTACAGCTCATTCAGTTCAAACTCTTTCTGTCTACAAGTCCATTGTCTGGTTTGTTCTGGTCAATGTCAGTTTTGTTTTTCATGTCTTCTTGCAGTTTTGATTTCTGGTTTATTTATTGTATTTATTCCGTGTTTAGTTCTGCCATTTTCATTGTCTGTTTATATTTCTTGCCTTGAGGTTAAAGGCTCTGTTTATTGTATTTATGTTCTGTATTCCCTGCTCTCAGTTTAAGTTCTTGGTTCCTAGAATAAATTTACATTTATTTTCTAGTTCAGGCTCATGGTCTTTTTCACTGCTCCTTAGGCTCACACCCCTCTCTGTCAGGTCAGGTCCCCGACCCCCAGCGTGACACAAAGCAGGGACAGTAACTGGTAGGACAGGCCGAATAAGGTGTGAGGGGATGGGATCAAGGGGACAGGTGGTCGGGTAGGAGGACATAAGAAGTTCTGTTACATCCTCCTCCGAGACTGTAGAAAAGGAAGACATAGTAGAAGAGGGGGCAGGGAGTGAGGGAGTCAGTGGGGTAGAATGGTTAAAGGAGGAGGAGGGCAGTGAATGCAGCAGCATTGTTTGTTTTATATGTAAAAGCATATATTGCCTCTGCTGTGGAACAGAAAAAAATATTTTGCATTTACTTTTTTCCTTTTTTTTTTATTTTTACACATTACATGGTCATGTTTGATATCATAGTAAAGACTAGACTCTGACCTTTCCAATGACACCTCACTTAACCTTGTGTGCTGTACAATTCAGGGATGCAGGTTCCAAAGTTCCCCTGTGCCTCCTCACTGCAGCGCCACGGTCTAGGTTGTGAATTAAACAATGCGTTGCTTCACCAGATACACACTTGCTGGCAATATGGTAAATGAGGTGAGTTAGTGCAGCATCACTGTTGACTTTATAATTGTAAACTGAATAATAGTGCCGTGTTATAAAAAAATAAGAAAAAGTTTATTTTAATAGATATTTTATTTTTACATAAATCTAACCTGGCTATATTTGGTATCACTGGAAAGGCTATAAACTGACCTTTCCAATGATACCTCATATGTCCCGCTAGCTCTTAGGGCTCCAGAGATACAGTGGTCTAAATTATTGCAAATTGTAAAACAAAAAATATATATATATATATATTATTTTTTTTACACACACAGAGCAAGGCGCCCCCTTGTGGAAGGCGCCTGTAGGCACATGCCAACTGTGCCTAATGGTAAATACGGCCCTGTCTGCACGTCGCCAGAAGAAGCAGCGGATCGGCCCACCGTTCTCGCCGTAGGATGAGATGTGCAGTAATTATCATGTAGAGACTGCATGAACTAGACATGACAGACAGACCGTTCCTACTGCTGGTCAAATTGAGGATAGCACTAAAGCTATAGGGAGAGTCTCAGAGATTTTCACCTATAGTTTAACTAGTTACATAAGTCAGCTGATGTGTCCAATGCCTGACTGTAATTTTATGGACGTTTTCTGGAGCTCATTTACAAAGAAAACTTGCTTGCGATTCCCCAGAATTGGTCCAGATCGAGTTAACATAATCTGAGCAACTGATGGCATGTTTGAAGATTGAGTTAACTCGATCAGGCTAGCAAAGACATTTTTGCGGAGATTAATAAAGTGAATGCCAGAAAGTTGTGTATTTCTCTCTAAATGTCGTGAAATGCGTTGTCCACATCTGCGTTTTAATGGAAAACATTTGATGTCCATTCCTCATGTGTCGCTCCTTTCTGTATTTCAGGGGTGGTGGAAGAACCCATAATTCGACTCGTGAATGGCTCTGGTCCTCATGAAGGACGAGTGGAGGTATTCCATGCCAACAGCTGGGGAACCGTTTGTGATGACGGCTGGGACAAGAAGGACGGTGATGTGGTGTGTCGGATGTTGGGCTTCAAAGGAGCAGAGGAGGTCCACAAAACCGCTCGATTTGGGCAAGGTGAGAGCGTAAAGCGCAAAAAATGGTGGATTGCCCAAAACATACTTCACGTCTGCCTTACCTATTCCATAAAATCACATGATAACTATGGAAACCATGTCCCTCTCGGCTCCTTACAGCAATGCGGATTTATTACTTACAGGTTTACACCTCGGCTCGGGCTCTTTACGACAATTTCACCGATGCCGTTTTAAGACTGAACTCAGCCAAAATGTGCATTAATACATTTCTTGCACAAACAAACACTCACACACACACCAGTGAAAGGATGTTGTTAGCTGAGCTGGGGTCCCATAAACAAAACTTTTTCCGTGTTATTTTGGAAGCCAGGTGGCCATTTCTGGGGAATATACAATGTATTTACTCAGTGATTCACCCACATGGGGAGTGGTGTCCTCCAGGCAGATCGACCGGCCAATGGATCTTCATGAGTCATCAAAAACTGAAGTCGGCAAATGTCTGTGAACCAAAGGTAGCTCAGGAAAGGTTCCCTGTGTTCCCATGGCCAGGAAAATCTCCAGTAATACACACAGGGCAACCGTCAGAAATCTTGGGGCCCCTTACCGATCCACTGGTCTGGGCCCCCTTCCCTCAGCTGCCCATTCCAGAAAACGAATTAAAAAGAAAACGTTTTGCCCCCTCTTCTGCGTGTCCGATTTTACATGCAGTGGGCTAAATTCTTGGTGGTCCACAAAAGGAGGCAAAAAGTATTCCCTGGTGGTCTAGCACCTGATCTGCACCTCTACCTGGTGCAGACCATACTAATTGATCCTTCAGTAAAGAGTCAGAGTGTTCTGATTTACCCCAGATGCCCCAGCCTGCAAGGAGGTTTCCCGGTATCCCGGTGGGCAAGTTCTGGGTGGGCCCGTACTTCTGTGACACTTAGACAAGCTGCATTGGGTTTGGCAAGGACTGGGGCCCCCTGGACATTACAAAATGAATTGAAAGTTCAAGAAATTTTGTTTTGGATGAAAAAAAATTCCGTCCAAAACTAAAGGAAATTTTTAGTCCTGCACACCTCTGTTCAAATATGTCATATTTGTCATGTCTAGGACCTCATGTGGCAAAGTGCTTTCCATTCAAACCATTGTTTCCCAAACCTGGTCCTCCTCAGGTCCCCCTAACAGGCCAGGTTTGCAGGATATGTGAAGCACAGAACAGGTGATATGATTTGCTGCTCAGTGATTGCAGGATTCAGTCTGCATTTACCCAATGGAATCCGTAAGACATGGCCTATTAGTGGGATCTGAGGAGGACCAGGTCTTGGAAACTCTGGTGTAAAGGTTTGTGATTTTGTATATCAAGCCCTGCAGCTCCACGTTCTAGGGAACCATCAAACATTGGCAAGGAACCTTACAGCACCATGAATGTTTCCTTGGGGTGCTTTTTCTGGATTGTACCTTAATTCAAGGAGCCGCCAGACATTGGCCATTATGACCGGGCAAACACAAAGGGCCATATTACGATCATCACGCTAAAACGCGGACGCTAAGGTGGATAATGTGCGCCCGCAGGTTTCTCCTTAGCATCCTTGTTTTTATGTGATATTACGGTGCAAGCGCTAATCCAGCAGCCTGACCCGTAACTAAGCCTTGGGATGCTCGAGGCAGCGCTAAGTACTGCCGCGAGCATCCCCTCCATGAACTCCATAGGACTCCATTGAGGCTGACGCTGCCAGTCACATGACCCGCAGGATCTCACCTCGCGAGATCCGGCAAGTTGGCAGAGTGATTCAGAGATTCATGTTGGCTGCATGGCTTGGGTGGCTCTGGTGGCTACATGGCGTGGGGCTCTGGTGGCTACATGGCTAGGGGTCCTGCAAGCTGTAAGGCTGAGGGGCCCTGTTAGATACATAGCTAGGGCCCTGGAAGTTGCATGGCTCGGGGCCATGGCGGCTGCGTGGCTTTCATCACATCCAGAGTAACATCACATGCTACTTCCTTCACTCTCCGGAGGGTTATTCTGCGTTTCTTTAAAATTCTATGTTAAATTTTTCTGACAAACACAGATTTAACCCTCTCTGGTGACCCGGAGACCTGTCATCAGTCTAGAAACCCTTCCTCATGATAAATTGAACAGAAAGCAATACACAAGCTTTATGTTCCTTCACCCACATTCCTTCATGTCAGGAGCTGAGCCCTTCATCTGTTGTTCCTCCTAACTTTGATACTTTTGAGCCTGAGCGGTCCTCTCCGTCCTCAGCTGTTGGTTTGTGAAGCTTTCATACCGTTACTGTCCTTTTTTTATATCGGTTTTCATTTTGCAAATCACACGGTAGAATGACAGTATCTTCCTCCACGATACACAGATCTTGTAAGCTTCTCTCTTGCTCGGAAGATTAATGCGGTCCCGGAGGAAATCACTGTGGGCTTTGTGTACAGCCAAAAACTTTTAAAGTGCCCCTAATCTCTTGTTAAAATACACACAGGCCAAAAATAATTTAGAGATATAAGAAACTCCACTTAACATCCGTCATTCTCCCACCGGAGACGGTCATAGCAACCCGATAATGCCACAATTTATCACCAAATATGTAGAATTCCAACACACCATAATGTTTTGACCAAAAATTTGGTCTTTTTAAACAAAAAAAGATTCTTGGTCAAAAAGTTAATACTTGAAGAGTTAGCAAGCGTTATTTGCTTGATGACATCTGTTTGGGTGATAGAGCTAATCGTTCAATTACATGCGAATTATACGAATCCAAACGCGCAAGCAGTGCTGGATGAAGAGCTCAATGGGACTGAGACCCAAGATTTTGATTAGCCTCTACCCTACTCCTCTTACCCATCTGTACATTGGAAACTTTAAAGTAGACCTGGATCAAAGGGTAGTTACCCCAAACGGCCCTGAGCTGTTGAGTGGCCCAATGGATCCAGTTGCTTGGGCTCTGTGGAGCCATTGAGCCCATCTAGCCACTGATGTATCCCTGGTGGTTCTGTGTGGCAGCCAAAATCTTGGGGACCCAAGATTTTGATTGGCCTCTCCCATACTCTTCTTACCCTTCTGTTTGTTGCATGAACAAGAGTCATTGAGGTAGAGCCGGATCAAAGGGTAATTACCCCAAACAGCCCTTAGTTGTTGAGTGGCCCAATGGATCCAGGTGCTTAGGCTCCTTGGAGCCACTGGGCCCATGTAACCACTGATGTATACCTGGTGGTCCTGTGGGGGAGCAATGAAATCAGCACCTCCATTGTGTGCAGACCGTTATGGCTAGTAAAGCCACAATCATTTGAATGAATTTCAACTACACGTACGTGCCGATGCAATGGTGACATCTTCAATGTACCACCGACACACACAGGGGAATCTTTGGAGCTCCCTTGGAATCGAGGTTATACAAAGATGGAGGATATGGTTATTATCCCATGAGCATATGGCAAAGCTCCTCCTGAAGAGACAGACACAGGCCCATCAGGATATTAATGGCTAATCACGAGTAGATTAGCTAATTCGTCTATGTTCATTAATCACAATCAACCGAAGAATACGGAAGAAATCGAGACATCTTCAGTCAAGAATCCAGAGCTATCCATTCACAAGGACAAAATTCCTCTAATAACCAGAACCACATGGGGAGCCTGAGTGACCACCAGTTCCCAGGGTTGTGAAAAAAAATAATGGCACACAAATGGGCTTATTTCCAGTACTATGGAGACAATAGGACTTTATCAGCGGTGTGCCAACAGCACAGATACATTTTTCCAAGGAAAGAACAGCTTGAAAGCCATAAGAAAAAATATTATTATTATTCAGTTCTAGTTTTGGAGAGGTCCAAGTATGACTTGGATGGGGGTAAAAAGAAACATAATTCCCTTTTAAAGAACGAGAGAAACTAAGTGGGGAAATGCACCATGAGGACTGGCAAGCGTTCCCAGCAGCGCCTGTGACTTGGCCGGCTTGGTCCTGCAGCAGAGCATGCTGAGAAACGGAGCATGTGATAGACATATGTTTCTGTTGTGTGTTCCAATATTCCCCTGACACAATCAATCTAAATCTGGCCCTAAAATAGTCGTAATGGCTGTCAGTCAACGTAGGGTAAAAGTGAATCTAAATTAAAAGTGAAAAATGAAGCCTGATGAAGCCAAAATGTTTCTCCAAGATGAACTGCTTAATTTGAAATCAGACCCTCTTCCTTCCAGTATATAATGGACTTCATTCCTAGAAGCTGTGATTCGCCTTTTATCCACCCAAAATATGTTTCGTATATAGTTTTTCTATTGCCTACCCCATTGGTTTCCAACCTTGTTCCTTGGGTGCCTCTAACAGGCCAGGTTTGAAGGATTCCCTTTCATGTTGCTAGAAGGTTCCTTAGACAGAATTGCCACTTTTTGATGGTTGCCTAGAACGTGAATCTGCAGGGCTTGATATACAACGTCAATAACCTTTACACCAGTGTTTCCAATCCCTGGTCCTCAGGTTCCTCTAACAGACCAGGTTTTAAGGATTCCTTTGGGCAAATGTAGACTGAATCCTGCAATCACTGAGCAGCAAATACTATTGCCTATGCTGTGCTTCAGATATCCTGCAAACCTGGCCTGTTAGGGGAACCCGAGGACCAGGGATGGTAAGCAATGGTTAAACGGAAAGCACTCTACCACATGAAGTCCTAGACAGGGTATGAAATATCTGAAGACCCTATAGGAAGGATATACATTGCTCCAACATCACGGTATGCAAGATCCAGCCCTTAGGAAGTCATGAACTATCTGAAGGTCCTTAGGTAACGTGTACAATATATGAAAATTGGCTAAGCGTAACCATAATCACGTGACCTAAATCCAAAGGAGAGATGCCAGCAGACAATGCTTATACAATGATCAGCCACAACATTAAAACCATGTCACTTATGTGTTGTTTAGGGTGTACCATCACTTTGGTTGTGATTTTAAATCTTCAGATTCTTCGAAAGATAAAATCACCAAACAATAGTTAGTGGGACCAGAGACAAGGTTTGGGAAACAATGGCCTACACTATAGCATGTTGCCTTACACTTTGCTTCTTGCTAGACCTGTACATGCTATTTGAGAACTGGTTCCTGGAGACAACCCTACTGGGACATGTGAGGCTCCGTAACGTGACTTTCATGAACTGCTGATTTACCTTGATAAATAACAAGAATATTGGCAAATTCCCAGTACATCGAAAAATTATGAAACTTAGGTCTATTCCTCTGCCACAAAAGACAAAGTTTTGACCTTTATGGGAGGTCTTTGTCAAGTTAGACCTGGATAAACAACCTTGGATAACTCCATCACTACTCTTACTCCTTAGTGAACCTTTCCTGGAAAGTTTGTGGTCTCAACATGCTTGTGAAGAGATAGAAAAGGCCTACTTACCCGCGGTGGTGTTTTTATAGGAAACTCAATGGTACTCACCTGTCCCAAGCACCATGGATAGCCCACAGCAATTCTGCTCCTCACTCCTTTAGATGTGAAGTTTCTGCGATTTTACTTCATACTGTTCTTCACACTCAAGTGCACCAGCGTGGACGATTCCTTTTTTTGCCAATTTTATTCAATGATTGCATTTACTGATTACTAGATATGTCTGCACCAAATAAAACCTCCTTTTCTGTTCTAGCCATTTAACAATCCTCAGCAACTGTGACATCACTATTTAACTGGTGGGTGGGGAGAATGGTTCTACAAGTGATCCCAATAAAAATTGTTCTAGTTCTTCTCCCCTTCTCTCCCACCACAAATTTTGGCCAAAAGTCAATTACAAAACTCACCAGCTATAAATATATTCTGCAGTGGTGGAGATTCTGCATTCATGACCTGGATGGGACTCTACATGGTTGTCCACTATCTCCTTTACTTTTCGACATAACCCTAGATTTCTTTTTACATGTATGCGTCTCCTCCTTACGACCTCCTGTGGCTCATAAAACTATATACATGTGTAGCGCTCACCCCCGGAGGAGCCGCTGAATAACCCCAGGATTGGTCTCACCGCACTAACAAGTCACTGTACACCAGTAACACCTTTATGGATTTTTCTAAGTTACACTTTACTGAAACAATAAACGGCAATAAGGATACATATAATTTAAGCATGAAATCAGTCAGGCTAGGAAAGGGAATGACGGTAATCACGTTCTGCAATATTCTATCATCGCAATTGTATTTTGTATCTGCATTTATTAATTTCTGTCTGATTATCCTCTAAATTCCCGAATTTTCAGATAGAATATGTAGCTAGTCTTTCACTAGTGCGCCCCCCCCCCCCATTACAAAGGCCTCTGACACCTAGAGACCAGGGGCGGACTGACATGTAATGGCTGGGGCCGCGGGCAATAGGAGATCGTGGGGCACCTTGTGCCATGCCCACAGGTCAAACCACCCCCCCAGAAACATGTATAAGCGGCATGTACATTGAAGTGTTAAAAAAATTTATTCCCAGATTTTCAAAATAATGATTTTAATGAGTTAAGAAAATCCACTCGGGCCCAACAGTAAATTGGGGGAATCCATTGTGCCTCCTCCAGACTTACAGATGGCGACCGCCCCGCAGCAGCAGCCATCACCCACTCATTGCAGCTAAGGCTGCGCCGCGGCACAGAAGGGCCTTGTGGCAAACGTGAGAAGCTGCCGATCACTTTTCAGGTTTATAAGATGCTGTACATTACTGATGCACTTGTACACACTGCACATTACAGAGCTCCACAGCAATAAAACTCACAGTAATGTGCAGTGTGTATGAGCGTATCACAGAGCTCCACAGCAATAAAACTCACAGTAATGTGCAGTGTGTATGAGCGTATCACAGAATCCACAGCAATAAAACTCACAGTAATGTGCAGTGTGTATGAGCGTATCACAGAATCCACAGCAATAAAACTCACAGTAATGTGCAGTGTGTATGAGCGTATTACAGAGCTCCACAGCAATAAAACTCACAGTAATGTGCGTGCAGTGTGTATGAGCATATCACGGTGCTGAAATCCCTAAACTTACTCTTTAAGGCCACTGTCAGACAAGTGCACTAGGTGCACCCGTACTGACATGGCATCCGGCGTCCATCGCAGTGTTGCGACGGGGCTGGCCAGTTGCTGATGGGTGCGCATGAATTACGCACGCAACAGCGGCCGTGCAGCAGGCCTCTCTATCAAAGAGTCCATAGGAGGACCGAGCCTTGCAGCACTGAGCACCAACTGCGCTCAGCGAGGTGGCCAGATGGGCGTCAGAGTGGAAGGAACGTCCATTCTCAAGGATGTTCCTTCTGCTCTTCAAATACGCTTGTCTGACCCCGGCCTAATCCCACAATACAAACAGTGGTAGAATCTGCCACTTCGTCTGCCTGCAAGCAGTTGTGCACTGAGAAAAAAATAACGTCCATTGCTCCTGACATCCTTGCACGATCCTGCATGTTAGCTCACTCAGGACTTGAAGCAGAGAAATGCTTGATTCCGAGACCTGTGGACAATAGGCGTCAGTAGCAGGCACTGCACGCTGCAGGTATCAAGCAGCAGATAGGAACTCTATTACAGAGGAGATACTAGAACAGGGAGCCACTAACAGCTACTGGACCACACAATGTTCTCTCCTTACCAGCTCACTAATAATACTTTTCCTAACCTGGCGTCCATGAGTCTTCCACGCACATAAACCCTGAGCAACAAGGGGCTAGGCATACCCCCCTGGGACAGAAGGGGCTAGGCATACCCCCCCACCCACCAGCTTGCAACAACATTTCTCAAGGAGGGATACACTAGCTCCCACCCCACCCCTATCCTGCTAAGCCGCTGCCCAGCTCCCCCCCCCCCCCCCCTACAGACATTTGTCCCTTTATTTTGCAGGACACTTTATTATTTTAAACCTAATTTATCTCCTTTTTCAGGTTTTCAAATTCATTTTTCTTCCTTGATTTTTAGGCGGGGGGGGGGGTCTTACCTCTCCTGCCCTGCTAATGTTGCTCTCATCATCTCAGATGATCTCCACTCCACCCAGTGCTGTGGCTGATATTAATTTATTTTATTCCCAGTGATCCCTGTGACCACTGACCCAGATCTGGGAGGAAGTGTTCACAGCAGATTTGGCATCTAATGCCTTTACGGGGAGGGGCGGGAATCCATGGCCAGCATGCACTCTGACAGCATGCTACCCCAGCAGCCATCAAGGATGATTTAGTAGTGGGAGGAGGAGAAGGAGGAGGGGGGGGTCAGTGCTCCAAGTTGTGGACACAGTGATTGCTGCTTTTAGAAAACTTTGGCTGCAGAAAAAGAATTTTGGTGGAAGAAAGCCCTCACCCACATAGATTACTGTAGCTGATCTGTCCCATTTGTACTCCTAACTCCAGCATCAATGCATCTCATTCTCAAGTTAAATTCTCGATGGAAGGAGTCAGGTGCTGGCACTCTGACACATCATCAGGGTGCACCGGGCACACTGTGTCACTCACACAGCATCAAGGAGGACTAGCTGAATTCTCCTGCGCCTCTGGACTTAATGGGACGCAGAGGCAGACTGTGCAAGGGCCTTGCTGACCCCTGATCCGGGCCCCCTCCCCATCCGGGCCCTCGGTCTGCGCCCGAGTGCCCGATGGGTCAGTCCGCCCCTGCTAGACACTTGCCTGAACTAATTTCCTTTTCACACAGAAACACACAGACAAAACTTCATTTCCACACTGATCATTCCCACCCCCCCCCCACCCAGGACCGACCTCTAATTTCAGGCATCCTTTCCAGCTGTCTCCACTTCTCTCTAATTACTCTTACTAATCCCAGGCTTCTGGTCTCTCCCATGCAAGCTCTGCAGTGTTTTTCTGGCCACCAGCTCCCCCTCCCCTATGCTGGAATTAGGGAAGTGCAAGGTCCACATACTGCTGCACAATGCGCTCCCTGTCTCTTCTACTCTTTTACTCTGCCTTCATCCTAAAATGGAACTCCTGCCTCTGTACCACCAACCCCTCCACTATCTACATCTCTCCCTCTCGTGTAAGAAATTCCTATACAGGGAAGTCTGCCACCCAACTCATAATACACATCACTGCCTCAACCAGTCCATCACTCTCACATTGCAGTCCTCTCCTCTTGTTTCCACCCCAACCCTTCTAGATTGTGAGTTTGCACGGGAATAGGGCCCTCGTTTCTCATGTATCAGTTTATCAAATGTTGTTCAGTCTCAATGTATTATAACCCTGTCTATATCATACCCATTGTTCAGCGCTGCGGAATATGATGGTGCTATATAAATAAAGTATAATAATAATAATAAAAATATGTAACGTGGATATATATATATATATATATATATATATATATATGGCGAATAAACAGTTAGCAAGGTTCTCAGATCTTTGGTTCCAAGTCCCACTCAAAAATGTTCGTTAGTTATGTCCTAGGGTACCCGGGTACTAAGTCCACTGGCCAGTGGATGGACGAATATCTTTCGACTAGTCAACGTTGGGGCCCCGATAATTTGAAGCAATAAAATAAGTGTGCACTGTTCTAAAAGTCATAGGCCCAAGACCTCTCACCCAACTGGCAAAACAGCTTGTCCTGGACTGATGAACTCTGCTGAAAGTCCTTCTCTGCTGCCTGGAGCCCGATGCTGTCAAAACCACGCTCCCGGGCCAGATCTCCTCAGCCAGAAGACGAATGCTGCCTGCACTCCACTCCGTCCGCGGCCTCCTTACATGAGGTCCTTCCCGAACACACTTGCCACTGGAACAGCTCAGCGGGATACACTCCAAATTGATGTGCACTTTCCCGATCACTCCAGCAATGGATGCAGCCGATTCTCCGCGCCCCAACATGCTCAGATCCCGGAAGGTGTCTCTCATGCGACTGTCTCTGTTCACCACTTAGCACTTTCTCCTCACGCTGCACACAAGGCCCTTCACTTCCTGGTGCCAGCGCGCTCGCTTCCTTCCTCTCTACCCAGGGGTTTCTGGGGGATGTAGTCCATAAGTCCCATGCATTGCGCTCTGGCTCCCTCTAGAGGCAATATGGTTTCAGTTCCCAGAGCCAAGTTAAACAAATTTCTGGAAACAGCTCATCCATACCTCCACTTCCATTAGTCCATGAGAAATGTTATTTCAAGCTTTTCACTTGGTCTGGCTCGACACTCTCTGACGTAAAGAATTGCTCTATCAAAAATGTTCAATATTTTGTGACCATGAATTGTGACTTTAGACCATGGCCTATGTATTTCAAATTAAATTAAATGAGAAATCACATGGTGGTTCATGCATTTATCACATTAACACTTCTATGTCATTTGACCTTGATACATTAGAACTTTTCATGGTGTGTCCTCTTCTTCCTAACGCCTAGAGTAGGTTTTCCATTCAGAAACCATAGTGTGGGCACTAGTTTTGGGTTTTAGTTGAGTTGATGGTTACAAGGACACTGTACTCATCCTGACCATTTTACATTTATAAAGTGGTCAGGATGTGAGGAGCGCCCCCACTTCTCCCCCCTCCTAGCTCCCCCGATCTGGTGAAATTTCAGGGTGAAGTCTAGTACTTTCCTCCACCCCATCCAGTGTCACCAGCAGCCAGGATTTTTGAATTTGCCGATTACCAGATCGGGCACTGGTGATGCCACACAGAGAGCGGCCGGCGTCACCCTCCAAGACCAATCGCTGTAGCGAGCATTCTCAGAGAGGCAGCGATGGATCAGATCTGTGCATGCGCATGCGGCACCGATCCATCGTTCTGTGCAGGCGCTATGGAATTTGCGTCCCTACACTGCGCAAGTGGTGTAGGAGCACAAATTGCACAGAAAAGCTTCAGGGACATCCGGGTTCGGGAGTCCCTGAGTCGGAAAGGCAGAGCACCACGCGGTGAGGGAGAACAGAGGAGTAAAATTGCCCAAAAATAAAATAAAAAAATAACTGGATAGTGTCAGCTGCCTCTGCCAATTATAAAAAAAATTAGAAAAAATGGCGCCAATATCCTACCAATCTCCTACCATTTTCCTGAACCCATTAGCAAACTGGACCGCATACTTCCGTCAACGCAATCTCAGCTGATTACGATGGATCGGACACACTGCCTATACGCTCACATCACACATACGATAGCAGCCACATCACCGCATCCCTCCAGCCACCATGCACGTCCTGGATAGTCGTAGACATGCAAACCCACATACTGTCAAAGAGGTCAATACAGTGATTTTTCAAGTAATCTTTACAAAAATCCAGCCTGGTAAAAAGAAGTTTCTTATTTTCTATCTACAAGGAGTGAATCCTGTTTGTTCCGCAGCCTCAGGAGCTTGCAGTCTACAGCTCTGTGCTCCTTACCTTCCTGGAGCACAGTGGTGGGAGGGGGTTTCTGTATTGTGTGCACAGAAGACTAGGATGGAGAAATCAATAGATATTGGGTTACAGAGGGATAGAGGAGCACGGAGAAATCAATAGAGATCGGGTTATAGAGGAGCACAGAGAAATCAATAGAGATCGGGTTACAGAGGGATAGAGGAGCACGGAAAAGCAAAAGATGCAGCAGCTGTAAAAGAATATAAGTAAAAAAAATTCGATTTAGAAAAAAAAAAAATTAAAAAAGGAATAAAATCCAAATGCAACGTGAAATCCCGTTTTGACCATGTTTCCATAATGTTCACTAGATGATATTTAGGTTGGGTCGTCTTTATGCAGGGCCGGATAATGCAGTCACAAAGTAGGCATGTGCCTACAGGTGTTCACCACAGGGGATGCCTTGCTCTGTAACACTAAAAAAAAACTAAAAGGGGGGCGTGGCTGGCTGCCATCGGGAGCAGACGTGTCTTGGTGGAGCTCCTCGCGTTTGCTACCCTTAGGGACCCACAGCTGATTTATTTGACGACTAATTCGACATTGGGGTCCCTGCGGGGCTAGCCACAGGAACTGAGCTTTCCGGGGTCTGATTTGTCCCCCCACCGGACACACGACTCCTGGAGCCCTCGTTCCCTGCGGTACACACTCTCCTGTCGGCCATCTTGGGGCCTAGGAAAGGACTCCAGACCTGATTTTCCTGTGATCCCGCATCTGGGCGTACGGTTGCTGCGAGTTGAAGGGATGGAGGACCCCCATTTCCCTGCTGTTGTGGCTGTCCCCGGAGCGACTGGGGGAACAGACTGGAGGTGGCGGCTGGGTTGTCCTCCCCCCGCCAGGACTCTGGGAACTATACTAGAAGACCTCAAGGCCTGTCTGGAGTCAGCGAAAAGAGAGGACGACGACAAGCCGCTTCCACGCGGTACATGGCACTGACTTATGGAAGTGTTGAGCGGACGGGTGGAGGCGCCGGATCAAGAGGATTCGGGGACGAGTCGGAAACGGAGACTCCCGAGAGTGACAAGGGTACAGAGCAGCTACCGGCACAGATTGGGGAGGTGGCGGAGGACCCTGTGTGGTTCACCATCGCCCCGCACATGTTGAGACCGCGACGGCACCCTAGGAGGCAGTCAGCCGGCGGGCTTACCTGGGGACTATGCTGTGGAGGAGCTAACCTGGAGGATTTCAGCCGGCCGTGCAGTATGGGAGACAGGGCAGCCATCAGAAATGATGGGGCCCCTTACTAAACCTCCTGATGGGGCCCCCCGGCACTCCCTCAACCTCTAACAGCTTTTCTCCCCCTTCAAAAAAAAAAAGACATAACATAGCACCACAGCAATAAAACTCCCAGTAATGTGCAGTGTGTATGAGTGTATCACAGAATCCACAGCAATAAAACTCACAGTAATGTGCGGTGTGTATGAACGTATCACAGAATCCACAGCAGTAAATCTCACAGTAACGGGCTGTATATGATGGCCTTTGGGTCTGGGCCTGGTCCCTGGGTCTGGTTTGGGCCTTGGGGTCTGTGCCATGGAGTTCCATGCTCATGGCCTTGGGGACTGGGCTGGGCCTGGTCCCTGGGCCTTGGGGTCTGGTCTGTGTCTGGGCTCTGGTCCCTGGGACTGGGCCTTGGGGCCTGGTCCCTGGGGTCTGGACCCTGGGTCTGGCCTGGGTCTGGGCCTTGGGGTCTGGTCCCTGGGTCTTGGGGTCTGGGCCCTGGGTCTGGGCCTTAGGGTCTGGGCCCTGGGTCTTTGGGTCTGGGCCCTGGGTCTGGGCCTTGGGGTCTGGGCCCTGTGGTCTGGGCCTTGGGTCTGGGCCCTTATGTCTGGGCCCTGGGCCTTGGCCCTGGGTCTGTGCCTTGGGTCTTGGGTCTGGGCCCTGGGTCTGGGCCTTGGGTCTGGGCCCTTATGTCTGGGCCCTGGGCCTTGGCCCTGGGTCTGTGCCTTGGGTCTTGGGTCTGGGCCCTGGGTCTGGGCCTTGGGGTCTGGGGTCTGGGCCCTGGGTCTGGGCTCTGGGGTCTGGGCCCTGGGTCTGGGGCCTTGGGTCTGGGCCCTGGGTCTGGGCCTTGGGGTCTGGGCCTTGGGGACTGGACCCTGGGTCTGGGCCTTGGGGTCTGGTCCCTGGGTCTTGGGGTCTGGGCCCTGGGTCTTGGGGTCTGGGCCCTGGGTCTGGGCCTTGGGGTCTGGGCCCTGTGGTCTGGGCCTTGGGGTCTGGGCCCTTATGTCTGGGCCCTGGCCTTGGCCCTGGGTCTGTGCCTTGGGTCTTGGGTCTGGGCCCTGGGTCTGGGCCTTGGGTCTGGGCCCTTATGTCTGGGCCCTGGGCCTTGGCCCTGGGTCTGTGCCTTGGGTCTTGGGTCTGGGCCCTGGGTCTGGGCCTTGGGTCTGGGGTCTGGGCCCTGGGTCTGGGCTCTGGGGTCTGGCCTGGGTCTGGGGCCTTGGGTCTGGGCCCTGGGTCTGGGCCTTGGGGTCTGGGCCTTGGGGACTGGACCCTGGGTCTGGGCCTTGGGGTCTGGTCCCTGGGTCTTGGGGTCTGGGCCCTGGGTCTTGGGGTCTGGGCCCTGGGTCTGGGCCTTGGGGTCTGGGCCCTGTGGTCTGGCCTTGGGGTCTGGGCCCTTATGTCTGGGCCCTGGGCCTTGGCCCTGGGTCTGTGCCTTGGGTCTGGGCCCTGGGTCTGGGACTTGGGGCCTTAGGGTCTGGGCCTTGGGGTCTGGGCGCTGGGCCTTGGGGTCTTGGCCTTGGGGTCTGGGCCTTGGGGACTGGACCCTGGGGTCTGGGACCTGGGGTCTGGGACCTGGGGTCTGGGACCTGGGGTCTGGCCTTGGGGTCTGGGCCCTGGGTCTGGGCCTTGGGGTCTGGGCCCTGGGCCTTGGGGTCTGAGCCCTGGGTCTGGGCCTTGGGGTCTGGGCCCTGGGTCTGGGCCTTGGGGACTGGGCCCTGGGTCTTGGCCCTGGGTCTGGGCCCTGGGTCTGGGCCTAGGGGACTGGGCCCTGGGGACTGGGTCTGTGCCCTGGGCCTTGGGGTCTGGGCCTTGGGGTCTGGGCCTTGGGGTCTGGGTCTGGGTCTGGGCCCTGCGCCTTGGCCCTGGGTCCTGGGCCCTGGGTCTGGGCCTTGGGGTCTGGTCCCCGCCAGGACTCTGGGAACTATACTAGAAGACCTCAAGGCCTGTCTGGAGTCGGCGAAAAGAGAGGACGACGACAAGCCGCTTCCACGCGGTACATGGCACTGACTTATGGAAGTGTTGAGCAGACGGGTGGAGGCGCCGGATCAAGAGGATTCGGGGACGAGTCGGGAGACTCCCGAGAGTGACGAGGGTACAGAGCAGCTACCGGCAGAGATTGGGGAGGTGGCGGAGGACCCTGTGTGGTTCACCATCGCCCCGCACATGTTGAGACCGCGACGGCACCCTAGGAGGCAGTCAGCCGGTGGGCTTACCTGGGGACTATGCTGTGGAGGAGCTAACCTGGAGGATTTCGGCCGGCCGTGCAGTATGGGAGACAGGGCAGCCATCAGAAATGATGGGGCCCTTTACTAAACCTCCTGATGGGGCCCCCCCGGCACTCCCTCAACCTCTAACAGCTTTTCTCCCCCTTCAAAAAAAAAAAAGACATAACATAGCACCACAGCAATAAAACTCCCAGTAATGTGCAGTGTGTATGAGTGTATCACAGAATCCACAGCAATAAAACTCACAGTAATGTGCGGTGTGTATGAACGTATCACAGAATCCACAGCAGTAAATCTCACAGTAACGGGCTGTATATGATGGCCTTTGGGTCTGGGCCTGGTCCCTGGGTCTGGTTTGGGCCTTGGGGTCTGTGCCATGGGGTTCCATGCTCTGGGCCTTGGGGACTGGGCTGGGCCTGGTCCCTGGGCCTTGGGGTCTGGTCTGTGTCTGGGCTCTGGTCCCTGGGACTGGGCCTTGGGGCCTGGTCCCTGGGGTCTGGACCCTGGGTCTGGCCTGGGTCTGGGCCTTGGGGTCTGGTCCCTGGGTCTTGGGATCTGGGCCCTGGGTCTGGGCCTTGGGGTCTGGGCCCTGTAGTCTGGGCCTTGGGTCTGGGCCCTTATGTCTGGGCCCTGGGCCTTGGCCCTGGGTCTGTGCCTTGGGTCTGGGCCCTGGGTCTGGGCTCTGGGGTCTGGGCCCTGGGTCTGGGCTCTGGGGTCTGGGGCCTTGGGTCTGGGCCCTGGGTCTGGGCCTTGGGGTCTGGGCCCTGGGCCTTGGGGTCTGGGCCTTGGGGTCTGGGCCCTGGGGACTGGACCCTGGGTCTGGGCCTTGGGGTCTGGTCCCTGGGTCTTGGGGTCTGGGCCCTGGGTCTTGGGGTCTGGGCCCTGGGTCTGGACCTTGGGGTCTGGGCCCTGTGGTCTGGGCCTTGGGTCTGGGCCCTTATGTCTGGGCCCTGGGCCTTGGCCCTGGGTCTGTGCCTTGGGTCTGGGCCCTGGGTCTGGGACTTGGGGTCTGGGCCCTGGGTCTGGGGTCTGGGGCCTTGGGTCTGGGGCCTTGGGTCTGGGCCCTGGGTCTGGGCCCTGGGGTCTGGGACCTGGGGTCTGGGCCTTGGGGTCTGGGCCTGGGTCTGGGCCTTGGGTCTGGCCCCAGGCCTTGGGGTCTGGGTCTTGGGGACTGGGCCCTGGGTCTGGGCCTTGGGGTCTGGGCCCTGGGCCTTGGGGTATGAGCCCTGGGTCTGGGCCTTGAAGTCTGGGCCTTGGGTCTGGGCCCTGGGTCTGGGCCTTGGGGACTGGGCCCTGGGTCTTGGGGTCTGGGCCCTGGGTCTGGGCCTTGGGGACTAGACCCTGGGTCTTGGCCCTGGGTCTGGGCCCTGGGTCTGGGCCTTGGGGACTGGGCCCTGGGGACTGGGTCTGTGCCCTGGGCCTTGGGGTCTGGGCCTTGGGGTCTGGGGTCTGGGCCCTGCGCCTTGGCCCTGGGTCCTGGGTCTGGGCCTTGGGGTCTGGGCCTTGGGTCTTGGCCCTGAGTCTTGGGGTCTGGGCCTTGGTGTCTGGGCCCTGGGTCTGGGCCCTGGGGTCTGGGCCCTGCACCTTGGCCCTGGGTCCTGGGCCTTGAGGTCTGGGTCTTGGGGTCTGGGCCCTAGGGACTGGGCCCTAGGTCTGGGCCTTGGGGACTGGGCCCTGGGCCTTGGCCCTGAGTCTTGGGGTCTGGGGTCTTGGGGTCTGGGCCCTGGGTCTGGGCCTTAGGGGTCTGGTCCCTGGGTCTTGGGGTCTGGGCCCTGGGTCTGGGCCTTAGGGTCTGGGCCCTGGGTCTGGGCCTTGGGTCTGAGCCCTGGGGTCTGGGCCATGCGCCTTGGCCCTGGGTCTTGGGGTCTGGGCCCTGGGTCTGGGCCTTGGGGTCTGGGTCTTGGGGTCTGGGCCCTAGGGACTGGCCCTAGGTCTGGGCCTTGGGGACTGGGCCCCGGGCCTTGGCCCTGAGTCTTGGAGTCTGGGCCTTGGGGTCTGAGCCCTGGGTCTGGGCCCTAGGTCTGGGTCTGGGCCCTGGGGACTGGGCCTTGGGGACTGGGCCCTGGGCCCTGGGTCTTGGGGACTGAGCCCTGGGTCTGGGCCCTGGGTCTGGGCCTTGGGGTCTGGGCCCTGGGTCTGGGCCTTGGGGACTGGGCCCTGGGTCTGGGCCCTGGGTCTGGCCTTGGGGTCTGGGCCCTGGGGTCTGGGTCTTGGCCTTGGCCCTGGGTCTGTGCCTTGGGTCTGGGCCCTGGGTCTGGGCCTTGGGGTCTGGGCCCTGGGTCTGGGCTCTGGGGTCTGGGCCTTGGGTCTGGGGCCTTGGGTCTGGGCCCTGGGTCTGGGCCTTGGGGTCTGGGCCCTGGGCCTTGGGGTCTTGGCCTTGGGGTCTGGGCCTTGGGCCTTGGGGACTGGACCCTGGGTCTGGGCCTTGGGGTCTGGTCCCTGGGTCTTGGGGTCTGGGCCCTGGGTCTTGGGGTCTGGGCCCTGGGTCTGGGCCTTGGGGTCTGGGCCCTGTGGTCTGGGCCTTGGGTCTGGGCCCTTATGTCTGGGCCCTGGGCCTTGGCCCTGGGTCTGGGACTTGGGGTCTGGGCCCTGGGTCTGGGGTCTGGGGCCCTGTGCCTTGGCCCTGGGGTCTGGGCCCTGGGTCTGGGCCTTGGGGTCTGGGTCTTGGGGTCTGGGCCCTGGGGACTGGGCCCTGGGCCTTGGGGACTGGGCCCTGGGTCTGAGCCTTGGGGACTGGGCCCTGGGGTCTGGGCCTTGGGGTCTGGGCCCTGGGGTCTGGGCCCTGGGCCTTGGGGTCTTGGCCTTGGGGTCTGGGCCTTGGGGTCTGGGCCCTGGGCCTTGGGGACTGGACCCTGGGTCTGGGCCTTGGGGTCTGGTCCCTGGGTCTTGGGGTCTGGGGTCTGGGCCCTGGGTCTGGGCCTTGGGGTCTGGGCCCTGTGGTCTGGGCCTTATGTCTGGGCCCTTATGTCTGGGCCCTGGGCCTTGGCCCTGGGTCTGTGCCTTGGGTCTGGGCCCTGGGTCTGGGACTTGGGGTCTGGGGTCTGGGCCCTGGGTTGGGGTCTGGGGCCCTGTGCCTTGGCCCTGGGGTCTGGGCCCTGGGTCTGGGCCTTGGGGTCTGGGTCTTGGGGTCTGGGCCCTGGGGACTGGGCCCTGGGGTCTGGGCCTTGGGGACTGGGCCCTGGGTCTGAGCCTTGGGGACTGGGCCCTGGGGTCTGGGCCTTGGGGTCTGGGTCTTGGGGTCTGGGTCCTGGGTCTGGGTCTTGGGTCTGGGCCCTGGGTCTGGGCCCAGGCTCACCACTCTGCTGTCTTCTTTTCTTCTATCTTCTTCTCTTCTGTCTTCTTTTCTTCTGTCTTCAGCCCGGGCCCTCCGTCTCAGGCGCGCAGCTTCACTGAATGGAGGGGGCGGAGCCAAAGCAACGTGCTTGGGAGGCCCCCACACGCTGCTTGGCCCCGCCCAGCCAGGCATTGAAGCTGCCAGGAGCCGGAGGAGACACAGTGTCTCCTCCGGCTCCTGCAGCAGCAGAGATACAGCTCCGGATTCGGACTCCTTGAGTCCGATACCGGAGCTGTAAAAGGGGCCCGGGCCCCTTACGGCTGTATGGGGCGTAATGCCCTGATGGCGGCCCTGATGGGAGATGCCTAGGCAGGATGAGGCTGACCACGCGGCCTTTCTGCTGGACACGGGCCGAGGTGGTCTGTATAGTCCCCTATTTGGCCGGTTCTATGTTGCAGACCTGGGCGATTTTGATCTGATGATCCCCCATGCCGCTTTATATCATTTCTCTGATAGGCTGAGACCCCCCCCCGTCATTCCTTTATTCTGATGTGCGCCCCCCCCTTATTTTAAGAGATGCTTTGTTTATTATTGGAGGAAGCTGTCATTTTTGTCCCCCATTCCTATTTGAATTTTTCCTGTGACAACTTTGCGAGTTTCCCTTATTCCTTGCCGTGCTTCGAGGACTCTTGCGTTTTATCGCCTCCCTTTCCCCTTTTGTCTTTATGCTGTTCAGAGACGCTTCGGACACTATTTTTATTTCTCTTTTCCCGTTGACATTCCCCGGCTGGGGATAACTCGGAGACTTTGGGTTTTCTTTTACTTCTATTTTTTATTCAACTGAAGCATTTACGATGACTTTTGCCCCTCCCTCACCCCCCCTTTTCGTCATTCTGCTGATTTATCATATGCCCCCCTTTATGTTTATCCCTACGAAGTGTTTATATCGATGGCTTAATATGTGGCCCTGCGCGGCCCTTACTCGTTCTGTTTAAAGCGATGACCTCTTTACAATCTTTACCTATTTAAAATTTAAATACAAAAAAAAAATAAAAAAAAAATAATTAAATAACTAAATAAAATAAATAATAATACTTAATAATAATAATACAAGTTTTGTTTTGTTTTTGCTACAAACATAGGGTTATTCAGAGAGATCCGAAATTCAGTGTACGGTGACTTTTCGGGGCCATTCAGCTATTTAGAGAGCAGTCAGTTCGCCAAATTTTGGCGAATTGCCTGCACATGCGGTGCCTGTTCTGCAGCAGTGAAATCCCCCGTAGATAAACAATGGTTAATCTATTCAGAGACACCGAACGGCAGAGAAATGTCAGTGAAATGCCCTGCTGTTTGGTGGTTTCATTCGACAGGTTTATTCTGGCGAATCCCATAGGCTTCAATGTTAAAAATATTCCCGTTTTTATACAATATCTAATAAACCGTTTATTATTTTAATCTGCAGCAAAAAGTCTCTTTATTTATTGATTCTTTAGGATCTTTTAGGCATTTTTCGGGATTTTTTCTGCAAAATCTTTTTTAGGTTTTTTTTTAAATCGTTTTTTTATTTTTTCTGTAACATTCCTTTTTATTATCATTCATTGGATCTTATATGTAAATTCCAGGCATTTTCGTTCAGTAGTTTTTTTGCAAATAGTGTTTCAATTTTGAAACTTTCATGTGTACTGTTTTCTTTTTCTTACCACGTTCGTCTGCCTGTCGGGTTTTTCCGCAAAAAAAATGGCCTCAGGCACCATCCCCCTTGGTGGGTCAACGGAGTAGAGGTCTCTTGCTGTACAGCCTCAATACTCGAAAAAATAAATAAACTCCGAATTCCACAATATTATTTCAAGTGGATTTATTCCAACACCAAGTAACAATAGCAACGTTTCGACCACAACTGGTCTATGTCAAGCCTTGACAAAGGCTTAACAAAGACCAGTTGTGGTCGAAACGTCGTTGTTGTTGTTATTTGGTGTTGGAATAAATCCACTTGAAATAATATTGTGGAATTCGGAGTTTATTTATTTTTGTCGGGTTTTTCCAGCGGCTGCTCTGCACTGTGATCGGCGGCTCGTCTGTTTTTTCCGGCGTGTTCGGCGGGGTTTTGCGGCGGTTTCTGCGGGTTTTTGGTGAGTGTTCAGCGAGTGTTCTGTGGGTATGCGGGGAGTTTTCCTTGCACTACAGGGGCCCTGCTTGTTGAATACACCGCAGGTTCAGCAAACTAGGAATGGCCGAATCACCCCGAAGTGCAGGGGACGAAAGGTCACCGAACGTGCGGTGACTTTTCGATTCTCTCTGAATAACCCTGTTAGTTTTTTTAAATAAGGGTGAAAAGGATTCTATCACAGGTGTCTATCATCTCTTTCTCTGTAGAAAAGAAAAATAAATATTTATTTTTTTAAATTGGTTTATACAACTTTTTTGTGTAAACAATTTGTAAAAAATACTTGTATAAAACAATGGCAAAAAAAATTTTTAAAAGTGTATTCATTTCTTTTTCTTTTTTATAAATTAAAAGAAGAGTGAAAGAGACCCATCTGTGCGTGGACACATTTCTCACCTTAATCTGTAAAACTGAAATAAAAAAATTTTACAAAAAAAATTGTGTAAACTAATTGAAAAAATAAATATGTATTTATTTATTTACTTTTTTTAAAAAAAAATTGACAGAAAAAGAGGTCCACCTTTCTCTATGAAACTAAAATAAAAATTTGTAAAAAAAAGAATTAACCCAAAAACTTTTTTTTCCCTCTGTGTAATATTTTTGTTTGCCCCAAAACAAAGACGTAAAAAAAAAGAATTTTCCCAAATTTCTGCACAGTTTTTTTTTGGGGGGGACGGGACTGGAAGCGTGCCAGATTTTTGTGCCTGCCGGCTCCTGAGATGTAAATCCCAGCTCTGTCTTTATGACGAACTAGTCGTATGGGAATAATTTCAGGTTTCCATTTTTTTCTACCTCCCTGGACATTCCCACCTAGGTCTCTAGAACATAATACAGGGTCTAACGAGACCCTCATGCTTCCATAGCCTCTCAATAATTAGCCTTGAAATTTACGGGACGGGTTGTAATATGATTACATTGCTAAAAATGGCACGTTTAGACCAGTTTACTCTTGCATGACGGAAGAGACGAACGCGCGGATTTCCAACCGTTAAAGAAAAGACTTGGCTTTGCGTCGAAAGAAAGGGTAAGCCCCCCTTAACCTCTCGAGTACCTGACTTTAAAGGAAAGTCCTCCGCGTTTCAGGTTCGTGGAGCATTAAGCCTTGGCCATCTGTAGAGTTGATTAAAAAGGGAAGCATGGAGGCCATCATGGGAGAGAGCGCCCCGGCATAAAGGAACAACAAATCTTTATTTTGTGTAGGGATGTGCTTGGCTGAATAATTCGTTTTGTTTCGTTTAGTTTTTAAATCATTTCGTTTTCGGAATTTCATAACTAATTTGGTTTCGTATCGATTCGAATTTCATATATCAATTCGATAGTTGATATCGATTCGAATTTTGGATCACTAAATAAAACCAATTAATCAAATTTTGCTGTTAAAAGAAAAGCTAGGGTTAAATTTTAAGCTGTGTCACAGATTTAGTATTTGAGTCAAATTAAACATTGAAACGAAATGTAATTTGTTTCATAAAGTCCTTTGCTGACTATTACTTGTAAGTTAAGATCAATTCGATAGTTGATATCAATTCGATAATTCATTTCAAATTCAATAGTCGATATCAGTTATTCAAATTTTTCTTTTATAATGATGACACAGTGTAAAACTAAATACATTCGTTATATACCGTTTCATTTCGAATTCGGATCGTATCGATTCATTATTTAGAAGTACTTCCAAATACGAATTATCAAATTTCGTTCCAAATTCCGAATTTTTCCGAAATGAATCCACATCTCCAATTTTGTGTTGTGTTATGGTGTTTACCACAACTAGGACCTGAATTGTATACAGCGAGCACATTCAAAGTCGCAAGAAACCCGAAAAAATAAAATGGAGTAATATATAATAAATAAATGTATTAATATAATAAATACTTAATAAATAAATGTATTAATATAATAAATAATCATGAGAAAATGAATAATGGTTAAATAGTGTCCTCTAGAGAAAAAAACAAAAATTAAAAGAAACATAGTGCAGTATTGTTTACGAACCATGTAGTGAAAAGAAGAAACCAGTCCAGTCGCACTCCCATGAACAGGGGCCTAGAATAGTGACTCCCCTTATTAAAGGGCAGTCTGGATTGAGCAGAGGTAACATCACTGCTCTATAATGTTGGAATCCCGGCAAGAGCACCTCTCCAGTAAGTGTCCTTGGCAAGACACCTAACGGTACATACTCGCCACCCAGGACATACTTGAAAACGAGAGAAATCTCAATGTATCCTTCCTAGTAAAATACTTTCTAAAAAAAAAAGGACAGTCAGGTACTGGGACATATTTATGCTGAGGAAGCTGCTTATGCGGCGAAACGCATTTTAGTTTTTATTGATTTGTACGATTTCTTTATGTACACTTTGGTTTTCATTTGATTAATAGTAAAGGATTTAAATTTTTATCTTATCGTCTTGCTTGGTGCTTGTTCGATCCTTGTAGGAGAGACTGGAAGATACATATCCTATCTCAGACCAGACCCTACGGGCATCATTACATTCTTCACACTAAAACGGGAACACAATGGAGAAAAACCTGCGTCTGCAGGTTTCTCTTTTGCGTCCCCGTTTTAGCATGATATTACGATGCTGGCGCTAAAAAAGTAGCCTGCATCGTAATCGGGCGCTAAGCCCCAGGATGCACGCGGCGGCGCTAAGCACCGCCGCGAGCTTCCACTCAATGGAGTCCATAGGATTCCATTGAGGCAGACGCTGCCGGTCCCATGACCTGCCGGATCTCGCATTGCGAGATCCGGCAGGTCATCGTAGACTTTCCCCCCCAGTCTGTCCCTGCTCCCAGCAGAGAGAGGAGGCGGTTGGAGCCACGGTCCTCGTCGTGGGATTAGAGGTGAGTATATGATTTTTGGGGGGTTTCTGGCTGGTGCTAAAAGATTCTGCAGCAGCGGAATCCATTAGCAGTGCACCAAGTCCTGGCTGTAGTTAACTTTCGTGTAACCGCAGCCAGATGGTCATTAGCGTTAGTTTATTGTAATCCTAACACTGCTTAACACTTTGCGCTCCCTATACTTAACATGGGTAGCGCAAAGTACAGTAACCTCGTGCTGAAAAGCACAAGATACCAATCGCTAATGGTTTTTTTAACCCGTTAGTGTTTGGATTGTAATATGGTGCGTCCGCGCCAGGGCCACCACAGCTAACGTTAACGCTCACTCAGGTGAGTGCTAACGTTAGAACTAGTGGTGCACCGAAATGGAAATTTCCAGCCGATACCGAAATCGAAAATTTGGGATCGGTTCGGCCGAAAACCGACACCGAAAATCAGACATGAGAACCTGGGCCTGGAGTCCGGGACTCGCCTGATCCCGAAGGCTGGCCGAGCAAGCTGCTCGGCTAGCCTCCAGGCTAAGGCGAGCCCCCGGCTTGGCTGGGCCTTGAAGGCCTAGCTGAGCCGGGGGCACGTCTGAGCCTGGAGGCTGGCCAAGCAGCTTGCTCAGCCAGACCTCCAGGCCCAGGTTCCCGTGGCTGACTGGTTGCATCTACATACTCACCTACATCCTCCTACTTCGGCACTGAGCTCCAGCGGTGACAGTCCTCCGGCTGTCGCAGGCTGCACGGCCGGCCTCCAGGCTCAGGCGAACCCCCTGCTCGGCCGGGCCTCTAGGCCCTATTTTGAAAGGAAAAATTTCAGCCAATTATTATTTATTTTTTTCAGGCTGAATTTTCCATTTCAGCCGAAACCGAAAGTAACATTTTCGGCCGATAATTTTCAGTGGCCGAAATTTCGGTACATCCCTAGTTAGCACCGAAATGGAAATTTCCAGCCAATACCGAAACTGAAAATTTGGGATCAGTTCGGCCGAAAACTGACACCGAAAATCAGACATGAGAACCTGGGCCTGGAGGCCAGGACTCGCCTGATCCCGAAGGCTGGCCGAGCAAGCTGCTCGGCCAGCCTCCAGGCTAAGGCGAGCCCCCGGCTTGGCTGGGCCTTGAAGGCCTAGCTGAGCCGGGGGCTCGTCTGAGCCTGGAGGCTGGCCAAGCAGCTTGCTCGGCCAGACCTCCAGGCCCAGGTTCCCATGGCTGACTGGTTGCATCTACATACTCACCTACATCCTCCTACTTCGGCACTGAGCTCCAGCGGTGACAGTCCTCCGGCTGTCGCAGGCTGCATGGCCGGCCTCCAGGCTCAGATGAGCCCCCTGCTCGGCCGGGCCTCTAGGCCCTATTTTGAAAGGAAAAATTTCAGCCAGTTATTATTTTTTTCAGGCTGAATTTTCCATTTCAGCCGAAAACCGAAAGTAACATTTTCGGCCAATAATTTTTAGTGGCCGAAATTTCGGTACATCCCTAGTTAGCACCAAGAATGTAATGGTGCCCTATATGTATTAAAGGGTCACGAGCGAAACCAACAGAGCCTAAAGGATTGGGGCTGTGTTCTGGGTGAGTAGGTGACCATATTCACGTGGGAATATATTTTCTTCATTCTGCAAATCATCTGTTCAGATAACCATGCGCTTCCGAAGAGAGAGAAGACTCTTGCTGCATGTACACTTAAATAACTAAATACATGTTATTATGTCTCCTATACACTGTTTTATCAGGAGTCTGTGATGGAGACTTCTCTGGGATCACTGCATGTACAGTTGTGTTCAAAATTATTCAACCCCCACTGAAATTGAGTGTTTTGGTCCGTTTGACATTGATTTTGATCATTCAGTCATCTTGCTTACAATTAAATCAAAGAGGCACGTGTAGGTCAGGCAAATATAACATAACATTTATAATGAAATAACCACAAATGTCTTTTCTGTGCTCACATCATTATCAGTTTTATTCAACCCCCAAGTGACATTCAATCTTAGTACTTAGTACAACATCCTTTTACAGTTATAACAGCTTTTAAACGTGAAGCATAGCTTGACACAAGTGTCTTGCAGCGATCTACGGGTATCTTCGCCCATTCGTCATGGGCAAAAGCCTCCAGTTCAGTCACATTCTTAGGCTTGCGCACTGCAACTGCTTTCTTTAAGTCCCACCAGAGGTTCTCAATCGGATTTAAGTCAGGTGACTGCGATGGCCACTCCAAAATGTTCCAGCCTTTAATCTGCAACCATGCTCTAGTGGACTTGGAGGTATGCTTGGGATCATTGTCCTGTTGAAAGGTCCAACGTCTCCCAAGCCTCAGGTTTGTGACGGACTGCATCACATTGTCATCCAATATCTCCTGGTACTGAAGAGAATTCATGGTACCTTGCACACGCTGAAGCTTCCCTGTACCTGCAGAAGCAAAACAGCCCCAAAGCATGATTGACCCCCCGACATGCTTCACAGTAGGCAAGGTGTTCTTTTCTTCATAGGCCTTGTTCTTCCTCCTCCAAACATAACGTTGATCCATGGGCCCAAACAGTTCTAATTTTGTTTCATCAGTCCACAGAACACTATCACAAAACTTCTGTGGTTTGTCCACATGACTTTTGGCATACTGCAGTCGACTCTTCTTATTCTTTGGAGACAGCAAGGGGGTGCGCCTGGGAGTTCTGGCATGGAGGCCTTCATTACGCAGTGTGCGCCGTATTGTCTGAGCTGAAACTTCAGTACCCACATCTGACAAATCTTTTCTCAGTTCCTCAGCAGTCACATGGGGACGTTTCTCCACTCTACGCTTCAGGTAGCGCACAGCAGTCGAAGTCAGCATCTTCTTTCTGCCAAGACCAGGTAG
Source organism: Leptobrachium leishanense (assembly GCA_009667805.1). Lineage (NCBI taxonomy): Eukaryota > Metazoa > Chordata > Amphibia > Anura > Megophryidae > Leptobrachium > Leptobrachium leishanense. The sequence continues at coordinate 42,861,083 of CM019066.1, read as the reverse complement.
CGTTTCAACAGTGCCCTTTGCCTTGAATTGCGAATGATGCTTCCTATGGTCTCTCTTGGTATGTTTAACATCTTTGCAATCTTCTTATAGCCATTGCCCTTCCTGTGAAGAGTAATCACCTCCTCTCTTGTCTTCCTGGACCATTCTCTTGACTTCACCATGTTTGTAACCACACCAGTAAATGTCTAGAAGGAGCTGAGTATCACAGTCATTTTAAAGCTGCCTAATTGGTGCTTATTATGCTTTATTGCTGCTCCGTGACATCCACAGGTGTTTTCAATACCTGATTGAAAACACTTGAATGAACCTCTGTTCTTCAGAGTGGTAGTCTTTAAGGGGTTGAATAATTGTGTCAATGAAGAATTCACAAAAGAAACATTTACTACTGTATTACAAAACCAATTGATGTCATTTTAGTTGCATATGGTTCTTTAAAAAGTCCTTGTAGGATTTCATTCTGAATACAATTACAAATGTCACTAAATTCCCTAAAACCCTTTACAGCATTGGGGGTTGAATAATTTTGAACACAACTGTATCTGATGGAAATGGCAGCAGACAGTAGGATCGGTCATTTAGCAGATCGTGATTTATGCGCCAGGAGAGGAACGTTCAATGTTTTTTTACCTTAAAGTCTGGATAAATAAAAATATTCTCACGAGTCCCTGAAGCTTTTTGGCACAATTTAGCTCCATGTAACTTGCGTGGCATAGGAACTGCAAATTTCGCAACACGACGGGACTTATGCACCTTACGGACGCAAGTTCCGTAGCGCCTGCGCAGAGCGATGGATCGGAGCTGCACGCGCATGCACAGATCTGATCCATTGGCTGCCTCTATGAGAACGCTCTCTACAGCGATTGGTCTCAGAGGGTGACATTGCCCGCTCTGTGTGTGTGACATCACTAGTGACCGGCAGCCTGGGAAATTCAGAAACCCCGGGTGCTGGTGATGTTGGGTGGAGGAAACTCCTGCACTTCACCCCACAATTTCACCAGAACGGGGCAGCAGGGGGGGAGAAGTGGGGCACTTCTTCTCACATCATAACCACTTTAAAAAGATAAAGTGGTCAGGATACATAGCGTGTCCCTCTAAGTATTGGGGGTTTGAACCCATAGTCAGTTTCGTGAGCCCATATATTTTAGCAGTGTGCAGCCCCTTTGATAAACCCTATAGTTTAACACATTGAGATTTCAGACAGACCCTTGGATGTTGTGTTGATGTTTTCATTCCCGAGCTAAAATCTGGCACGGGTTAAGGTGTCGAAAAGCGAACCGATGCCAGTTCTCAATGTATCCGTTTTTTGCCAGGGCCAGCATTTTGATTGTGTTTCAGTGCCTGTGTAAACATGTAACCTCGCAGCGATCTCCTTCAAAAAGAGAATTGCAGGAGACGTGAGCTGAACATCAATCAGACCGCGCAACCGACCATTTTCTCGACTGACGGAATGGAACAGTTTCTTGGCAGTGCCAAACGACAACACACACAGCACAACGAGGCTAAATACGTGGATTTCGGAAGGAGGTGTAGAGAGCCGGAGGCGTAATTTCATAGAAGTCCTACAACCCAGGACATACTTGAAAATGAGAGAAATCGCAACGTATCCTTCCTGGTAAAATACTTTATAAATAAATAAATAACCCGAAAGTCTACAAATCAGATAAGCGGCAGATGGTTTTGGCAGGAAATCGTTACCATGTCGAGTTCCTGACCAGAGATAAGTTGTGACCATCCCTCCCAGTTATCTAATGCTATTGTTACATTTGTTTTGTTTTTCAATGATTTTGCCGGAAAGCACCTATGTAATTGAAAGCACACGTAAACTCAGCAAGCGGGACAGATTTCATTACACGCCTTAAACAATGGAAAATAAACAAACCAGGAATGAGTGTAAACTCGCGACCGCACCTTGCAGATATACCGCAACGACAAACAACCAGGCAAGACTATTCAATGGACCGTTATGGTGCAGTAATAGTTTTTGGAACCTATGGGTTCCGTGAGACTAAAAGCAGTGATTGTCACATCACAGCAGTATGTAGGCTGATCTGTGTTATGTGTTGCCACCGTTGGGCTCTCCTGATGCATTGTTGGCTAAACCACCGAATAATAAAATCAAAAGACCAGCTAAACTGGACAGTGGCCGATCATGCCAAACCTGACTAGTCTTGGACGCACTCAGTAGCCATAACCAACTCACTTAACCATTGTTAGGGCTCTTTGGACTTTAAGTCAAAGTCACTATCATGTAATCGAGATTTCGCAAACACAATGTTTAGAAAAGTTGTGCCCACATAATATAGGGATGCATTGCATGTCCGATACTCTGGTGGCAAAGGATGGGGAAAGTAGGAGACCTATGGGATCCCTCACTAAGCACTGTTGTGTCACCGTAGCTATATCTGGTGAGCTTTGACTATCTGCAGATACAAAATTCAACACCGATAGGCTAAGTTGATGCAAACATAGGTGAACAGTGACGCCACCATTATTCATCTGTAAAATTATTAAACTGTGGCTATTCTCCATTCAGTATTCTTCTATCATTGTTTGTAACACCAGGGAAAAATACTTTGGTGATTTTAAAGTGCCGCTCTCCATAGGACTCCGATAGAAACAACGCTAAAAACAGACGTAAAATCGACGGTGGACAACGTCAACTGAAATTTTGGGGTCAGCTATAGAGAACGCCATTGAAATCTACACTGAGATCTAAACTGAACAACTTTGGCGCAAACTACATTGGAAAGATCGGCAAACTACAGTAGCCGTTCCTTGAATGCTGAATTCCCCCCAAGCTCCACCATATGTGATCTATCGTAGTTCCTCAAAGTTCCCTGATGTAAAACCATGATTCTTCCAGTTAACAAAATGGCGGTTAGTGAATAACTTATTTTCCAGAGATAGCATCACTGAGAGATGATACCCAGGAGGACTGTGACCTGAGCCTAAATCTCTATCTAGAAGAATGGTGTCCTAGGAATGGGTAAAGAGGTGTCTGTTGGCCGCTCAGTCTTTAGGGTCTTTGGAACAGGACTGAAGAAGGAGCCTGTAAACACAGAAATTCTGGGTAGAGGTGAGGAAGGAGGTATAAACATTTATGAATTCTAGCGGTCAAAAGTCATGTCTTAACAAGGTAGGGAAGGTTTTGAAAGGAAAAGTTGATTAAAATGTGCATAACCAATGGTTGGGTTTGACCTCTATTAGGAGAAAAAAGGCCTACCAGTGTTTTGAGGAGTCATGGAAGAAAACAAAGTAAGACGAAAAGCCAGTGATGATGCCGGTAAACCCCTACCATACACTGGGAGCCTCTGGGCTGCCCCGGCAGGTGACATGTTACCCCAGTCATGCTGACTCCGAGCATCATGTAACCTCGCATAGAGCTCCTTTTGTGTGTACACACTAGGGACTGTGGAGGAAAATGACCACGGCTCTTCTCTTAGACATTGGATTTTCACACACAATGTACAGAGACATTTTTTGGATGCCAACCATATATTTTTATGGGTAACAGGCTCACCTTGAAGGTATTTGAGCTAAATCTGCACATTCTAGCCTTTAAGTAGAGTTTAATGAATATCTAGGATGTCTACTGGTCCAACACATAATCTACAACCTCCAGCTGTCTGCTCAGCTCCAGAGGATCAGGGGTCGCGTCTAAAAAGCATATTTCCGATGAATGACTGAAGTTGAGCGTTTTGTGACTCAGCAGCTGTTTTTAAGTCTTTAATACCGCCGTGTCCCGGCGCTTGGAGTTATTTGGAGCGCACCGGTCTGCTGAATTACCCATTTTCTCGTGGGTGCACAAAACAATGCAGTTATGAAACAAAAAAAAGGCTTTTTAATTTACTGTGCTCGGCTGGTGACCTCGGCAGCTCATCATTATCCTATACAGCTTTAACACATTATCATTTCAGGCCGAACACACAGATTACGATCTGATCCATAAATTAACTTCATGTGGGGCATCCTTCAGGAAAGCAGCTGAATGTGAGCAGATAAATCACCTCAGTGACGTCAAGAAGGAGAATTTTGGGAAATAGAATGTTCCTTATTGTTGGACCCAGGACATTTTTGCATTCTGTGCATACCTCAGATCTTCCGGGACCATGAACTCTACACTCAGTATCTGGTGGCCAACTGGACTTGGAATAATAACCAAAAAAATCATCATCTGCGCTTTGAATCCCATAAACTCAATCTAAACAAAACCAGAGGCTTTTAGCTTGCTTAAATGGTCATGCCAACGCCAAGACAAGACCACGTATGTGGGTCCTAACCTGATGCCAATGCACGGCTTCCAGACACTTTCAGTTCTGTGTATTTGATCCTTAAATAACCAAACATAGTCTACACACAAGTACGGTTCCCAATCTACACACAGATAACAGTGCCATTCACCGGTAATTCAACACAATTGCGGTGGCTTATTCTCTGCGCCAGTAAAAGTTCCACTCCGGACCCAGGTCACTTTATACTATAGCATTTTATATACTTATGATAGTAGTCCATTCACAGATCATTCACATTTCAAATGCAGGTAACAGTGCCATTGCACATACGTGTCACAGTCCTCTTCCATGTACAGGTCACAGTCTTGCTCCACAGGTGTGTCACAGTCCTAGTCCACATATGGGTCACAGTCTTATTCCATGTACAGGTCGCAGTCCCATTCCACATACGTGTCACAGTCCTCTATGTACAAGTCACAGTCTTATTCCACGTACAGATCACAGTCCTAGTCCACATATGGGTCACAGTCCTCTTCCACAGGCCGGTAACAGACCTGTTCCCTATGCAGGTCATAGTTCTATTCCACAGAAAGGTCACAGCCCTCTTCCACATACCAGTCACAGTCCAATTCCACGTACAGGTCATAGTCCTACTCCACAGGTAGGTCACGTCCTATTTCACGAACAGGTCACAGTCCTCTTTCATGTACAAGTCAGAGTCCTATTCCACATACAGGTCACAGTCTTATTCCTCAGGCAAGTCACAGTCCTCTTCCAGAGAGAGGTCACTGTCTTATTCCACATACAGGTCACAGTCCTACTCTACTGGTATGTCCTGGTCCTATTTCACAAACAGGTTACAGTCCTCTTCCATGTACAGGTCACATTCCTCTCTCACGTAAAGGTCACGGCTCATTTCAATAGGCAGTTCACAGTCCTATTCCACATATAGGTCACAGTCTTATTCCTCAGGCAGGTCCGAGTCCCCTTCCATAGAGAGGTCACAGTCGAATTCCACATACAGGTCACAGTCCTCCCTCACATACAGGTCACAGTCCTATTCCATCCATGTACAGGTCACAGTACTCTCACGTACAGGTCACAGTCCTCTTTCATGTACCGGTCACAGTCTGCAGTAAACTGATACTTAGATTAGAAAGCATAGTATAGCATAGTACAGTATAGAAAGCACAAAGTCCAGAAGGTTTCTCCTGTGGTGCATCCTTTGCATGAAGAATGTTGTGTATAGCAAGGGCACTAACAAACCTTCATGTTTTTGCAGGTGTAGGGAAGATCTGGATGGATGACGTAATTTGCAGAGGGACAGAGGAGTCTCTTCTGAAATGCAGCTTTGGAGGCTTCGGGAAGACAAACTGTGGACATGCCGAGGATGCCGGAGTGACGTGTATGAAAGGATGAAAACGTCGGCAGAGGACGCAAGGAAGTCACATTTTTTTAAGAAAGAGAAATGGCGTAAACCAACGCATACGTTGTCAAGTACAAAGACAGCTGAATCTTGCTTCGTATGCGAGCCGGAGCAGCGAAATGCAGGCTTCGTGTTTGACTTTCTATCCAATAGGCTCTTCTTGTTTAATGTCTTTGCATTGAAGGCTATTTCAATATGCACTACTGTATGCTGGTAACGTCACAAACGTTTATTCGAGGTGCAAGGGGAACACTTTTTTTATATTGAAGAAAATCCGCATTTACAATCCATAAACACATATTCTATGCAGGTTTGTTTGGGTGGTTGAGTGGCTGGTAGCCGAGACGCATTATGTAAGTATGGTGCTATGGAGTTGAGTGAGACTTGCTACAACTCACAGTTTTTTATAAACAAGCTCACAGGGTATCACAAGAAACCTTGCAGATTAAATGGAATGGTCATTTGTGACCGATCCGTCGTTGAAGACCATTAAATGTCTGTTTCCTATCACATTGCCCATAGGCATTGACAAACCAAAGAGTGAACCACCTCCTAAAAACTAAAGACAGTGCCCTAGAGATAGCTGTAATAAAGCATGAGAGAATTGGAAGAGGCCAACATTCCCACCCAAAATGACATTCTGACAAGTCTTCTGTAGTTTGTGTAAATCCCAATGGTTATCAGAGCAGAATTGGGTCATGACAAGTTGACCAAAGGGTCTTTTTCTTAGAATTAGCTCCAGAGCTTCCCGCAATGAGATCTGAACCTAGAAGTGAGTGTCTACGGAGTGTTGCGTCTCAAAACACTATACAGGAACACCCCATCTCAACATGTAGAGGGCAAATGTATTATGGAATGAGACGTGAATTCAGACGGAAATGAAAAGTGACGTTTTCTTATCGAGACGTCCGATATGATTTCCTATTGTACAGACAGGACTCTGAATAACAATATGGTGTATGCTGTAATGAGTGGAGCTTACAGATAATAAAATGTTTGTTTGTTACTCAATGTGTAGCTGGAATCATGTTGAGTGATTGATTCTTGACGCGTTTTGTCCTTTGTTTCTTATTTTTTATGATAAATTTTTTTTATTAAAAATTTTACATTTCTTTTATCTTCCTACTTTCCACCACACCATCCCGATGACCCATCAGTCGATGTGAGTAAGACTCTAGTAAGTCACTTGAGTCATAATTTACCACCAGCCCTAATGATACTGCACTGGCGAAAATGGCAGGAGCCTCATGAAGTATTTCTGCTTTCTGAATATATTTTTCAAAAACATGAAAAATATGGGTTGTTTGTCCATTGAGTTAAAATATTGAGCCTTAGTATAGCTACTTTGTAATGAAAGAGCTGTACCGAGAGCACAGCTATTCTTATCATGAGGAGCATCCTTACAGGATCAAGTCTTTAGAGTGTGGTGTCATGGCGGCGATCCAACTAACATATACTGTATTGACATTGAAGGTATTGTTGACTGTAGCTCTCAGCGACTGGAGAGTCAATGATGACTGGAGCCGGACCAACATCCTGCAACCTAAAGTAGTCCATTGAACTTGTCTAACCCTACGCTAACAACATGCACAACACTGTTAAGAATATGGAATCGATCATCACACAATTTTTGGAGTCAGTATTTTTACTTCGATTTTGTTCAATGAAGTTGGCCAGAACAATTGGATAATTTGTTAAAAATGGTCTAACCAAGGAGACATGATTGCACTGGGTGAATGTAGAGTGCCTCATTAGTCTGCAGTAGGAAAGACCCAATCCACCAAAATCAAAGTCCTTGTATATCATTCCACAACATTTTCATTCTCAGTCTCTAGCATTTTTGTGATGAAGAACCAGGAACAGATCCAAGACGTATAATCGTCAAGGTATAAATCGGTGGAAAGTTTCATAATTTTGTTGAGATACTCTCTGCGTCGGAATAAAAGGCTGCAGGTATCTTGTTAACTAGGAAACTGAAACTCAGACACCTAATACAGGGTTAAGTCAGGAGTTCTCGTTCTAATTAATAAATCAAGTAGAACCATAGGTGTGCGCACAGGGTGTGCAGGGTGTGCCCAGGCACACCCTAATGTTGGATGACTGGTTCATATTTGACCCCCAACATGAATATTTTGGATGTTCCTTATCTGATTCATAATATATTTTGTGAATATTGACTGTTCTGTACAAAATTATCCAGGCATAGATAAAAAAATAAAAATAAATATTCCATGGGTGCACACCCTAATGAAATGGGCTGCGCACGCCAATGAGTAGAACCCAGATGTAGATTGAATCAGATGTAATTGTGTCTCTCTTTCTTCCTCCGATCATGACTTGGTCAATCTCCGATTGTTAGATATCAAGTGGCGGACCTCTTATAAAAAGGATTAGAAGCAGCCCAACCTGAACAATCATTACATTGTATCTAGTATGGTTATGTTAATGAGCTTTTCCCTAGTTAAAGTGGTTACATTCACCTCGCCACATACCTTCTCCTTCGCTAATTTTACCCTAAATTATGGGACTAAAGTTAAGAAAACCCTGTAAGCGAAACTCCGAAACTGAAATCAATCTCTTGCCACCATAAGGTAGTAAAGTTAGTCTTTTTAAACAAAAATCCAGAGATTTTTAGATGAATGGGTTTTATTTTAGAAAAAACATACACTTTGAGATATAATTGTGAGATAATGTGATGACAAGAAGAAATCTGAGAAATCTGGTCAAGAGTTCTTTGTTTTGGCACATGGAAAAATTGGATCAAACATATTTTATTTCACTTTCTGTTGTATTGGAAGCAACAACAGAGATCGGAGAGGCCGAACCTGATTGACTTGTTCAGTCAATGTTACTATGTTGGTAAGTTTAAATATTCAGTCTCCCTCACCGCCCTCGTAACGGTATGATGAGTAAAAAGTCGGCCATGTTGGGCGTGTGAAAGATGGCACTCTTCACTGATTGGCTCCCACACCTTCGTTTCTCTTTTCCCTTTCAATTGTGAATCTCCTGCAGGATGGAGATCACCTAAAAACATTGGTGTAAAGAAATCAGTAGTGCCACGGTTTATTTTATTATTATTAATTTTTTTATTTACAATTTTTATTTTGTAAAATTGCCATCAAGATATCAAAGTTGAATTGAGGGCCTCGCAGGGCCACATAAAGCCATCTAGTAACTTAAAAACTCTGGTATTGGTGATCACATGCTAACCTGGTTTGAATCATATGTATCCAACTGATCACAACATGTGTCCATCTCTGGCAGTTCCTCCCTCCCCCTCCCAGTCACGTGCGGAGTACCCCAAGGCTCAATACTCGGCCCCCTGCTATTCACATCTATACTATAATTGAGTAAGGCTTGGCGTGTCCGTCGCCAAGCCTTACTCTGCGCATGCGCGCGCAACCAGCGGCGGTTGGTTGCGCGCGCATGCAACCGCCGCGGCACGAGCCGGCTGTGCGCTCGCCGCGGCGGTTACAAGATGCACACAGCAGCCGGGTAGAGGCTGCGCTCGCAGCCTCTACCCGGCTGCTGCGCGTATCCAACCCCGAGCGGCGAAGGGAAAGTTCCCTCCGCCGCTCGGGGGTTGGATGCGCGCGGCAGCTGGGTAGAGGCTGCGCTCGCAGCCTCCACTCGGCTGCCGCGCGCATCCAACCCCGAGCGGCGGAGGGAAACTTCCCTCGCTTCCGCTCTCTGAAGGACCCAAGCCCCGGTCACGTGGGGCCGCTCGGGAAGGTAAGTATAAGGAGCTCATGGGGCGGCTGTCCGAATGCCGATAGAGCATTCGAACAGCCGCCCCATGTCTGGTCTGGGGTCTGAGCTGGGGCATATCCATGAGAGCTTGGGGGGGCAATATCCAGGACCTGGGGGGCAATATCCACGAGCTGGGGGGCAATATCCACGAGCTGGGGGGCAATATCCACATGCTGGGGGGCAATATCCACATGCTGGGGCAGTATCCACGAGCTGGGGCATATATCCACAATAGACTGCCCTCTGGGCAGGCTTTCCACCTTGTTATTCATAAATGATCTACTCAACATCTGCAAAGCCTCAACTGTACATATGTATGCAGATGACACCGTAATCTATACCAGCAAACCAGATCTCCCACAGCTGGAGGCCGTGCTGCAAGACTAATTCACAGAGGTAGAAAAGTGGATCACAGATAACAAACTTTTTCTAAATGCTGACAAAACTGTAACGATGCTCTTTGGAACAGCACCTAAACTACGTAAACTGCAAAATCCCCATCTACATATCAGCACAAAATCAAATGGCACGCTGACCACAGTCACTTCTCTCAAATATCTAGGTATGTGGTTAGACCCAAATCTTTCCTTTGGCCCCACATAGAAAAACTCTCATCTAAACTTTACCCCAAACTAGGTGCCCTGTACGGAAACAAATCCTGCCTGAGCCCCGCGGTAAGGAAGCAGATTGTACAACAAATGCTTATGCCGGCTATTGAATACGGTGATGTAGTGTATGCAGCGCCCCGCAAACACACCTTCATAAACTTACTACATTGTATAACTCATTCTGCCACTTTGTGCTACAATGTAACTACATGACCCACCATTGTGACATGTTAAAAGAGCTAAACTGGCCGTCGCTGGAATCCAGACGCACCCTTCACCTTTCCAACCTGGTGTTTAAGAGCTTCTCTGGGAAGCTGCCATCCTACCTGAATAGTCTGCTTCCCCCAGCAGTTCCCTCAGCCTTCAACATCCGATCCAGGACCTGCACCTTACTTACAATACCACAATACAAAAAGACAGTGGCTCGATCCTCATTTTCCTAAAGAGCACCACAATTATGGAATAACCTCCCAGACACCATCAAATCTTCCCCCAGTCTTAAGTCACTCAAGAGCTCCTTACTAACATACCTCGGTACAGAATGCACCTGTAAACATGTAACATAGTGACTATATTACTTACATATTTATTTTCCGTGTTAATCTGTATACTTGTGTTTTGTTCTTAATATCTTGCATTTATTACTTTGTATTTCTGTAACAACTGTAAAATTGCAATGTTCTTGAACCCAGGACATACTTGAAAACGAGAGAAATCTCAATGTATCCTTCCTGGTAAAATACTTTATAAATAAAATAAATAGTATAACACAGCGTAAGAAAAATATCAGATAAAAGAAAATGCAGTCACAAAAAACAACAGCTACGCAAATATAGTCATCTTTATTTATTTATTTATTTATTTGCAAAGGATTTTACCAGGAAGGATACATTGAGATTTCTCTCGTTTTCAAGTATGTCCTGGGTTCAAGAACATTGAGTGGTTACAGAATAAAAAAAAAATACTCCGATATACAGTCAGGTCCAGAAATATTGGGAAATGGACACAATTCTAACATCTTTGGCTGTATACACCACCACAATGGAGTTGGAATGAAACAAATACAATGTGCTTTAACTGCAGACTGTCAGCTTTAATTTGAGGGTATGTACATCCAACTCAGGTGAACGGTGTAGGACTTACAGCAGTTTGCAGATGTGCCTCCCACTTGTTAAGGGACCAAAGGTAATGGGACAGAATAATAATCATAAATCAAACTTTCCCTTCTTAATACTTGGTTGCAAATCCTTTGCAGTCAATCACAGCCTGAAGTCTGGAACGCATAGACATCACCAGACGCTGGGTTTCATCCCTGGTGATGCTCTGCCAGGCCTCTACTGCAACTGTCTTCAGTTCCTGCTTGTTCTTTGGGCATTTTCCTTCAGTTTTGTCTTCAGCAAGTGAAATGCATGCTCAATGGGATTCAGGTCAGGTGATTGACTTGGCCATTGCATAACATTCCACTTCTGTCCCTTCAAAAACTCTTTGGTTGCTTTTGCAGTATGCTTTGGGTCATTGTCCATCTGCTCTGTGAAGCGCCGTCCAATGAGTTCTGCAGCATCTGGCTGAATGTGAGCAGATAATATTGTCCGAAACACTTCAGAATTCATCCTGCTGCTTGTTCAGCAGTCACATCAATCAATAAATACAAGAGAACCAGTTCTATTGGCAGCCATACATGCCCACGCCATGACACTACCACCACCATGCTTCACTGATGAGGTGGTATGCTTAGGATCATGAGAAGTTCATTTCCTTCTCCATACTCTTCTCTTCCCATCACTCTGGTACAAATTGATCTTGGTCTTATCTGTCCATAGGATCTTGGTCCAGAACTGCGAAGGCTTTGTTAGGTGTTGTTTGGCAAACTCTAATCTGGCCTTCCTGTTTTTGAGGCTCACCAATGGTTTACATCTTGTGGTGAACCCTCTGTATTCACTCTGGTGAAGTCTTCTCTTGATTGTTGACTTTGACACACATACACCTACCTCCTGGAAAGTGTTCTTGATCTGGCCAACTGTTGTGAAGGGTGTTTTCTTCACCAGGGAAAGAATTCTTCGGTCATCCACCACAGTTGTCTTCCATGGTCTACCGGGTCTTTTGGTGTTGCTGAGCTCACCGGTGCGTTCCTTGTTTTTGAGAATATTCCAAACAGTTGTTTTGGCCACACCTAATGTTCTTGATATCTCTCTGATGGGTTTGTTTTGTTTCTTCAGCCTAATGATGGCCTGCTTCACTGATAGTGACAGCTCTTTGGATCTCATCTTGAGAGTTGACAGCAAAAGATTCCAAATGCAAATAGCACACTTGAAATGAACTCTGGGCCTTTTATCTGCACATTGTAATTGGGGTAATGAGGGAATATCACACACCTGGCCATGGAACAGCTGAGAAGCCAATTGTCCCATTACTTTTGGTCCCTTAACAAGTGGGAGGCACATCTGCAAACTGCTGTAAGTCCTACACCGTTCACCTGAGTTGGATGTACATACCCTCAAATTAAATCTGACAGTCTGCAGTTAAAGCACATTGTGTTTGTTTCATTCCAACTCCATTGTGGTGGTGTATAGAGCCAAAGATGTTAGAATTGTGTTGATGTCCCAATATTTCTGGACCTGACTGTATCAAAAACAGCAGAAAAAGGAGGGGGGAGGGAAAGGGAGCAAAAGAAAAAATCTCAGTCAGGAACTTAACGAGCATCCAAAAATGAGAAAAATACAAAAACAGAGTCCGCAGTGAGATATATCAGCTCAAAAGATGGATTACTGAGGGCATGGTGGCGGAGAAAAGGGGCATTCACTCAAAACAAAATATCTCGAGGGCGCAGTGTAAAAGGGGACAGTGTGAACCTGGGGTAACGGACGGTCCACAGAGGTCGAGTACCGGGCCAGGCAGGCAGAAATCAACCGGAGAGTCCAGACCCCTTCAGCCCGTATCTCGCCATAGAGCAGTACCAAGCTTCCCGCCGGCCTCAGACCGACCACAGAAGGCACCCAGCACGACCCGTCAGCTGAGCACGTAGCCGCCCGCATCAGCCGCCACACAGATAGCCGGCAGCCACAGCCCAGCGCAGAAGGTCACAGCTACGGACTCGGGCATCCCCGCCTCTGTAAACCTACAGAGGGGTGTCATTCCCACCAGTCCAACGATCGCAGACATCCATCGGAGGCCGCAGGGCGTCGAAAGAGCTCCAGCTCCCAGGGTTAAAAAGGAGTTGAGACTCCAGGATCCTCATTTCATCCAAGTCGCCGACGTCTCACCTCTCCCGTCAGCGGTTGCATCCACATAGGCCTCAGCAGTGCCCACATCAGCGACCGCAGGCTCGCAGGTCACAGCTAGGCCCAGCAAAAAGACAGCGCCAGGTATCCCGTCTCCAGGGTTCTCTCATCCACATCTCGCGGTCCTCCCTCCTCCTTCGCAGAAAGGTCACCAATGCGGCCAGTAGGGGAAGCATCCCCCCCGACTCTGCTCCAGCTAGGGCCTCCGTCCGCCAGTCAACCCCCAGCACTTCCATCAGTCGGCGCCAGGCACCACGTGTGAGCGGGGTGTCATCATCTCCAGGCATTTGCTCCAGACATGCCTCAAGACTGTCCAGCACAGCCCCCAGGGTCCTGGGGGAGGGCGGGCAAGCTAGCTGCCATGAGTCCTTGCCCCCCACCTCCTTCCCCTCTATAGGGACATCCGCAGCAGCTGAGAGATGGGGGCCCTCCATCTCCACAGCACACAGCATCCGATCACCCAAGTAAAGAAGCCCGAGGAGCTGCTCGGAAACTAGGCCTCAAAATGGCCGACGCAGGAAACGCCAGGTAGAGAACGGAGGCCTATACCTCTGCTTGGCACCAGAGGTGGGGCCAAAACGAGCTTCAGTGCCTGCCACCTGATGGCCAGCCTCCCAGGGGTACTCAGAAGCAGAAATCCATGGGAAAATCCTGTCAGAAATCCCTGTTCTCTGCAGGATCTAGTGGAGCTCACTCAAAGCATAGACAATAGAACAGTCAATGGAGCGCCAGTACAAAACTGGAGATACGAGAGTGCACTTTACATGTCCTTCGATCCTTCTTCCCAATCTTCTCAGTAAAATCACTCTTGAATAAAACCTCTCTACAAGAGAGAAAATATCATCGCGCAATATATTGGTTCACCGTATGAGGAAGATGGAAAAATGATGATTCTACTCACATATTCATGAGCCTAACCTAAAAAGTTTAAAAGTCCCAATTCTTACAATAACTCAATTAGGGTAATTAATTAGGGCAATTAAAAACAATTAAGAACACCTGGATCCAGTTATTAGTTAGAATGAAACACTCATGCGCATATGTGTTGCTTTCCGGCATGGAGCACAGGTTATTTATACCATATAACTCTAAATAGCGTATAACGCCGTTATGGCGTTTAATAATCGCAACTGCGCATGGCCCGGCGCATGCGCACAGCTTATAGTATAGCGATAATGTAAGCCCAGAGTGGTATGAGTTCATAACTCACCCCTCACACTAATAGTATCCCCTAATTACCCTAATTGAGTTATTGTAAGAATTGGGACTTTTAAACAGTATATAAAGAAGCAGCAGACACAAGACAAGTGATACCAGCTGAAGAAGCTCTGAGGAGCGAAACGCGATCTGGTAACATTTATTTTCTTTTAATGTATTAATAAATTTATTTTAAATTGCTGCTGCTTCTTGGTACGTGATTTTAAAGGTTTTTTTGGAATTTCCTTCAAAATTCCCATGCGAAGTCTTGGAGCCAATGCGGCTCACCCACATGTGAGTGCACTATACAAATCACTTTATTGTATTATATTTTAACGATATTGCACTAGGGGAGTGCACTGTTTTTCTCTCTCCGTGATTCACTGTAGAGGAAAGCTGTTTGAAGACCACCACCACATTGGGGGTACATGGGCACCTGAATACCTTTGAAGACCCATATCAGACATCCACCCTAGAGCCTAGGTTAGGCTCGTGAGTAGAATCATCATTTTTCCATCTTCCTCATACAGTGAACCAATATATTGCGCGATGATATTTTCTCTCTTGTAGAGAGGTTTTATTCAAGAGTGATTTTACTGAGAAGATTGGGAAGAAGGATCGAAGGACATGTAAAGTGCACTCTCGTATCTCCAGTTTTGTACTGGCGCTCCATTGACTGTTCTATTGTCTATTCTTAGGTTCTTAGGGGAACCTCCATATTCATTATGTAGCGTTTTACGACCTTGCACTTATCCTGAGAGCGCTTCACTGTTCTTTCTACTCACTCAAAGCATGACTGCTTCCCTGCTCAGCCAGCCACGCCCCCCCCCCCCATGCCACGGTTTATTTTGCTGAAGTTTCTTATTAAATTCATCCAGTTGATATAAACTTAATAAACAGGTGCGGAAAAAATCAGAAATTTGCCTCTCGCGCCACGCTTTCTGCCAGAATGTGGGAGAGAGAGGAGAGCTTTGCTACATGTTTACTCTGGGAAAGTGACCAAACACATGGGATGGATTTGGCCATAAATGTGAACGTTTTGCTTGGTATCTTAAAAAGCCGTCTTAATTAAGTCAGTGTTCGACATGAACGTAGAACAGAGCCCGCAGAGGTACTGGGTGTCCTCGCTGTGCTCTGGAAAACTGGTAACATTGTTCGTTAAGTGCCAGGTCGCTTTAATGGTTTCCGTGCCGATCCGAAACAGATAATGTAATTTATCCGCCTTGTGGAAGAACAAAAAAAAATCTAATTTTGCAGTTATTGTTCTGGAAAATCAATAACAGTCAGGTTTATATGACAATGGATTTCTTCTGCAAATTATCATAAGCCAGTGTTAGATGCCAGGAAACCACATGGCTTCATAAAGCATTCCCAGTTTCCCTTAGTCAGGACTTGACTTAATGAAGATCAACGTGTGTTATTGCTAATCGAGGTCCAGGGTGTGGTAGAAGGCCTTGGCATTGGAAATGGGTGAGGACAACTTCAGAAAACTCCTTTGGATTTGTGGATTTTTCCCTCAAGACGACGTTTTCATAATGGAGAGATCTTCATTTGTGGAATTCGTTTGTGCAAATTACCGTAGATACTCAAGTATAACGCGACCCGATTATAACGCGTTGGATAGATATTTATTATGGAAATGAGAGAATACTCAAGACTCGAATATAACGTGAGGAACAAAATTATACTGTACCGGTAAACAATTAAAATCCTTCCAGGTTCTCTTAATACAGTCAGGTCAGGGTGCTCTGCTCTAGAATGATTGCAGTTGTTACTAAGTATGAAGCCGCCGGCCACCTGTCTTCTTTAGCGATTTAGATGGCTGGCGGAGGCGAGCGAGGTGAATGATTGGCTTAAACCGAGCGTGCCCTCTGGCCGTGATGGATCCCACGTCTCCCGAATCCAGGAGTTCCTTAAGTGTTTGCAGGCCACAGGGAGCCCACATTCACTTCAGCGAGACTACAGGAACTTCCGAGAGACTTGGGATCCAGAGCAAGTCAAGTTGTTTTTTTTTTTTTTTTTTTTTACACGCGATGCAGATGTCTCGAATATAACGTGACCCCTCCAATTTTAAGGTAAGATTTTGTCACCAAAATCTAGCAGTATACTCGAGTATCTACAGTACATGTGCATTGCATTAAACTGAAATGAGAGCCAAACAGCCAACCTGCTCGTGACCCCCATACCCCTCCAAATGACTAGAGTTCGAGGGTTAAAATGGAGGAGGTGGGGGTTTTGACCTCATCTGATTTAACACCTCATCTGCTGGTCATAGATGGGGGTATAGAACGAAAGGGTATTTGTTAACTTTTCCACCATACAACAGAGTAAGCAGCCAACCCACTCATTCTTCAACTGCTGGTCATGGATGGGGTGATATATGAGGTTAAGATAAGATCTGTAAACTGGAAGATCTTGAACCAGTAAGTACTATTGTCATGCCTTGGCTGACAGGATTAGTGGACCTCAAGTCTGGGATGGGCTTCAGAAACCAGTGGCTGCAATATTGTCCTCAGAAACAGATAAATCACCCACAGAAGAGACAGCAGTATCCTTCTTACCTTTTACCTTCTTGTCTTTGGTCATAGTTTCAGGGTAGCAGGTCAGAGGACTCGTAGAAGGTTCTTTAGAAACTCTAGGGTTAATGGCAACACAAGAAAAAAAATGAAGATACTGTAGGTTTAGAGTCCAAAATAAATGTGGAGTCCACTGACTGGTAAGCAGAGAGTCCAAACACACAAGTGGGGTCCAGGGACAGGCGATAATAAGAAAATTCTAACCAAGACCAGACAAGGTGGAATCCAACAAACTGAAACCAATGTCCAGCCTTAAATACCTGAAATACCGATTCTACCTGAGAAACGGGTCACAGACAAGAGCCCAGTGTGACTCGGCCAGTAATTCGCAAATCCAACACAACAGGAGTGTCAACTGACAACTGTATATCATATAGGTTTGGTTTGATTAACTTTTTCAGGTCTGTACATGGGCTGGCTTGGGGGTCTGGTCTCCAAATTGGCCTGCGGCTCTCTGGGCATTGCTCATGTGTTTTGCTCGGTACTTTGGATGCCAAGAATAAATCTCAGAGCTGATACAATAAGTTTCTTGATGCATTCTAAGTAAAATAAACAAGCAGAAAGCATTGTTGCAGACAACATCTCGCCGGCACGACTGGGAGATACCATTTCAGTCAAGCAGAGCGTCTCAGACAGGACTCAATGGACCCTGGGTAACGCGACCATTCCACAGGAGAGACCTCTGTCTAAATGACGTTAGCTCCAGCATTATATACTTTATAAAAACAGCATCTCTTGAGCGGACAAAGTCCCATCATTAATGTATTTCGTGAAACCGGCCAAGGTCTCCTGAACTACATCATGGCCGAAAGACGTTTCTTACCCCCAGGCTAATTTTGACATTGAGATAGGGAAACAGACATTTAAAATAAGGAAGCTGCAACGATCAGCAGGTTTTGTAAGAGCAACAGGCATGTAAGATAAAAGGATCTGCTAGCTTTGTAAGAGAAACGGACATTTCAAACAGAGAAGCTTTAACATCTGGTTTCGTACATAATGATTTGCGATTTCATTAGTTATTAAACAAATTATATAAGGCTAGGGTCAGACGAACGCATTTTCACGTTGTCTGTGAAAAAGTACGTTCGAACGAATGGACGCATTTTTTCACGGAGTACGCGATAGCGGTCATACGATGTGCATTTGCATCCGTGATTTTGTACGGATCATCAATAAAACACTTTGTGCATCTGGACGTTATGTTGGCCGGACATTAGCAGTGTCTGACATCTCCAATTCACGCACACACGCCTCTAGCGGACGCAGCGCACTCTGTACGTCCGTACTAGAGGTTTTACGTTCGACAAAATGCGTTCATTTTCCACTTGCGTTGCGCAGCCGGACTTTTGTGCGACCGTACTTCGTATATTGGCCGTCATTGCCTGGCATTTGCTGCTACTACGGCCGTGATTAAGTGCGCCTGCACGCGCGTTCGCACTGCGCTCGTCTGACCCTAGCCTAAGCTGTCACAAAATGGAAGCGAGACGATCAGTGACACCATTTTTTACAATGGATAGCGATCTGCAGCCATCACATCGTGTCTCTCAATCACCAGACAAGCAAGAGCGGGTTTACTGTCATAAAATCGACCTCTTGTGGCCACATATGAAATAGCTGCATCAAACATGTCACCCTTTTAAACAATTTTGTATTTCTGTCTGAATAAAAGCACACGTCGTTCAATTTTGCTATATAAATTAACACCATCGTGCCATTTTTCTGATGCCGGTACGGTGCAAAAATTATGCTAGTTTCAATTTTGCAGTTAGGTTACATTTACTGTTAAACTCAACCATAACAGCAACTCTTCCCATAAAAGTAAAACAAATACTAACCCTAAAACTAACAAGGTTTTAGGGTCATTCTGGCCAGCGATTCGTTACCAAATTTCTCTTGAAAAGGTGCAGCACCCCCGATTGCCACTCACTCTTGACTTGTAAGTCTTTTACTGCTATTACAGTAAAAAAAAATATAAGACCTACAGGGTAAGTCAAAGAGAATCGAAAAGTCATCGAACGTTCGGTGACTTTTCGTTCTCTTCAATTCGGTTCGTTTTTCCGATCCCATTTCGGCGACCCCGCAGTGTATTCAGCAAGCACCACAGGAGCCCCGAATTGCAGGGAAAGGCCGCCGCAAACCCAAAGAAAACTCACCGCAAAACCCGGTGAATGCACGCCGAAAATCCGCAAAAACATCTGGATTAACCCGGCTAAAACGCAGGAAAAACCCGAGCAGGAGCCGATCACACGCAGCAAAGCCGCCGGAAAAAGCCGACACCGCAGACGAATGCAGTGAATAAATGAGCAAAACAGTTTGCTTGAATGTTTGAAAAGTGAAACGCTGTTTGCAAAGAAACTACTGAGCGAAAATGTCTGAAATTTACATATAAAATCCAATGAATGATAATAAAAAGCTGTTACAGAAAAAAGAAGAAAAGTTGAAAAAAAATAAAACAAATCGGGATTTTTTAAAAAAGAAAATGCCGAAAAATTCTTAAAATATCCTAAAAAAATCTATAAATAAAGAGACTCTTTACTGCAGAATTTTATAATGAACGGTTTATTAGATATTGAATTAAAACGGGAATATTTTTAACATTGAAGCCTATGGGATTCTCCTGAACAAACCTGCCGAATTAAACCACTGAACAGCAGGGCATGTCGGGAACCTTTCACTGCTGGTTTTCGTTCTCTGAATAGCCGAAGCAGTGCTTCTCTATGGGGATTTCACTGCCCTCGAACAGGCAACGAACAGGCACCGTATGTGCAGGCAATTCGCCAGGATTTGGCAAATTGCCTGCTCTCTGGATAGCCGAATGGCCAGGAAAGGTAACTGAACGCTGATTTTCAGCGTTCAGTTACCTTTCTCCAGCCATTCGGATCTCTTTGGATAACCCTGAGTGTCTTATTTTCAGGGAAACACGGTATCAGATGTTGACAAAAAGCACCGATAAGTGCCGAATTAACCTCGGCGAATTCCACCGAACTGGAAAAAAAACAGGAAGTCTCCTATTCTCCTAATAGGAAATTAAAATCAATAAAAACATAGTATAAATATGTCGAAATAATAAAAAAGGTCCTTTAAAAAATAATAAAAATGGTCAAAAAAAAAAAAACAATAAAAAAGTCTTTAAAAAAAGTTTAAATACAATAAGCTCTTATAAAAAATAAAAAGGGTCTTTATAAAAAAATTAAATAATAAATGGTCTTTTAAATTATTTATTTTTTAAATATTCTAATTATTAAATTGAAACGTATGGGATTCACCTGTTTAAATCTGTCAAATTGAATTCACAGAAAATTCACCGTTCGGTGCAATTTGGTTGCAAATTCGGACAGTAGTGAATAACCCCTCTAAATAAGCAGCAGGTGAAATGCAGCGGCACGTGCGACACCTCGATACGCATATAAAAGGTTTCCAAACCATGAATCAAGCCCGGCGGCCAGTCTAACCTGTTTTATGTCAATTGCCTCCTGCAATATCCCTGATTAATGCGATCTGCGCTGATGTTAAATTGGATTTAATAAGATCCAATTTGTTCCGTTTGGTTTATTGTTCCTTTGTTTATAAAGCCATTACCCAAGCAGAAAGAAAGAGGAAACGCGCGCTCAGGTCATCCAAGAAATAGACAAAAACACTGGAAACACATGGAGACGATTGAAGCCCAAAACTGTTCCAGGGGAACGTCATACTATGACGGGATAAAAGAAAAGCCCAGTGCTCTATCAGCATCAATATTCCCAAAAAGCAATCTTTATTTATGTCAGTGAAGCAAAGGGACCGTGTTTAAAGGGCCAGTACCACCAAAAAATGCAATGTCCTTATTGTGTTTATGTGATGTTGCTGATATCTTATATGTGTTTACTTTTCTCTTGTAGGTTTAGTTAAGAAAATATTTTCCTCTATATGTGTCACTGGGTGCATCCATTGTGTGATATTTTCCTCTATATGTGTCACTGGGTGCATCCATTGTGTGATATTTTCCTCTATATGTGTCACTGGGCGCATCCATTGTGTGATATTTTCCTCTATATGTGTCACTGGGTGCATCCATTGTGTGACATTTTCCTCTATATGTGTCACTGGGCGCATCCATTGTGTGATATTTTCCTCTATATGTGTCACTGGGTGCATCCATTGTGTGATATTTTCCTCTATATGTCTCACTGGGTGCATCCATTGTGTGATATTTTCCTCTATATGTGTGTCACTGGGTGCATCCACTGTGTGATATTTTCCTCTATACGTGTAACTGGGCGCATCCATTGTGTGATATTTTCCTCTATATGTGTCACTGGGTGCATCCATTGTGTGATATTTTCCTCTATATGTGTCACTGGGCGCATCCATTGTGTGATATTTTCCTCTATATGTGTCACTGGGCGCATCCATTGTGTGATATTTTCCTCTATATGTGTCACTGGGTGCATCCATTGTGTGATATTTTCCTCTATATGTGTCACTGGGCGCATCCATTGTGTGATATTTTCCTCTATATGTGTCACTGGGTGCATCCATTGTGTGACATTTTCCTCTATATGTGTCACTGGGCGCATCCATTGTGTGATATTTTCCTCTATATGTGTCACTGGGTGCATCCATTGTGTGATATTTTCCTCTATATGTCTCACTGGGTGCATCCATTGTGTGATATTTTCCTCTATATGTGTGTCACTGGGTGCATCCACTGTGTGATATTTTCCTCTATACGTGTCACTGGGCGCATCCATTGTGTGATATTTTCCTCTATATGTGTCACTGGGTGCATCCATTGTGTGATATTTTCCTCTATATGTGTCACTGGGCGCATCCATGGTGTGATATTTTCCTCTATATGTGTCACTGGGTGCATCCATTGTGTGATATTTTCCTCTATATGTGTCGCTGGGCGCATCCATTGTATGATATTTTCCTCTATATGTGTCACAGGGCGCATCCATTGTGTGATATTTCCCTCTGTGTCACTGGGCGCATCCATTGTGTGATATTTTCTTCTATGTGTCACTGGGTGTATCCATTGTGTGATATTTTCCTCTAAATGTCTCACTGGGTGCATCCATTGTGTGATATTTTCCTCTATATGTGTCACTGGGTGCATCCATTGTGTGATATTTTCCTCTATATGTCTCACTGGGTGCATCCATTGTGTGATCCACTGAAGAAACAAAACATCACATCAGATAGATAAATAAAGATTATCCGGAGAGAAACTCAAAATCCACCCAATATCACATAAACAAAGGAAAAAAATGCGCACCAAAAACAGAAGCATTGGAATCATTCATTGTTATTGAACGATTCTACCCTCTTACAAATAGGCACAAGTCCAGCCATTACAAATGCATGCCAATTTCCAGTTGTAACTGAACCCCGTTTTGCTGTTTTGCTTTTGAACTGCAATCTCTTTATAACAATATTAACTGAAGTCACCACTTAGGTGATAAACCCCAGTTTACTGTTCATCAGTGTGTTATTGCTTGGTTATTCAATACTGTATGTAGTTATGTTAGCATGTTTGTTTCCTGATGCATCTTTCTGTTTTTGGTTACACCTTCAAGGACAACTAGAGTGCAGTGGGAAAGGATGATGCAATGCTGAGAAAGCACACTGAGACGATGCAATGCTGAGAAAGTGTTGGGGAGGAGGTACTTCTTACAGAGAGATCCAAAAAGTCACCGCACGTTCGGTGACCTTTCGTTCCTCACATTTTGGGGCGATTCCTAGTTCACCGACCCTGCGGTGTATTCAGCGAGCACCGCAGGGCTCCCGTAGTGCAGGGAATACTCGCCGCAAACCCGACAAACACTCGTCGAACACTCAGCGAAAGCCTGCAGAAACCGCCGCAAAAACCCCGCTGAAAGCGGCCGAAAAACCCAGCGAGCCGCCGATCACAGCGCAGAGCAGCCCCCGGATAAAGCCGACACGCAGACGAACGTGGTAGAAAAAAAAAAAAAAAACAGTACGCTTGAAAGTTTCAAAAGTGAAACGCTGTTTGCAAAAAAACTAGGGAACGAAAATGTCTAGGGAACTAGGGAACGAAGATGCAATGAATGATAATAAAGAGGGCTGTTACAGAAAAATGAAAAAACTATGTAAAAAAAAAAAAAAAAAAAAAACGGAAAAAACATTGATGAGAAAAATCCCAAAAAATGCCTATAAGATCCTAAAAAAAATCTATAAATAAGGAGACTCTTTACAGCTGAATAAAATAATAAACAGTTTATTACATATTGCATTAAAACGGGAATATTTTTAGCAATGAAGCCTATGGGTTTGCCTGAATAAATCTGCCGATTCAACCCACCGAAAAGCAGGGCATTTCGGCAGCTTTTCCCTGCTGTTCGGTGTGTCTGAATAGACAAAGCATTGCTTCTCTATGGGGGATTTCACTGCCCTCAAACAGGCACCGTACATGCAGGCAATTCGCTACAATTTGGCGAATTTCCTGCTCTCTGAATAGCCGAATGGCCCCGAAATGTCACTGTACGCTGAAATTGAGTGTCCGGTTACATTTCGGCCACATTTCAGATCTCTCTGAATAACCCCCTTAGTGTGGCTTATTTTCCAGCCCAAAGATGTGTATTAAAGAGATCCCCGTAATAAAGCTTCATTCTGCCTCCATCCTTACAACGAGTCCTGTCTCGGGGCAATTTTGCTACCTTGTCTTAGGACCCCCTGAGCAAGGCGCTATAATCGCGGCTCTACGCCAGAAGTGCTGTCCCTGCTGAAACTGGGGCCAAAAAAGCAACTTGAATGGCGTTGTTCTTCTCAGAGCCCGTTATGCCAATAAATTCCTCATGAAGAGCAATTCAAGTGATCAGGGAACAGAAATTACCAATATCCCCATAACAATGCACATAAACATTCACATCACAACACATGGACTCTCGATGGGGTTACGTTGCCAAAATGCCGAGTTGATGTCAACAAGTGCCATTCAGCTGAAATCCCAGAGTTGTGCTGGTCAGCATCGGCTTAGCTAAATCTCAATGTATTAGAGATGCACCGAAAATTTATCGACCGAAAATGGTGTTTTCGGTTTCGGCCAAAATGGAAAATTCAGCCAATTTTTTTTTAAAAAGCGGCCAAAAATTTCCCTTTCAAAATAGGGCCTGGAGGCCTGGCCGAGCCGGGGGCTCGCCTGAGCCTAGAGGACGGCCGAGCAGCCTGTGACAGCTGGAGGACTGTCACCGCTGGAGCTCAGGGCCGAAGTAGGATGTAGGTTAGTATGTAGGTGCAACCAATCAGCCATGTGAACCTGGGCCTGGAGGCCCGGCCAAGCAAGCTGCCAGCTCAGCCTGGCCTCCAGGCCCAGGTTCCCATGTCTGATTTCGGGATCGATTTTCGGCCGAACCGATCCCGAACTTTTGGTATCGGCCGCAAATTTCCATTTCGGTGCACCACTACAATGTATCCTTCCTGGTAAAATACTTAACAAACAAAATAAATAAATACAGGTTTGTGTTGGAATTATATCAAAACTCAATTACTGACGTTTGGTCGACTGCACAAATCCCATTCCACTATAGAAAAGTATGGTTTTTATGGAAATTTGTTGACTGTAAGGTCCAACTGAGTCACTGGTTGGAGTCTCTGTACTCATTATCAGTTTTGTAGGAACGGCTTGAGAAGGTGGGTGTTTCGTGACGTGCTGCATCATCCGTGTTATCTCTCTGGAAGTTTCCAATAGTGGATAGAATTAATAGAATTTGGCCAAGAAAAGGCGACCTGGGTAACTGACGGTATAAAGGTATGGTGGAGTATTTGATGATCTAAGAGTAATAAGACAGTCCCAAGAGAAAATACCCACCATCACATAAGGTACATCACTCATTCCAGCCAGAATAGTTAACACGTGATAGAATGGATCCACGTTCCTGTGTTCTGTTCGACACTTTCTTACCTTAGGACATATTAAGAAAATCCTCTTGTCTTGTTTTTGGACTAGACATGTCCTCTGTAGCCAGTTTTCTGTATGTAGCTGAGAGGGGTAAAGCCTGGTGTAGTATTCTGACATTGAGCATTTCTACCCCAAGGTCGGCCAAGTTGTACTTTCAGATGTTCTTCTTGTATCACAGGTGTAACATGAGGTTTTATATTACCATTGCCTATCTGTCAGCTTGACCCACCAGTCTGTCCATTTTTCATGCCCCATGTCTGCAGCCACGTTCTGAAACCCCTGACAGCACTTTTAAGATACTATTCATCCCAATGCACTGTCACGGGGGCAGTGCCTGGTGACGCACCACCCTATCCTTGCCCTCCGATCCTTGGAAGTGGTCGGTCTGTATATATATCCCTAAGAATATAACTCGCAGAAAGGTGAGGTCCAGGTTCCTGAGAGAAGCCCCTATGGGCAGAGATGCACTGTAAACGGCAAGGACAGATGAAAGCAACACAGGGTTAACAAAAGACCTCTGTACGGCAATACCAAAGATTCCCTGCACTGAAAGGCCGGTCTTTAGGATAGCCGGATCTAATCTAAAGGAAAGTATTACCTTGAAGCCGTACAGAGTCTTTTGTTGCATACAGATGACAGGGTTTCCTGGAAACGGTACAGACAAGGAATATACTATATAGAGTAGTAATATAGAGGAGAGCCAAAGGTCATAACCAGAGAGAGTACGTCATACAGAATATAGGAATAGGAACCAGAAGGGAAGTCAGCCAAGCCAAAAATCGGTAACCGGGGAATCAGAATGGAACATAAACAGCAAAACAAAATACAGAAATAGACAGAACTAAATACACAGAAGGAACGGACATAAACTGGAACAGAAATAACAGAGGCAAAAACTGAACAGGGATGAACAAACGGAGGATAACAGGAACACAGCAAGGAGCTCTCAGGATACAAGTCGCAAGGAGACCAGGCAAAGGAAAAATGACCCAACAATGTACTATAGGTACATTGCTCTAATATAGGCAGGGGAATCAAGGCAAGGATCAACAGGTGAGCAGCACACAGAACACCAATTAACCCCTGGGAGGCCACCCAGGAATTGGCAGCAACAGAAACACAATTGAAAAAACACAATATACAAATACAGAGGGCAGGAAGACAGGTTTGGAACGTGGGAACGTGACAGTAGCCCCCTCCAAAAAAGGTGACCTCAGGGCACCTACAACAACAAACATGACAGACAAAATCAGGAAACCAGATTACGAGCACCCCTCACCAAAGTCCTTTGAGGTCCCACTCAGAGTCGACATCCTCCTCCACAAGACGCCCCCGACTATGAGGGTTCTTTTGAATGGCAACCCAGTGGTCCTTCCTGAACACCAGTCCAAGGGGCGATTGCACATAGCCCTCAGGGACATGACGGGGTAGGGGGATCTTGGCATCAGTTAGAATCAGTGGGACTAGGGTTAGCCACCTTTCCCCGTCTTCTCCTAGAACGAGATCTAGAACTGGTGACCACCCCGCACGACACGGCAACAGTGGGAGTAGGCTCGCCTACCTGTGCCTTACCACGAGGGTTGGAAACCTCGGACTCTGTGGGGCATGGGTACAGTGGTGTTGCAATGTAGCTCTGGTACTGCTGACACACAGCTTGACTGGGTTTCTGGAACCGCTGACACACAGCTTGATACTGGCACACAGCTCGGGACTGGCACACAGCTTGGGACTGGCACACAGCTTGGGACTGGCACACAGCTTGGGACTGGCACACAGCTTGGGACTGGCACACAGCTTGGGACTGGCACCGCTGACACACAGCTTGCCATGGATTTGATTGGCAGCTTACCAGAATCAGACATCACTACTGTCACCGCTGGCATCGTGCCAGGATCAGGCAGCACCGCTGGCATCGTGCCAGGAGCAGGCAACATTGGCTGCGCATTGCCAGACGGAGACAGGACTGGCTGCGCATTGCCAGACGGAGACAGGACTGGCTGCGCATTGCCAGACGGAGACAGGACTGGCTGCGCATTGCCAGACGGAGACAGGACTGGCTGCGCATTGCCAGACGGAGACAGGACTGGCTGCGCATTGCCAGATGGAGACAGGACTGGCTGCACATTGCCAGACGGAGACAGGACTGGCTTCTCATTGCCAGACGGAAACAGGACTGGCTTCTCATTGCCAGACAGAAACAGGACTGGCTTCTCATTGCCAGACGGAAACAGGACTGGCTTCTCATTGCCAGACGGAAACAGGACTGGCTTCTCATTGCCAGACGGAAACAGGACTGGCTTCTCATTGCCAGACGGAAACAGGACTGGCTTCTCATTGCCAGACGGAAACAGGACTGGCTTCTCATTGCCAGACGGAAACAGGACTGGCTTCTCATTGCCAGACAGAACTGGCATACTGCCAATTGGCACTGGGGTTGCGGCTCTACATGTAATACAACCAGTAACAATACGTAGGGACTGTCTTTTGGCTGCCAGTCGCTGCTCATAACCAGCCAGTTGTGTCTTTAAAACCCTACAGCCATCAGAGGTATCTACATAAGTCTGAGGTTTATTATCGGGTGCCATGAGCGACATAACCTCCATGGGTACTTCATCCTCTGGCCTTGTGGCCAAAAAGGATTCATCCTTCATAGACTCAAGTGCCTCTTTCTCAGACCTGGATTTCTCAGGAGGTCTGAACTCAAAGTGGGGTCTGGTGCCATCTGACTCCCCGCCGGGTCTGGTACCATCAGATCCCCTACGTGATCTGGCACTATCCGACTCCCAGCTAGGTCTGGCACCGTCAGACCCCCTACGTGGTCTGGCACCCTCTGATTCCCAGCTGTAACTGGCGCTAGTGGATCGCATGCGTGGTCTGGCTTTAGCGGCCTTACTGTGGGACATGGGCACAGTTGGCACTCGGCCAGTATCAGAGTGCACAGACCCACCACAAGTCTTGAGGTGCACCAGCACTCCAGCCCCAGGACGCACCGGCTTGAGGGGACAGCCAGACAAAAAGTGCAACGAACTGGCACAATAGAAACAGATTGTACTCACGTCTTCTGTTCTTTTCATCAAGAGAAAGCGGACCACGAACCCTGCTTTCAAATGAGACCTGATTGCCAGAGTCTAGACACAGGCTCAGTAACCCTTTGAGGTGAACCACAAATTCCTCAAACATGTGCAATAAGGTTTCCAACATGGTACACATCTCTGCGGGCTTATGTAATGGCTGGGTCATTATGTCACGTGGGCAGTGCCTGGTGACGCACCACCCTATCCTTGCCCTCCGATCCTTGGAAGTGGTCGGTCTGTATATATATCCCTAAGAATATAACTCGCAGAAAGGTGAGGTCCAGGTTCCTGAGAGAAGCCCCTATGGGCAGAGATGCACTGTAAACGGCAAGGACAGATGAAAGCAACACAGGGTTAACAAAAGAGAAAAGACCTCTGTATGGCAATACCAAAGATTCCCTGCACTGAAAGGCCGGTCTTTAGGATAGCCGGATCTAATCTAAAGGAAAGTATTACCTTGAAGCCGTACAGAGTCTTTTGTTGTATACAGATGACAGGGTTTCCTGGAAACGGTACAGACAAGGAATATACTATATAGAGTAGTAATAAAGAGGAAAGCCAAAGGTCACAACCAGAGAGAGTACGTCATACAGAATATAGGAATAGGAACCAGAAGGGAAGTCAGCGAAGCCAAAAATCGGTAACCGGGGAATCAGAATGGAACATAAACAGCAAAACAAAATACAGAAATAGACAGAACTAAATACACAGAAGGAACTGACATAAACTGGAACAGAAATAACAGAGGCAAAAACTGAACAGGGATGAACAAATGGAGGATAACAGGAACACAGCAAGGAGCTCTCAGGATACAAGTCGCAAGGAGACCAGGCAAAGGAAAAATGACCCAACAATGTCCTATAGGTACATTGCTCTAATATAGGCAGGGAATCAAGGCAAGGGTCAACAGGTGAGCAGCACACAGAACACCAATTAACCCCTGGGAGGCCATCCAGGAATTGGCAGCAACAGAAACACAATGGAAAAAACACAATATACAAATACAGAGGGCAGGAAGACAGGTTTGGAACGTGGGAACGTGACATGCACAAACAGTTATCCACTACCACATGACACCCACTCACCTGAATAAAAGGCTACGCCCCACTCCAATCCACGCTTGATCAGTGTAGCTCTATCCCTGACTGACAGAGTGAGGACCTATGCACTGCTGCTCTGAACCTCATCTAAATACCTGGTCCCGTGTTTCACCAGATTTCTATGAATCCTCCATATCCTGCTCCATTGACTTTGTCTCCCAACATCCACAATATCCTGCTCTGGCTAGTCTCAGTCTTCTCACCCTCCTCCACCCATACCTATCTGTGTGTGCCGACGACCACTGCACCCTGGGCTCATATTCCACTCACCCCAGTGCCATCCCTGACACCATTGTCCTTTATTGTTTTAAAGTGGTCAGAATGTGAGGAGTGCCCTGCTTCTCCCCACAAGCTCCCCCAATCTGGTGAAAAGACTGAGTGAAGTAAAGGACTTTCCTCCACCCCACCCAGCAGCCGGGATTTTTGAATTTCCAGGCTGCCAGTCACCAAATCGGTCACTAGTGATGTCACACACAGAGAGCAGCCAACGTCACCCTCTGAGACCAATCGCTGTAGCGAGCGTTCCCAGAGAGGCAGCCGATGGATCAGATCTGTGCATGCGCGTGCAGTTCCGACCCATCGCTCTGCGCAGGCACTATGGAACCTGTGTACGTAAAGTGTGTGAGTCCCGAAGCACTGCGCAATTTGTGGTTCCTATGTTACGCAAGTTGCATAGGAGCGCAAATCGCAAGTTGTGCAGAAAAACTTCAGGGACTTCCAGGTCCCACCAGCGCCCACCCTTAGAGCAGGCCGTGCCTGCCCTCCCCTCTAGCAGACTGGCGATCGCCCTTGGAGCAGGCCGGCACCTGGCCAGGCCTGGAGCCCATGAACCACCAGGCCAGAGCCCAACCATCCAGCAGGCCGGCGATCTGTCCTCCAGTGTCCTCCAAGCACGTGCTTGGAGCAGCCCCGAGGCAGGCCTAGAACAGGTCTGTGTGGGTAAGTTTATGTGTCAGTCTATGTGTGACTGTATGTGGATGTGTGTGTGACTGTATGTGGATGTGTGTGTGTGACTGTATGTGGATGTGTGTGTGTGTGTGACTGTATGTGGATGTATGTGTGTGACTGTATGTGGATGTATGTGTGGGTGTGTGACTGTGTTTGTGTGTGTATGTGTGTGCATGGATGTGTGTGACAGTGGGCCAGTATACGTGGAGCTCTGTGATACGCTCATACACACCGCACATTACTGTGAGCTTTATTGCTGTGGCGCTCTGTGATACTGTCAGGCTGGGAGTGCGGCGGTGGGTGAAGTAAGCCCATGATGCAGTGATGGTAGGAGTCACACAGGTTTCTGGGTACTGAAGGTTTATTAAATAACAAACAAAACAAATAGTAAATGATAGGAGCACTAGCAGGCAACAGACTGTATGCAGGTTTCGGCTTGAAGAACGAGGATTCTTGAGAGCGGGGTATTCTCGATAACAAGTATTCTTGAGAGCGGGGTACCTTGATAGGGAGATTCTCCTTGGGAGCAGGGTTCCACTTGGGAGCATCACTGGAGGGATTCAGGCACAATGGTAGGGAGCTTCAGGGACAGGTCTGGTTGTCTGCACTTCCAGGAACGTTTATGTTGAAGCCCTGATGGAAGGGTGGATCCCTCTTTTAAGCAGGCTTCATTTAGGTGAAATAGCATACACCTGTAGGTACCACAACAGAAGCTTAACAGCCAGAGAGGGGAATCTGTAACCTGCATACAAACATAGGCAGGTGAATAAGGGTTTGCCAGGGATTAGGTGCGGGCACAGGCTTGATTCTTGACAGATACGCTCATACACACATCATGTTACTGTGAGCTTTATTGCCGTGGAGCTCTGTGATACACTCATACACACCGCATGTTATTCAGAGTTTTAATGCTGTGGCGCTCTGTGATACGCGCATTCACACCGCGCATTACTGTGAGCTTTATTGCTGTGGTGCTCTATGATACGCTCATACACACCGCACGTTACTATGAGATTTATTGCTGTAGCACTCTGTGATACGCTCATACACACTACAAGTTACTGTGAGCTTTATTGCTGTGGCGCTCTATGATACGCTCATACACACCGCACGTTACTATGAGATTTATTGCTGTAGCACTCTGTGATACGCTCATACACACTACAAGTTACTGTGAGCTTTATTGCTGTGGCGCTCTATGATACGCTCATACACACCGCACGTTACTATGAGATTTATTGCTGTAGCACTCTGTGATACGCTCATACACACTACAAGTTACTGTGAGCTTTATTGCTGCGGCGCTCTGTGATACGCTCATACACACTGCAAGTTACTGTGAGCTTTATTGCTGTGGCGCACTGTGATATGCTCATACACACTGCAAGTTACTGTGAGCTTTATTGCTGTGGAACTCTGTGATACACTCATACACACCGCATATTATTGGGAGTTTTATTGCTGTGAAGCTCTGTGATATGCTCATACACACTGCATGTTACTGGGAGTTTTATTGCCGTGAAGCTCTGTGATACGCTCATACACACTGCATGTTACTGGGAGTTTTATTGCCATGAAGCTCTGTGATACGCTCATACACACCGCACATTATTGTGAGTTTTATTGCTGTGGAGTTCTGTGATACGCTCATACACACTGCACAATACGGTGAGTTTTATTGCTGTGAAGCTCTGTGATACCCTCATACACACTGCATGTTACTAGGAGTTTCTATTGCTGTGCAGCTCTGTGATACACTCATACACACTGCATGTTATTCAGAGCTTTATTACTATGGAGCTCTGCGATACGCTCATACACATCGCATAATACTGGGAATTTTAGTGCTGTGGAGCTCTTTGATACACTCATACACAACGTACATTTCTATGAGTGTTATTGCTGTGGAGCTCTGTGATACGCTCATACACACCGCACATTACTGGGAGTTTTAGTGCTGTGGACCTCTGTGATATGCTCATACACATCATACATTTCTGTTAGGTTTGTTGCTGTGGAGCTCTGTGATATGCTCATACACACCGCACATTACTGGGAGTTTTAGTGCTGTGGCGCTCAGTGATACGCACATATACGCCGCATGTTTTTTTTGGGGAGGGGAGCAGAAATTCATCCTTGGCTCCAGGCAGTATAGTGGCTTAGGACAGTCCTGGCAAAAGATGAGTAAAATCAACCAAAAATAAGGTAACAAAATAGTTTGGCAGAGGCCGTCAGCAGGATCTTGCCAATTATTGAAGGGCAAAAGAGGGAACTCTAATCTATTCAAAAGAAACCTAATACCAGAATAGTCATTGACTACGTATCGATGTCCCTAAAAGCTGTCATGTTCCCTGCTCGGTACCGTGCACCAAATTACCTTGTGTATCTTATATTTTCTTTGCTCATACATCTGCCGTAAATCGTTTTATTATTTTACTTGTACTCTATGAACCAAGCTCACGTCCCCAGCAAAGTCTGGAACAGATTACGCTGTGACACGCGGGATATGAAAGTGATGAAGCCGATACTTTGAAGACACCATACTTTAATCCCTGTTGGCTGGACTCCACCACGAACCCAGCCTCGTGGCGTGTAGCCTTGTGTTTATAATGCGTACACCACATCTTGGCAACTCCGATTCGTGCAACGCCAGCATTACATTTCGGTTCCTACGGCATTCTGCGCAACAAGAGAACGCCTCGTCTTGCCAGCTCATTGGACGCATGTAACTTATTTAACTTTTGCCTAAACGTTCCATGACCACAATTAAATTCTGCTGAACGATGGCATCATTCTTTAGAACAGACAAAACGTTACTGGTTCTGGTTTGCCGTCTTTACTTTAGAGGTCTTTGTAGGTCTTCTCTGGGTCAGCCTGATTTAAAATATCGATAATATCTGTTGTGGCAAGGAATTTGTTTCACGGGGCTCCTGGTATATAACGGTCAGTATTAGATGGATGTCAACTTACCCAGGAGATCTGTAAAACGTCTCAACGTGCACAGTGTCTCCATAACAGATGTCTAAAAATTGCATTAATTCAGTGGAAAATTATATAAATTAGCCCGGTTTTCATGCCCTGCGGCTCAGATCTGGAGGAATGTTATCTGTTTACGTGTCATTGCCCTTGGCTGATTTGCGATGTTGCTAAAATCAGATTTGGCGAGCCAGACCACCACGCGAACCGCCTAGAGACAGTCTTGCTCTGGAGAATGCCAGATCTTCAATTGTGCTGTTAGTTTTCATGGGTTACGTTGTGTACGATAGACGCCCAAGGCTCCAGCTTCATTATACACCCTTTTCCAGTGATTACGCACATTTTGGATCCACATTCCTGCTTTAGAATGTTGTGTTAAATGTTGTGGTAGGAAAAAGTGTTAGAATCTTTGCTTTTGTGTCTAAGTTCAGTTCAGTCTTACCTGTGGGATATCTCCAAGGCCGGATGGACCATCAGGCAAACAGAGAATGCCGAACCTCGATTGTTGTGCGATGAGTACGGAAACAGAAGGTCAAAGACATAACACCTTTACTTTAGTCACTTGACTGACCACCGGGGAGATGAGAAGCTCAACCTGACCATCCCATTATTATTCTTTCTCCAATACATGGCCTCTACATTTGGTGATCAGACCATTTCCAAAAGTATCTGACACTTGACCCCCGACCTGTATACACATTAGCACGCCCTGATTCCCATCCACCAGTAAAGTGTATGTATATGAGGTAGTGTGCACTGACTGCATTGTTATTCAAAAATCTCTATGTATTTGTGCATGTCCTCAGGCTTTGCCCTGGTCAGTCTGCTTAAACATCACAGCAATGAAACTCACAGTAACGTGCAGTGTGTATGAACGTATCACAGAGCTTCACAGCAATAAAACTCACAGTAATGTGCAGTGTGTATGAGTGTATCACAGAGCTCCACAGCAATAAAACTCACAGTAATGTGCAGTGTGTATGAGTGTCACAGAGCTACACAGCAATGAAACTCACAGTAATGTGCAGTGTGTATGAGTGTGTCACAGAGCTACACAGCAATGAAACTCACAGTAATGTGCAGTGTGTATGAGTGTATCACAGATCTCCACAGCAATAAAACTCACAGTAATGTGCGATGTGTATGAGCGTATTACAGAGCTCCACAGCAATAAAATGCACGGTAATAGTAATGTGCGGTGCATATGGGCATATCACTGAGCTGCATATCAATTAAACAGCAAAATTCTGTGTGTACGAGCGTATCATAGAGCTAGATGGGAAAAAAAACTAATAAAATAATAATAAATTAATATAAAATATATTTCAAATTAAAATTTTCATTCAAGTAATTACACAACAAATTTAAATTGATTAAATTATTATAATTATATATTAAAATAAATTATATATTAATAGTCTATTAAAATATAGTCCATTATATTTAAATATTAAAATTAATAAAGTGAAAATTATATTAAAACGTATTAAAATTCTTCTTTTTTTTTTTTTTTTTACCCCGTTCGTCAGCTTGTCTGTTTTTTCCGGTGGCTGGCCTGCACTATGATTGGCGGCTCATCGGCTTTTTCCGACGTGTTCAGCGTATTTTTTTGCGGCAGTTCTGGCGGGTTTTCGAGTGTTCGGCGGAATTGCGGCGGGTTTTCCCTGCACTCCGGGGACCCTGCGGTGAAAGCTGAATTCACCGCAGGGTGGGGAACATTGATTTCCAAAGTGCAGGGAAGTGCGGGTAACGAGAGAGCACCGAGATGTCGGCCACATTTGGGTGCTGTCCGAATAACCCCAAAATCTTTAGAGGAGGAATAGATTTGATGTTTTAAAGGTTGCTTAGCATGAGAGGTTTGTGTGTATTATTATTATTTTATTATTATTTATTTATAAAGCGCCAGCATATTCCGCAGCGCTGTACAATAAGCACAGTACAGACAGGGTTACAATACATTGAACAACATTTGACAAACAGTACAGGAGGAGATGAGGGCCCTATTCCCGTAGGAACTCACAATCTGGGAGGGTTTGGGTTGGAAACAGGAGGAGAGGACTGTAAGGTGAGAGTGATTGATGGTTGCGTCAGTGAGTTGGGTGGTAGGCTTCCCTAAATAGGAACGTTTTCAGGGAGCGTTTGAAGGAAGAGAAGTTAGGGGAAAGTCTGACAGCACGAGGGAGAGCGTTCCAGAGAGTGGGGGCTGCGCGTGAGAAATCCTGCAGTCTATCATGGGAAGAGGTGATGCGGGGAGAAGCTAGGCGCAGGTCACTGTTTGACCTTAGGGAGCGGGCCGGGGTGTATTTGGTGATTAGTGAGGACAGGTAATGGGGAGCTGAGTTAGTGAGGGTTTTGTAGGTAAGGATAAGGATTTTGAACTTAATTCTGCAGTGGATGGGGAGCCAGTGAAGGGACTCGCAGAGGGGAGCGGCAGAGACAGAGCGGCGGGTGAGGTGAATTAGCCTGGCGGAGGCGTTCAGGATGGATTGTAGGGGGGAGAGGCGGGACAGAGGGAGGCCAGATAAGAGATTATTGCAATAGTCGAGTCGGGAGATTACCAGGGCGTGTATGAGTTGTTTTGTGGTGACCGCGGTAAGAAATGGCCGAATTCTGGAAATATTACGCAGTTGGTATCGGCAGGAGGAGGAAAGAGACTTGATGTGGGGGATGAAGGAAAGAGCAGAGTCCAGTGTAACTCCAAGACAGCGAACTTGGTTTGATGGGGAGATGGTGATACCCTCCACCGTGATAGAGAAGTCAGGAGGTGGGGAGGCATTGGAGGGAGGAATAAGTAGGAGCTCAGTCTTTGACATGTTGATCTTTAGGTGGTGGGAGGCCATCCAGGAGGAGATGCCAGATAAACAGTCACTGACTTTTGAAAGGACAGGGGGAGAGAGATCAGGGGTAGAGAGGTAGATCTGAGTGTCATCAGCGTAGAGGTGGTAATTAAAGCCAAAGCTGTTGATGATTTTGCCCAGGGAGGAGGTGTAGATGGAAAAGAGCAGAGGACCAAGGACAGAGCCTTGAGGTACACCAACAGATAGAGGCAATGAAGAGGAGGAGTTACCAGCAAAGGACACACAGAAGGACCTGTTGGATAAATAGGAGTCAACCCAAGCAAGTGCAGTGTCACCGAGACCCAGAGAGTTGAGGGTCTGTAGAAGGAGGGGGTGGTCAACAGTGTCAAAAGCAGCCGAGAGGTCAAGCAGGATGAGAATAGAATAGTGGCCGTGTTTTTTAGCAGTTAGGAGGTCGTTGGTGACTTTGGTGAGGGCAGTTTCAGTTGAGTGTAGCGGAGTGTAGACGTTGAGTGTAGACGTTCTGCGATGGTTTTGTGCCGATCACCGCACTGAGACGTATTATTACCGATGAGATGTGCCTTGTGGAGGAGTTTCCCTGTAATTCTGCCACAATCACTGCAGCTTAATCACCAAACCAAACTCCGAAGCATTCTGTTTCCTCTGGCTTAGTGTTTTCCTTCTGATGTTAACATCAAGTGAAAAGCATAGAGGACGGGCAGGGACGCTGACGGCGAACGCACTGATGCAATTGTCAAGAAGGAAATAACTGCAAGAACCAGGATCACTTTTCACTCGGTCCAAGAATAACATTCGCGGTGCGCTCCGCGTGGAATATTACGCTGTCAGGGCCGCTCTGGTGGATTTATTTTTGATGGCCATTGGCCGTTCCGTGCGCTCGTTATAATGTTCTGTTTGTGATTAGGAATAGGGAAAGTTTGTGCGGCGGCTGGCCGCGTCGTGTTGCTATTTACACGGTGACATGGACATTTTCCTCCACACCATAAAAAACAAAAACATCGCACAAACCCCCGCATTAATGGGGGAATTGCTTCTCCATCGTGGAGACAATGTTGCTGTTTGTGTTTCCGAGCTGAGTCGTTTCGGCGAGTGATTTTCCGTAGCTCTTTATCCCTTATGATTTTTCTCCTGCTCGCTGATCTCCCCCGCGGGGTTACGGAGTGGGATTGAGCAGCCTCCATCGCGTGAGGCCGTTTCTTCGATGGATTGTGTGTGAGGACGGGAGCAGTATGGGTACGTTGTCACGTTATGTTTCGGTCAGGTCAGAGCATATCTGTATGGGTTAATGCAGGGGTCAGCAACCGAAGCCCTATAGATGTTTTAGAACTGCATTACCCATGATGCTCTGTCACCACTCTTTAGATTCGCAGCACCTCTTGGGACATGTAGTTCTAAAAAGTTTGAAGGGCCAAGGTTTTCTGCAACTGGTTTAACCCCTTCACTACCAAGATCCATTTTTTTATAATGCCATTTATTTGAAATATGTCCATGCGACGGTAACAATTAACTATAGGGGAAAATGGGAATTTTGCACAGTTAAAAAAATACAAGAGATGTAAATTTACAAACACAAAAATAAGGACAGCGCTCCCACGAAAAGTTATATCTTTTCAACCAAAAAGAGATTGCGACAAAAAATCTTTCTGCTTTTTAACTGCACATTCTATTATTTACTACAAAAGTCTTATTTAAAAAAAAAAAAAAAAAAAAATCAAAGGAAAAGTCACCGGTAGAGAAGAAATCTTCACACGAATATATATATAAATGGTAACACTCCCTCGAACTTTTTCAGTTTCTAGGATCGTCTTTTCATCCAATAAAGGGCTCCAAACATTCAATTCGCCCTCCTGGTATGTATCCACAGTGGAAAGGAGCCTCAGCACAAGATCCACACCTCCTCCAGAGATGCACAGGGAACACTGATGAATCCCTGGGTGGGGTTAACCGTTGCGTTGCTGCAGGGATCTCTTCAGAAGATTCCTCAGAGAAAACAAAAGAACGATAGTGCAGCCAGTTTTTACAGGGACAGAGTATAAAACCTTTATATGGTAATAAACTCACCCTGTTCAGAGCCGAGCCTGGCTCGGGGAAAACTGGCATAGGGTTGTAAGAAGTGGCACAGCCCTTAAAAAGCCATCTCAGTTTAGAGTCATCAATGTAGTCAGCAAGTGAAAATAATAAAAGATTTATTCCAATAATATGAAATATCAGTGATAAAAAAGACAGGAAGCAGACGCGTTTCGCGCTTTACAGCGCTTCTTCAGTGGTAAAACAGACAAACAAGGGTACATTTCAAAAAAGGGGTTTATTATATACTCAAAGACATTTAGTGAATGAGCCGGCAGCCCAAGTAACCCGCCCACTTCCAAATTGGAATACATACAATTAAACATATAAATGTGTTGATAAAAGTCAATAAACAAAGTACGTATACAAATACAAAGCTTCTCCCTAAAACTTAACATCATCTGAACATAAAATTAAAAAAATAGTGGATATGGCGAATCCATTTTAGCGTTGGTCATCCGGTGTATTTAAACAGATCTTTATTGAATGAGCCGGCAACCCAAAAGGCCCGCCCTCTTCAAGTTTAAAATACACAAAACTGGCAGTGTTAATATATAAAATTAACACACTACATATATAGATATATAGATAGATATAATCGATCACCTCTTAAGATCCTACCGCCATAAAGGCATAGAAAATCCAAAAAAATAATAAAATCAGTCCTATAAACAAAAAAAGTGCAGCAAAATGATGAAAATGTGAGGAGAGAAAAAAAAAGAGGAAATTACAGAAAAAAAAAAAAAATACAAAATAAAAAAGGCAAAACAAAAACAAATGTGTCTGTAAAAATGATTACTAATATAGGAAATCCTGAGGCAATAATGAAAGCTAAAACCAATGGGCAATAGAGAGCCCTAAAAAGAAAAAGAAAAAAAAAGTTTTTTTAAATAAAATAAAAAAATACAAAATAAAAAATGCAAAACAGAAAAAAAATGTGTCTGCAAAAATGATTACTAATATAGGAAATCCTGAGGCAATAATGAAAGCTAAAACCAATGGGCAATAGAGAGCCCTAAAAAGAAAAAGATAAAAAAGTTTTTGAAATAAAATAAAAAATACAAAATAAAAAATGCAAAACAAAAAAAAAAAAAAAAATATGTGTCTGCAAAAATGATTACTAATATATAGGAAATCCTGAGGCAATAATGAAAGCTAAAACCATGAGAATGAGTTTATTAGCAATGCAATATCTGTATGTGCTGCATAATGCCTGTGTATGGCAATTACAGCAACACCTTGTATCTGTATGTGCTGCATAATGCCTGTGTATGGCAATTACAGCAACACCTTGTATCTGTATGTGCTGCATAATGCCTGTGTATGGCAATTACAGCAACACCTTGTATCTGTATGTGCCGCATAATGCCTGTGTATGGCAATTACAGCAACACCTTGTATCTGTATGTGCTGCATAATGCCTGTGTATGGCAATAACAGTAACACCTTGTATCTGAATGTGCCGCATATTGCCTGTGCATGGCAATTACAGCAACACCTTGTATCTGTATGTGCTGCATAATGCCTGTGTATGGCAATTACAGCAACACCTTGTATCTGTATGTGCTGCATAATGCCTGTGTATGGAAATTACAGCAACACCTTGTATCTGTACTGTACAGGGATTTACACGCATTATAACCCCCTGAATCTTATCCCTGTACAGCAGCGACTGACCCCACAGCTCTCCCTGTATTCTGACAATCCTTGGCTGCTGTAATGGAGCAGTAAAGTTTGTTGAGCTTTTTGTTACATTGAGGATGGGGGCTGCTCCTTGTAGCTTTTTTTTCAGTAACACAGACACACTGATCTTTAAAAAGATATGCTAATGATTTCTTTTCATCTTATTACAATGCAAAATCGAGTTAACGTGACTTTTGGCTGTGAAAGGGTTAAAGGGACATTTGAGTAAAATATAAAAACAATACACTGGATGCCCATTTCGTTAGGGCGTTTAATCCTCAGTTCAGTGCCCTTGGCAGCACTTTATGCAAATGAATCAAACGCACATTTAAAGATTCGCTCAATAGAGCCTCCAGCACCGCGACGTTCAGGAGGGACACGGCCTTCACTGCCTCCGAAGCACGTCCGCACAGACTCGCCGTACCTGCGCTCACACTGACGTTAGCGCTGCTGTTATGTTCTATTGCATTAGCGCTCTGTGTAAACATTATTTCATATAAAAGTCCCTGCCAGAAACCGCAATGCGGACACCTGGACATAATCCTCAAACAAAATCATTTACTTTTTCTGTCGACTCAGTTATACAGCCAGGATTTTTGAGTTAACCCTCTCCCTCCCTCTACATTCAGGTGCTCCCACTGGCGTGCGTAGCCTGTTACTTTAGAGTGTGCACACATGGAACAGTTATCAACCGAAAATTTATGTTAAAAAAAATGCACATTTTTCATTAGAAATAACGAGCCTGTAATCAGATCCAGTCAGTTTTTATGTTATTCATCCTGAACCAGATGAAAAACATCTAAAATGTCAATGTGGGTGAAAAAGGACCTCTACACCAAACATTAGGGCACACCAAGCACACCCCCTGCGCACGCCTATGGGTGCTCCATCAAGACAAATCATGTATGGCCCCCACCATTCCTGAACCACTGGCGCTAGTGATCCTGAAGATCAATAAAACCCCTCTTGTCTTCCACCACCCCAATCCCTCTAGATTGTAAGCTCCTCGGAGCAGGGCCTCTACACCTCTTGTTTCTGTTCCTTTGTTTGTGTTACTTTTGTTTCCAAGGTTCTGTTCAGGGTCCCCTACTCTTCTCGATCTATACCGCCTCTCTTGGCCACCTCATCTCTTCCTATGGACTCCAGTATCATCTCTTTGCTGACAACACCCAAATCTACCTTTAGTTTCCTCTCGATCTCTCTCCTCCAGTTTTGGACCGTGTTACAGCCGGCCTATCGACTGTCTTCGACTGGATGACTTCCCGTTTCATAAAGCTCAACCTCTCGAAAACTGAACTTCTTATCTTCCCTCCCTCTAAGACCTCTATTCCTGCCCCCATTTCCCTACAGGTGAATGGTGACACCATTACTTCTACATCTCAGGCTCCATTGTCTCTGGGTCCTCTTGGGCTCCAATCTATCCTTTACTCCTCACATTCAGTCTCTAACCAAATCTTGTTACTTCCACCTAAAAAACATTGCGCGCGTCCGTCACTTTCTAAATCCCGACCTTGCTAAAATGCTCATCCAAATTCTTATTATCTCCCACCTTGACTACTGTAACCTCCTTCTCTCTGGCCCAGAGATCCCAGATTCTGCCTCTGCAGTCTGTAATGAACGCCTGTGCCAGACTCATACACCTCACCTCCCGCACCTCACCCTTTATAAATCTCTACACTGGCTCCCTGTTTCCTTTAGAATCCAATTCATTATATGGGTCACATACAAAGCTCTCCATAACCGCGCCGCTGCCTACATCTCCTCCCTTATTAGCAGGTACATCCCATCCCGACCACTTCGCTCGGCCAATGATCTGATAATAGCAGTTCCTCATACCCGCACCCCCAACTCCCGCCTTCAGGACTTCTCCCGAGCAGCCCCCTTTCTATGGAACTCCCTCCCCCACAACATTAGACTCTTCCCATCTCTCCTGTCCTTCAAGAAGTCTCTGAAAATGCATTACTTTAGAGAAGCCTATTGGCTCACTCCATGACCCCCATTGCCATTTATTGCTCCTCTTCTCATTCAGCCCTCCTGCAACCCACCACGTCACTTACCCTATTCACCCTCACCTAATGTGTCACCCCTCTCCTCTTAGATTGTAAGCTCTCGAGCAGGGTCCTCTCTCCTACTGTTCCGTGTGTGTGTAAAGTGTATGTATATTTTTTATTCTGTCTCTCCTATTGTACAGCGCCAAGGAATTTGTTGGCGCTTTATAAATACTTGTAACTGCCTCGTTCCCATTGGTTATTGTAAAGCGCTGCGGAAACTGTCGGTGCCATATAAATGATGATGATAATAATAATAAAGGACGGGGCTCCCATTTATCAATAGCGCCGTAAGTAACATGTAATGCAAGTGCATCTCCCGTGGTGGCGGCAGAGCAGATATTGGGGAACTCAGCGCGGCATGACCAAACGGTATGACCAAGCCCACACATTTTGCTCTGCAGTTGGGGAGGGGGGGTTATTTTAGAGGTAGCATGCTCTCTTATCCCACTAGTTTGCATTTTATCCAAATTTAGGCTGCGTGCAGCCAATGAATGTCCTGGGCTGTGCTTCCAAAATCTTTATTTTTACAATAATATCTAATTTCTGAAACATTGTATCAAGAAGTGTTTCTGCCAAAGTGTGCCAACGTATAGAGGTTCAGAGGTTTAGATCTAGACCAGGAAATTTAAAACTTTGCCCCGCTGGATGTCGATGCCTACAGTTCCCAGAATTCTTCCAATGCAATAGGTGGCCAGGGAATCATGGGAGCTGTAGTTCAGAAACTTCTGGTGGGCCGGAGTTTGAGACGCATGGTTGAGACTCTTTGAGAGGCTTTTTGAAAGAGAATCATCCTGAAGAGAACATCCTGCATAGAAACATAGAAACATAGAAAAATGTGGGCAGATAAGAACCTTTCGGCCCATCTAGTCGCCCAATTACATGGATACTTTACCTGGATTTATCTTTTGTTTAGGATAGCCTTATGCCTATCCCATGCCTGCTTAAATTCAATTACTGTTTTGGCCTCTACCACTTCAACTGGAAGACTGTTCCATGTATCCACCACCCTCTCAGTAAAATAATGCTTCCTGATGTTACTTTTAAACCTTTGCCCCTCTAATCTAAGACTATGTCCTCTTGTTTTGCCACGTCCACCACATCCACGAAGCTCTCACAAGAATGTCTTTTTTTTAAATTTTGGAAATGATTAATTTAGTGCTACGTATACATCTTGGCCTCTATTACATTCTCAGTGCAAATGCGCTCGCGCAGTGCAATTTTTTTCCCGCGCAGTGTCCAGCGTTATCACGTGAAAATTACCGTGATATTCGGATCCGAACGCATTTTCTCATCCGTCAAAAAATAACGTTAGTAAAAAAAACGCGCGAAACGAAGTGTAATCCGCGCGCAGTAACGTTGCGCATGTAAATCAGTGCGCGGACTGTTTTTTTCGCAGGATTCAGCCAATCAGAATTAAGAACCTTAATTGGCATCAATTCACCTTAATTGACTCACTAACGTTTTTGCGCCTGTCAAAATAAATCTGAGTATACATGTTGCAGCAATAAAAAAAATATGCACCAATTCACAATTTTTTTGTTTGGGTATGTGTAGAATGTGTAACTGTACTGTGCTGTATTATTTTTTTCGTGCTGGTGTTTTTCGTTTCAGCCAGGACGTTCAGATTTGCCGTTACGCCAGCTTTTCAAAGGCGTTAAAATTATGCGCAAACGTCGTTCGTAGGAAGTTGCGCATCTATTGAAATACCATCCGCTTAACGCATTTGCGCTCACAATGTTAAGTATAGGACGTGCAAAGTTCATCACGCACGCG
Organism: Leptobrachium leishanense; assembly: GCA_009667805.1. Lineage (NCBI taxonomy): Eukaryota > Metazoa > Chordata > Amphibia > Anura > Megophryidae > Leptobrachium > Leptobrachium leishanense. The sequence continues at coordinate 42,817,625 of CM019066.1, read as the reverse complement.
CAGGTCCATCCGCGTCAAACGATAACGCGCATCGTTTGCGCGAACATTGAAATACGATGTTCTGCGCAAATGGTTTTGTCCTCGCGCAAATGCGCATTTCCGTGCGCAAAACCGATGCGCGAGGAATGCAATATGGCCCCTTGTTTTTTCTTCTACAAAAGGACACATAAATAAAGAGTACAATACATAGCACTTTTTGCAGTAGAACATTTCCCTCGATGCTCAGTCTGTAGTCAGAACCTTAAAGGGCCAGTACCACCAGAAACTGAAACATCCTTATTGTGTTAATGTGATGTTGCTGATATCTTACATGTGTTTGTTTTTCTCTTGTATGTTTAGCTAAGAAAATATTTCCTCTATATGTGTCACTGGGTGCATCCATTGTGTGATATTTTCCTCTATATGTGTCACTGGGTGCATCCATTGTGTGATATTTTCCTCTATATGTGTCACTGGGTGCATCCATTGTGTGATATTTTACTCTATATGTGTCACTGGGTGCATCCATTGTGTGATATTTCCCTCTATATGTGTCACTGGGTGCATCCATTGTGTGATATTTTACTCTATATGTGTCACTGGGTGCATCCATTGTGGGATATTTCCCTCTATATGTGTCACTGGGTGCATCCATTGTGTGATATTTCCCTCTATATGTGACACTGGGTGCATCCATTGTGTGATATTTTCCTCTATATGTGTCACTGGGTGCATCCATTGTCTGATGTTTTCCTCTATATGTGTCACTGGGCGCATCTATTGTGTGATATTTTCCTCTATATGTGTCACTGGGTGCATCCATTGTGTGATATTTTCCTCTATATGTGTCACTGGGCGCATCCATTGTGTGATACTCACCTCTCACCCTGCGGTGAGAACAACAGCCTGATCTGCCGCTTCTTGTCATCAGGAGGAGAGTGAGACTCGGAACAAATAGTTTCCAGTCTCCCTACGCGATCACTCCGGGGTGCTGCACAATCTCGCGAGAGTGCAGTCCCCGCGGCCCGAGAGCACACCCTCCATGGAGTCCAATAGACTCCAGGAGGTGATGCACACAGTGGCACTACCGTGAATATTATCCCAGCGGATCAGTGGCGTAGCGTGGGTTATCAGCGCCCGGGGCCAACCAAGAATTGTGCGCCCCCCCCAACCTGTGGACACGTTATCGATATTGCCCCAGCTCACACATGGATTTGCCCCAGCTCACACATGGATTTGCCGCAGCTCACACATGGATATTGCCCCAGCTCACACATGGATTTGTCCCAGCACACACATGGATTTGTCCCAGCACACACATGGATTTGTCCCAGCTCATGGATATGCCCCAGCTCATGGATTTGCCCCAGCTCATGGATTTGCCCCAGCTCATGGATTTGCCCCAGCACATGGATATGCCCCGGCTCATGGATTTGCCCCAGCTCATGGATATGCCTCAGCTCATGGATTTGCCCCAGCACATGGATATGCCCCAGCCCAGGATTTGCCCCAGCTCATGGATTTGCCCCAGCACATGGATTTGCCCCAGCTCATGGATTTGCCCCAGCACATGGATATGCCCCAGCTCATGGATTTGCCCCAGCACATGGATATGCCCCGGCTCATGGATTTGCCCCAGCTCATGGATTTGCCCCTGCTCATGGATTTGCCCCAGCACATGGATTTGCCCCAGCACATGGATTTGCCCCAGCTCATGGATTTGCCCCAGCACATTGATTTGCCCAAGCTCTCACCTGGATATTGCCCCAGCTCCCGGGCAGCGGGAGTGCCTGCCCACCCCGGTCCTGAACAGCGTGCGAGTCCATCCTGTTGAAGGGGAGTCGGCTGCGTGCGTGCGCAGGTCACGCGGTCCGGCCAGTCAGGTGGTACAGAGACTCAGTACCACCTGATTAGACGGACCACGTGACCTGCGCCTGCGCGCAGCCGCCTCCCCTTCAATCAACAGGATGGACTCACTGTTCAGGACCGGGCTGCCGGCAGGCACTCCCGCTGCCCGGCATCTGGGTCCCCTCAACCCGCGGGCCCTTGGGCGGCGCCCGAGGTCCCGGCGGGTCAGTCGGGCCACAAGTTTTAGGGGCGCATAATTTCAAAAGAAATTATGCGCCCCTAACAAAACTGCGCCCGGGGCCACGGCCCCCCCAGCCCCCCCACGCTACGCCACTGCAGCGGATAGTGCTGCGTTCCAGGGCGAGGTGCTTAACTAGCGCCTTCCCCGGAATATCATGTTAACATGATGGGGACGATACGGGAAAATCTGCAGGCGCAGGTTTTCCCCGTTAGCACCCCCATGTTTGCATTAAGAACGGAATAGTGTCTGTTGTTTTTTACCACAGGAACGCTATACAGTACATAGTTTTTTATCTCAGGCACGCTATATATTGGTTTTTACCTCAGGTGTGCTATAAATTGTTTTTTTAATCTCAGGCACTCTTTATATACAGGATTATTCAAAGAGATTCGAAAAGTCGCTGCACGTTCGGTGTCTTTTCGTTCCCTGCACTTCAGGGCGATTCAGCAAGCACCGCAGGGCCCTTGTATTGCAGGGAAAACCCGCCGCAAACCCGCCGAACACTTGACGAACACTCACCGAAACCCACTGTAAACATCTGGATTAACTCCGCCGAACACGCCGGAGAAACACAACTAGTCGCCAATCAGAACGCAGAGCAGCCGCCGGAGAAACCTGACACGTAGACGAAGGAGGTGAAGTAAAAAAATAAACAGTACGCTTGAAAGTTTGAAAATTGAAACACTGTTTGCATAAAAACTACTGAACGAAAATGTCTGGAATTTACACATAAAGATCCAATGAATGATAATAAAAAGGGCCGATACAGAAAAAGAAAAAACGATTAAAAAGAAAAACGGAAAATAAAGTTTGCAAGATAAATTCCAAAAAATGTCTAAAAGATCCTAAAAAATCTATAAATAAAGAGACTCTTTACTGCAGAATATTATAATGAACGGTTTATTAGATTTTGAATTAAAATGGGAATATTTCTAACATTGAAACCTATGGGATTCTCCTGAATAAATCTGCCAAATGAAACCACCGAATGGCAGGGCAATTCGGCAACTTTTCTCTGCTGTTCGGTGTCTCTGATTAGACAAAGCATTGCTTCTCTATGGGGATTTCACTGCCCTCGAACAGGCACCGAACAGGCACCGTATGTGCAGGCAATTCGCCAGGATTTGGCGAATTGCATGTCCTCTGGATAGCCGAATGGCCAGGAAAGTTGAACTGTACGCTGAATTTCACTGTTCGGTTACTCAGCCACAATTCGGATCTCTTTGAATAACCTTGATAGTTTTTTTTACTTCAGACACGCTATATATTCTTTTTTACCACAGGCATGCTATATACAGTATATATATTGGGCTCTATCAGCTGGTGTAAGTTAAAACGCCAACGCTACATGAAAAATCTAGTGCGCGTCGCTAAAAGGCAGCGCCTGACAACCCACCAACAGATCACCTTGTCCGCGGTAGTCCGTGTTTAAGATTCATTAGCGCACTCTAGGGAAACGCTAAGACCCAGGCTGAGAATCAGCGCTAATACATTGTATGGTTAAAAATAAAAAGCCTTCCAGTGCAAAAAAGCCTCGTTTAAAAAAAAAAAAAAATCGGAAACCCCAAATTTCACCTTAAAAATCCAGAAAAATACCTAATAAATTCTATAAATTCAATACATAAAAAGATGTTTTGCTGCGGATTAAAAAAATAAACAGTTGAATAAATAAAGAATAAAAACGATAATTTTTTTACATTGGATCCTATGGGCTTCGCACATGACAGGTTTTCCTAAAGAATGCATCTTCTCACGTTTCCCTGAAGCACGCCGGTTTAACCATACAATGCATCTTCTCATATTTCCCTGAAGCACGCCGGTTTAACCATACAATGCATCTTCTCACATTTCCCTGAAGCACACCGGTTTAACCATACAATGCATCTTCTCACGTTTCCCTGAAGCACGCCGGTTTAACCATACAATGCATCTTCTCACGTTTCCCTGAAGCACGCCGGTTTAACCATACAATGCATCTTCTCATATTTCCCTGAAGCACGCCGGTTTAACCATACAATGCATCTTCTCACGTTTCCCTGAAGCACGCCGGTTTAACCATACAATGCATCTTCTCATATTTCCCTGAAGCACGCCGGTTTAACCATACAATGCATCTTCTCACATTTCCCTGAAGCACGCCGGTTTAACCATACAATGCATCTTCTCACGTTTCCCTGAAGCACGCCGGTTTAACCATACAATGCATCTTCTCATATTTCCCTGAAGCACGCCGGTTTAACCATACAATGCATCTTCTCACATTTCCCTGAAGCACGCCGGTTTAACCATACAATGCACCTTCTCACGTTTCCCTGAAGCACGCCGGTTTAACCATACAATGCTTATTTTACACATAAACTACATCCAACAAGCCAAGAGAGACACCTGTGCTGCATTCCTTTCAATTGCCAGTTAATTTTGGGCAGGGACTTTTAACGTTTTTTCCCCTTTTTTCTTCCTTTTCCGTCAGGTAACACCAGGGTTGAGCAGTAGCGCTGGCAAGACTCAAAGAGGCTGTACCCCTCCCCTTGCGCCTATATATATAGGTAAGTGCAACATTGTTGCACCCCAATAGACGAATCCACACATACTTACAGTTCGCACAGGCCAACAGTCATGCTCCCCCTCCCTAAGGCCCCGTTCACACTGTGCGATTTGAAAATCGCTTGACTTTCCATGCGATTTTCATATTCGCGACATGGTGCGATAATGTCGCGCGACATTACTGTTTTGTGCGATTTTTGCAATGCACCACCAATACAAATCGCAAAATCGCAGATAGCAAATCGCAAAAAAAGGGTCATGTACCTGCGACATGCTTCTGTGACGCGCGACATGCGACGTTGCGCGGCAAGATGTGAACAGCTCCATTGAAATGCATTGGAGAAGCTACACAGCGCAACGTCGCGCGGATTTTGCTGTGACGTCGCGGCAAAATCCGCTCGATAAATCGCACAGTGGGAACAGGGCCTAAAAGTCCGGGGGGATTGCTTTAATTACCGCGCGCTAAGTGGTTTTTGCCATTTGTAGTAAGAGGTAAACGATCTGTTGGTCTGGCGCTAGACTGAATTTACCTGGCGTTAACGCGTAAACAGGCCGACGCTAGGGTTAGCAGACACGCTATTTATTGTTTTTTACCACAGGCACTCTATATATTGTTTTTTACTGCAGGCGTGCTACATATTGTTTTTACCACAGGCATGCTATATATTGTTTTTTACTGCAGGCGTGCTACATATTTTTACCACAGGCACTCTATATATTGTTTTTTTTACTTCAGACACGCTATATATTGTTTTTTTTTACCTCAGGTGTGCTATATATAGTTTTTTAACCTCAAGCACTCTATATATTGTTTTTTTTTTACCTCAGACCCACTATGTATTTTTTTTACCACAGGCATGCTATATATATTGTTTTTTACCTTAGGTGCGCTATGTATTGTTTTTTACCTCAGACACAATATATATTTTTCCCTTAGGTGCGCTACATGTTGTTTTTTACCACAGGTACTCTATATATTGTTTTTTTTACTGCAGGCGCACTACATATTGTTTTTTACCACAGGCATGCTATATATTGTTTTTTACTGCAGGCGTGCTACATATATGTTTACCACAGGCACTCTATATATTGTTTTTTTACTTCAGACACGCTATATATTGTTTTTTTTTACCTCAGGTGTGCTATAAATAGTTTTTTAACCTCAAGCACTCTATATATTGTTTTTTTTTACCTCAGACCCACTATGTATTTTTTTTACCACAGGCATGCTATATATATTGTTTTTTACCTTAGGTGCGCTATGTATTGTTTTTTACCTCAGACACAATATATATTTTTCCCTCAGGTGCGCTACATGTTGTTTTTTACCACAGGTACTCTATATATTGCTTTTTTTACCGCAGGCGCACTGCATATTGTTTTTTACCACAGGCACTCTATATATTGTTTTTTACCACAGGCATGCTCTATATATTGTTTTTTACCACAGGCATGCTCTATATATTGTTTTTTACCACAGGCACGCTCTATATATTGTTTTTTACCACAGGCACGCTCTATATATTGTTTTTTACCAAAGGCACTCTATATATTGTTTTTTACCACAGGCGTGCTCTATATATTGTTTTTTACCACAGGCATGCTCTATATATTGTTTTTTACCACAGGCACGCTCTATATATTGTTTTTTACCACAGGCACGCTCTATATATTATTTTTTACCACAGGCACGCTCTATATATTGTTTTTTACCACAGGCACGCTCTATATATTGTTTTTTACCACAGGCATGCTCTATATATTGTTTTTTACCACAGGCATGCTCTATATATTGTTTTTTACCACAGGCACTCTATATATTGTTTTTTACCACAGGCATGCTCTATATATTGTTTTTTACCACAGGCATGCTCTATATATTGTTTTTTACCACAGGCATGCTCTATATATTGTTTTTTACCACAGGCATGCTCTATATATTGTTTTTTACCACAGGTGTCCCTAATTATATACATATAGAGGAATTACTGTGATTGTTTTAAATCCTCTGGATCCTTTTTCTCAATTAATTAACCTGAGAGATCGTGACTAATAACTTAATGTGGCTGTAATGAACGTCTCTAATCACGATATCGTTTGACGTCCATATATTTCATGCGTGAAGCTGGCACGTGCACGAGGTAAATTTATACACCTTTCTTCGTTATTTCTGGACGAGTTCGCTCTGTGATTTCGATCTCATGACGGCAAAATAAACCTGCAAAGTAAAGCATCTGGTTCTCATTATCTACTTCCCCCCCCCCCCAAATTTCGACTCACTTGTCAGACGCAACTCGGTAACTCGGCTTGGCGTCACAACCTCTCATTACTGCCCTCTAGTGGAAAGTGTGTCTGTGCGCGCAAACCCTGCGCTGTACATCCCGCCGCCGTCTACCCACCGTAACCAATAAAACACTGGGATATTATGAGTATAATCATCATTTATCGGTCGCCAGCATTCACAAAAAAAAGAAAACTGTTTATTCCTTTCAGTCGATTATATGAGACGATTCTCATGAGGCGTTAAGGCTGGCAAGGCATCATGGGAGTTTTAGTTCTATGGGACCCCAGGGCCTGGTCTAATTTACCTCAGACCATCTCGACCATCTCGACAATGCAACAAGAAGACCTAAATTCAAAATAACATGTTCAAGAGGGTAGTCCTTAACCTTGGTCCTCCAGATGTCTCGTAGGAACTACATCTCCCATGATGCTCTGCCACTCAGTAGGTAGCCAGAGACTTGTGGGGAATGTAGTTCCAAAATATCTGGGGGACCAAGGTTGAGCAGCCCTGGTGTAGCCCGTCCAGTGACACCATGAACAAAGCAAGCCATGGGGAATTGAACGTGCACAATACTGAAACCCCTAGGTGATCCACTCATGTGGTCATGGTGTGGGGTGGCAGGTGAGCCTCCAGGAAGCAGGGGACAAACGACAGGCAAAAACATTTTTTATTCACGAGCACAGGATCCAGGGCTACCAGCAAAGCAGGCACCGGACACAGGGCCGGATTAAGATCTCTATGGGGCTGAAGCTGAAGATTTTGGTGGCTTTTTTGGGAATTTTGTGAAATTAAAGCATATTTTAGGTTATGTAATGTAATAGAGCAGCAGGAAATGCTGGCAGAATGCTTGGTTGTGTAGGGAGAGGTATTAGCAGTAGGAAAAGGGAAGTGCTCATGCCACTGTACAGAGCACTGGTGAGACCTCACTTGGAGTACTGTGTGCAGTACTGGAGACCGTATCTCCAGAAGGATATAGACATCTTAGAGAGAGTTCAGAGAAGGGCTACTAAAATGGTGTACGGCTTGAAGGAGAAAAGTTACCAGGAAAGGCTTAATGATCTTAACATGTACAGCTTGGAAAAAAGACGAGACAGAGGAGATATGATAGAAACATTTAAATACGTAAAGGGAATCCACAAGGTAGAGGAAGGGAGTATATTTAAAAGGAAACAAAGTAGCAAAACAAGAGGACATAGTCTTAGATTAGAGGGGCAAAGGTTTAAAAGTAACATCAGGAAGCATTATTTTACTGAGAGGGTGGTGGATACATGGAACAGTCTTCCAGTAGAAGTGGTAGAGGCCAAAACAGTAATTGAATTTAAGCAGGCATGGGATAGGCATAAGGCTATCCTAAACAAAAGATAAATCCAGGTAAAGTATCCATGTAATTGGGCAGACTAGATGGGCCGAAAGGTTCTTATCTGCCGACATTTTTTCTATGTTTCTATGTTTCTATGTTATAGTGCAGATACTGATATATCTAACCAGGCAGATACTCTGAGTAAAGTTACATTCAGATTTCAATCATTTAAAGCATGTAAAATTATTTTTTCACATTTTATCATCCAAACCTTTGTGGTTATATATTCTATATGGAATTCTTGTTAATTTTTTTAAAATGGGATCCTGTTATTGCATTTTTCTGAGAAAATATACAATTTTAACCAAAAAAATGAAATATTTCCCTTGTGTTTTTTGAATAATATGACTATGTATAAAACACTGATCTTGCTCCCAGCGTGGGAAATGAGAAGGTGAGTAATGGCAGTGGTATTGCTCATTTTATAAGTGACAAATGGACTATGCCATTGCATTGGAACTAAAAATAAAAAGATAAAAAGTTTTTAGGTTTTCTTTATAGACTTTACATGGTCATGTTTGGTATTAATGCAAAGGCCAGATGCTGACCTGTCCAATGACACCTCCCTTGACCTTGTAAGGTGTAAATATTAGTAACGCAGGGTTCCAAAGTCACTCCCCCAGTGCACTTTGCTGCAGTGCGGTGGTTTAGGTTTTTGGTGTAACAATATGTATTAACGGATTGTGTCATCACCTCCACACTTGAGATGGTGAGTTAGTGCAGCATCATTGTTCACTTTATAATTGAAAAGTGGAAAGTATTGCTGTGTTAGAAAGAAAAAATAAAGTAATATTTATTATTTAATTTTTATTGTTACATAAAACCTGGTCAAGTTTGGTATCATTGGAAAGGGCATACTCTGGCCTTTCCAGTGATACCTCATATGACCCTGTAGCTGCTATGGTGTTGGAGATAATGGGGTCCACATGTTCATAAATGCAAACATTGTTATTTTTTCTCTGGGCCTATTCTGGGGCATGGGCCTGGAGCTGCTGCTCCATCTGCCCCTATGTTAATCCGGCCCTGACCGGACATATGGACAAGGCATGAAGAAGAGGAGCTCACGATAGGCAGGGGGCATGATGGGAAAGATGGAAGAGCTGGATTAAGCAGGAACTTCTAAATAGTGCTTCCAGCTGGTTCAGGTCAAACCTAACACAAGTGTTCAGTGTAAAGGCATAATACATCAGTGGATACAGCCTTACTGTATATAGGAAGGTTTTGGTATTAACAGGGCTGGATTAAGAGGCACCTAAGCAGGGCTGTCATCAGGGGGTGACAGCTCATGATATGTTCAGGGACCCTGTGACTCCAGGGGGCCCTGGCCTTTCCTGTGCAGCTTGACTATGTGGCACAGATGCCACCCAGGACTGGCTCACCAATACGGCAACTGTTTTCCAGATGGGCCGCAGCATTTGAGGCCACTAAGAGCACTCTGACGCATGACTGAGGGAGCGATTAGTATGGTGCGCAGCAGACAGAGGTGCAGACCGAACGCTCTGCCACCAGGGAACACTTTTTATCGCCTTGCTGGACCACCAGGGGTTTAGCCCACACGCTGCACAATACGGCAAAATGTGCTATTTTTAATTAATTTACTGAAATGGGCAGCTGAGGGAAAGGGCCCCGATCAGTGAATCAGTAAGGGGCCCAAGACCAGTGGATCAGTAAGGAGCCCAAGACCAGTGGATCAGTAAGGGGCCCACAACCAGTGGATCAGTAAGGGGCCCCGATCAGTGGATCAGTAAGGGGCCCACAACCAGTGGATCAGTAAGGGGCCCGACCAGTGGATCAGTAAGGGGCCCACGACCAGTGGATCAGTAAGGGGCCCACGACCAGTGGATCAGTAAGGGGCCCACGACCAGTGGATCAGTAAGGGGCCCACGACCAGTGGATCAGTAAGGGGCCCAAGACCAGTGGATCAGTAAGGGGCCCACGACCAGTGGATCAGTAAGGGGCCCAAGACCAGTGGATCAGTAAGGGGCCCACGACCAGTGGATCAGTAAGGGGCCCAAGACCAGTGGATCAGTAAGGGGCCCACAACCAGTGGATCAGTAAGGGGCCCACGACCAGTGGATCAGTAAGGGGCCCACGACCAGTGGATCAGTAAGGGGCCCACAACCAGTGGATCAGTAAGGGGCCCAAGACCAGTGGATCAGTAAGGGGCCCACGACCAGTGGATCAGTAAGGGGCCCACGACCAGTGGATCAGTAAGGGGCCCCGACCAGTGGATCAGTAAGGGGCCCATGACCAGTGGATCAGTAAGGGGCCCCGACCAGTGGATCAGTAAGGGGCCCACGACCAGTGGATCAGTAAGGGGCCCCGACCAGTGTATCAGTAAGGGGCCCACGACCAGTGGATCAGTAAGGGGCCCACGACCAGTGTATCAGTAAGGGGCTCACGACCAGTGGATCAGTAAGGGGCCCACGACCAGTGTATCAGTAAGGGGCCCACGACCAGTGGATCAGTAAGGGGCCCACGACCAGTGGATCAGTAAGGGGCCCACGACCAGTGGATCAGTAAGGGGCCCACGACCAGTGGATCAGTAAGGGGCCTACGACCAGTGGATCAGTAAGGAGTCCCGACCAGTGGATCAGTAAGGGCCCCGACCAGTGGATCTGTAAGGAGTCCCGACCAGTGGATCAGTAAGGGCCCCGACCAGTGGATCTGTAAGGAGCCCCGAGATGTCTGATGGCAGCCCTGCACCTAAAGCTTCCTTCAGGCAAGGTAGAAAGAAAACAGGGATCGGGTTGGAAAGGGCAGTGCAGGAAAGGTGCCACCAGGGTGCAGGTTACAGCAGGAGAGTTGCGGGCAAGGGTCTCGCGTTTCGTACTCGCCCTTGGGCTCCGGTCGTGACACACTCCCACACCTATCACTTCAAACATCAACAACTATAAAGCATTGTAACACTTTGAATGTGATTGTGCGCACAGAGGCTCCATTGGGCACAAATCACAAGGTTTTTAAAAAAATCATTAGAATTCTATTTTTGTTGCAGACGTAAGAGAGAAAAACACTTTTTTTTCCTGTAAACGTCTGCATCTCCAACTGTTGATGCAGACTTTAACCTGATCCAAGCCCCCGCGCCACGTGTAAATATACAGCAGGTGATGAAAAGGCGGCCCGACATTTCTGGGCAATGATACTGGTACCGTTTATTTCTCGGATCGTTAGAGCATGGCGTAACTAGGACATGGTGCATCGCGGCACCTATCATTTTCTGCTCCGCTACTAATGTATAATATGTTGTTTCTGTACGCAATGGGGTTAATCCAGAGCAGAGACTCAATCCCAGACTCAGCTGTTTTAGAAATGGTGGCCAACTGGAGGGAGGTGAAGAAGATGTGCAGAGAACGCAAGAAAAACAAGAGAAAAATAAACATAAACAACACAACGTGTGCTGATCGCCGCGAGTGGTAACCCCCAGCAGAATACAATATATCACAGGGTGAAAAGAAACACAAACACATACACCGCGCCTGTGCTGCGTAACCATATATCAAATGGGACACGTCATTAGGACAGGTTCAACCCGTGGATAAATATACAAAACAGAAAAGACGCCTGAACAGTGTAACGGAGCAGCGATCACGCCGTAGCCTCCGGCAACGTATACAAAGTATAACACGCTGAACAAATAATAGAGAGTATAACACGCCGAGCGCCAGCGTGACGACTTCAGGCCACGTATAATAACGTAACCTGGACTAAAGAAAAGCAAATAAAGCTAAGACACCCGCGAGCCACCCTCGCGGCCCATGTTAACCTGTGTGTGACATGTCTGCCTGGCGTTTTGCTTGATGAATTCGACTTTTTGGTATATTTCACATGTTTCTACGTGTGGACCTGTGGGTATTCGGGATTTTTGGGCTTTACCCACAGTGGATGATTAGCATCCGTCGTGGCCAAGATGACATCTCAAGTCGTGGTCCCATAGGAAGCTTGATTGGCGCTACGGAACTTGTCGGCGCTTTATAAATACTTGTAACTGTAACCGATTTTTGGGCTTATCTTGTATCTACATACAGAGGTGAAACGCGTGGGCAGTATAAAGTGACGCACCGCAGCGCATTGTGGCAGACATGTGACTCTCCAGACCCGGAACAATACAACTTGGGTAACAAAATGGGTAAAACAACATTTAATATGTTCCACAGTCTGATTAATGGGTATGAGATTAGAAATTTGCATATAATAGATATCTCAAGGACCCAAGTCTAAACATGGCAGTCATTTATGTTGTTTACATTAGAAGATTATTCTTTCTTTGTTTCCTTTGCCAGTAGTATCTTTTATTGAAAGCACGCGTGGCTATAGCGCTACGTCACTTCTGGAGTCTGTGGGCGTATCGGGAGCCGGCGAGCAACTGCAGTGGTGAGTTGCCTCAATTATTCATACCTCTATTTGTAGCGTGTTTGTATATTTTATATTTTCCTTGATAAAGGCTCAGCACAAGCCCAAACCTCAGGCAATATGTCTTTAATCTTCTGAAATAAAATTAGATTATTTTTTTTTCTTTAAGACCCAGAGTGCGTCCACTTTTGCACAGGCAATATGTATTAATATGATGGTAGGGTGCTGAATTATGTTTTGGATCATATACTGTATTTGTACACACACACAAAATTCTGAGGTGGACAGGTTCTCCGTTACAGGGCTTATTGAAACCTTGCGCACTACAGAGATCCCCGGGAGGTTGTATGACACTAGTAAGTTGGTTAAGCTGATAAGAGAAGTCATTAGGTTAGGAAGAATAGGACCTGTCAGTGATGGGGTACGTAGATGTTGTGGCAGTTTTGTGCATACCATACCACCCACTGATAAATATGCTCTTACAGTCATCCCATTGGTCTGGAATGTCAGACCAAAGACTGAAAGGTCTTCCCTCGTGTGTTACGGTCAAATAACTCCTCCAATGGCTTGTTAAAGTCTACCCGGTGACCTGAGAGCGAGGAGAACAAGTATCTCACCTTCACCTCCTCGTCAAGGCTTTGGTCCTACATGCCCATGGCTAGATTCCATGCAAGGTGTAATCTTCACCAGGTTTCTGGTAAGCTCCCCAGAGACATCAAAGTCTATGAGTTGGAAAGTTTACAACCCATCTCATTCCGTTTCCACCTGACTTTGAATCTAGACCCTGTAGTCTGTGTGATCGTCACCTCTGTGCCAAAAAGTTACCCTTATCACTCATATGTCATTTCAAAGGAGGCTGAAAACCTGATGTCAACCTCAAATCCAACCATGACTTGCATCCACCGTTATGTACCAAAACAAGGTCAAGCGCAGACCGTCCAAACAAACACTGCGATTTATAGACCACACCCAGTGCCAGATCATAACTCAGACTCTAAAAGGAAAGGCACGAATGGAAAACCTTTGCGTCTGGGGTTTTCCATTTGCCGCTCGCCTTTAATGTCTGTTTTACGTCCCTGCCACTTTGCCAGCAGTTGGAGTCATAATACAACCAAGCCACGGGATGATAACACCAAGGAGCTAACCACCATAGTGTTATCAGCTCCAGGAGTCCATAGATCTCCATGGAGAAGGCCACGAGCGGGAACCGGCAGGGACAGTGCAAGGATGTCACGGCGGCCCATGGCCTGAGCCAAGGTGGGCTCTTTGTTGAGGATATTTAGCCCTTTAGGCAGGTTAGCTGCTGGCTGCATATACACGAACTCTCAGGAACAGGAATCCATGCAAGAGCAATGGGCCTCTCTGCTGCTTGAATTTAAATAGTGAACAGGACTGAGCAATTGGGACCTGTGACCCCCCCAGGCCTAACAGCCACAGGGGAATCTAGGAGCAGAAAGCCTGGACTGGCTAGCCCAGAACACCTCAAGAGCTGGCCCGGATCGCTCTCACCAGCAGGGGGCCTGACTGAAATGTGGAAGCGTGACAAAGGATATGTGGTGGAACACTATTCGTTCCCGGTGTACCTCTGCCTGCGGAGTGAGAAAGCGTTGGATCGTGCCGCTCTCTGCCCCGAGGGATCTGAGGCGAGTATGGGATTTTTAGGTGGGGTTAGTTTTGACAGTTATGGGATTGTGCACAAGTGAAATCACTTAACACCAGAGTCTGAAAAACATTATTCTTTCCAGAATAACGTCGGGTAAAGATGGGGAACGAGCTGGTTGGAGTAGCCTGTTCTCCATCTGCTGGGGCCAGATTTGCACCTCCCATACAAAGTATAGGAGACGTTAATGTATAGTAAGCAGCCTCTATATCCGAGTCACATGGTCAGCTTGTGTGTTGGATGGAAAAGGACGAGTTCTAATTAAAGGAACACTCTAAGCTAAATTCCCCCCCCCCGTTTTTTTACACTAAACTACACCTATTCCCTCAATAACTAGGTAGGGATTTTTTTTTTTTTTACTGTAATACTTACCCTAAAATCCTCTTGTTTCCAACGGCGTGTTTTTTTTATTTTTTTTTTTATACTCACCTCCCTCCTCGTCCGCTCCCGTCCTTCTAACTCTTTAACTTGGCTAATGGTTTACGTGAGAAGCGCGCATGCGCACCTCTCACGTAAGCCAGCCAATCAGCAGGCTTCCTCCCGGCTCCATCTTCTTTGATTAGTGTTGCGCGCAAGAGGATGCGCGCAACACTAATCTTCAGCCGCTGCCGCCAGCTACTGCGGCGAGTTGGAGACTCGCTGAAAGCGCGATGACGTCTCCTACTCGGCAATAGTCGGCAGCAGCGGGAAATCTGAATCCCGCTCTGCTGACTGACAGCTGGGAGGGCGGAGTAAAGTCCTCCGCGTCTCTCAGACGTTTCAGCCAATCGGCTGAGCGGAGGGAGGGGGGGAAGGCAAGGGCATACTCAGGGCATCATGACCACCTAAAAAAGCTTAGGTGGTCATGTTGCCTAGAGTAACCCTTTAAGCACAGTTCTCTAGGCCTTATGCCGTATGACTCGAGCGTTCTGCTTAGTGTCCTGGTCATGATCTGCCCCTAGACTCTTAAGCTCCGTTTCCCATGTTGGTGCGTTGACCAGTGACGACTGACTTTATTTATTCTGCCCCATATGTTACCGCGGCTGCCTTCTCTTTAGTGATACGGAAGGGGATATTCACAAATTTCCGAATTTGCCACCGAATAGTGAATTTCACCATATCTGCATTTTCGGGCCAAGTTATTCACAAAGCTGTCAATTCACCAAATACAGGCAAACTATCAGTGAAACACGGAGCAATTCGGCAGCACTGAAATCGTCCCATAGAGAACTAACAATTTGTGTTCACAGACCGCTAAAATTCTGGTTTCATTTCGAAAGGTTTAACCCTTTCGCTGCTGAGCCTTTTCACACCTCTGTGCTGAGCTCATTTTTACCTGTTTTGCTCATCATGTTTAACCGCGTTTTGAAGCCTTATTTTATTATATGACCCAGACATATTATATATCGTTCTTTCCGGCAGACTCGGCAGATTCATAATATACCGTATATACTCGGGTATAAGCCGACCCGTGTATAAGCCGACCCCCCTACTTTTTCCCAAAAAACCTGTGAAAACGTATTGACTCACGTATAAGCCTAAGTGGGATATTGCCCCAGCTTAAACAATGGATTTCCCCAGCTCATGGATTTGCCCCAGCTCATGGATATGCCCCAGCTCAATCAATGGATTTGCCCCAGCTCATGGATTTGCTCCAGCTCATGGATATGCCCCAGCTCAAAGAATGGATTTGCCCCAGCTCATGGATTTGCCCCAGCTCATGGATTTGCCCCCAGTTCATGGATTTGCCCCAGCTCATGGATATGCCCCAGCTCATGGATATGCCCCAGCTCATGGATTTGCCCCAGCTCATGGATTTGCCCCAGCTCATGGATATGCCCCAGCTCATGGATTTGCCCCAGCTCATGGATATGCCCCAGCTCATGGATATGCCCCAGCTCATGGATTTGCTCCAGCTCATGGATATGCCCCAGCTCATGGATTTGCCCCAGCTCTCACCTGGATATTGCCCCAGCGGCAGCCAGCTCTCACATGGATACTTGCCCCAGCTCCGGATCCAGCAGGGGTTGAGCCTAAGTGGGATATTGCCCCAGCTTAAACAATGGATTTCCCCAGCTCATGGATTTGCCCCAGCTCATGGATATGCCCCAGCTCAATCAATGGATTTGCTCCAGCTCATGGATATGCCCCAGCTCAAAGAATGGATTTGCCCCAGCTCATGGATTTGCCCCAGCTCATGGATTTGCCCCCAGTTCATGGATTTGCCCCAGCTCATGGATATGCCCCAGCTCATGGATATGCCCCAGCTCATGGATTTGCCCCAGCTCATGGATTTGCCCCAGCTCATGGATATGCCCCAGCTCATGGATTTGCCCCAGCTCATGGATATGCCCCAGCTCATGGATATGCCCCAGCTCATGGATTTGCTCCAGCTCATGGATATGCCCCAGCTCATGGATTTGCCCCAGCTCTCACCTGGATATTGCCCCAGCGGCAGCCAGCTCTCACATGGATACTTGCCCCAGCTCCGGATCCAGCAGGGGTTGAGGGGGCCCAGATGCCGGGCAGCGGGAGTGCCTGCCCGGTCCTGAACAGCGTGAGTCCGTCCGTGTTGAAGGGGATGCGGCTGCGTGCGTGCGCAGGTCACGTGGTCCGGCCAGTCAGGTGGTACAGAGACTCAGTACCACCTGATTAGCCGGACCACATGACCGGCTGCGCCTGCACGCAGCCGCATCCCCTTCAAAACGGACGACTCGCGTATAAGCCGAATCGCGTTTTTTTGACTCAAAATCTGAGTAAAAAAACTCGGCTTATACGCGAGTATATACGGTATATCATTATTATATGTATACGTCATGTCCTGTCTGTATATTATAACAAAATATGCAATAAAATTTGAATTTTTAATAATTTACAACGTGTAAAGTGTTTTTTTTCACATTTTAACATGCGATGGTTTGCGGTTATATTTTGTATGGGGTGCGCTTGTTAAAAAAATTCGAAATGGGGTCTCGTTACTTTTATTTGGGGAAAACTTTTGCGATTTTTTTTTAACAAACGCACCGCATACAAAAATCGTTAGTGCAGCATCATTGTTCACATTATAAATTAAATGGGAACAATATTGCTGCATTAATAAAACAAATTTAAAAAAAACTTGTTTATTTTTTTTATTATTACTATTTTTTATTTTTTCATCAGATTCATAATCTATCATTATTATATGTATACGTCATGTCCTGCCTGAATGTTATAACAAAAAAATGCAATAAAATTTGAATTTTCAATCATCTACAGAGCGTAAAATTATTTATTTCACATTTTATCATCCGAACCTTTGCGGTTATTTATTCTATGGGGTACGCTTGTTAAAAAAAATTAGAACTGGGAACCCGTTACTTTTTTTCTGTGAAATTACATGATTTTACCTAACCCTCCCAAAAAATTCTAGTGCAGCATCATTGTACACATTATAATTGAAATGCGAACAATACTGCTGAATTAAAAAAAGTGTTTATTTTTTTAAATATATTTATTATTATTAGTTTAATTTCACCTTTTTATCTGTAACCTGGTCATGTTTAGTATCATTGGAAAGGCCATGCTCTCGCCTTTTCAATGATACCAAATATTAACTAGCTGCCACGGATCGGGATATAAGGGGATCCAAAGGATCCCCCTATCTCCACCATTATTATTATTATTATTATTATTCTTTATTTATAAAGCGCCAGCATATTCCGCAGCGCTGTAAAATAAGCACAGTATAGACAGGGTTACAATACATTGAACAACATTTGACAAACAGTACAGGAGGAGATGAGGGCCCTATTCCCGTAGGAACTCACAATCTAGGAGGGTTGGGGTTGGAAACAGGAGGAGAGGACTGTAAGGTGAGAGTGATTGATGGGTGCGTCAGTGAGTTGGGTGGTAGGCTTCCCTAAATAGGAATGTTTTCAGGGAGCGTTTGAAGGAAGAGAAGTTAGGGGAAAGTCTGACAGTACGAGGGAGAGCGTTCCAGAGAGTGGGGGCTGCGCGTGAGAAATCCTGCAGTCTATCATGGGAAGAGGTGATGCGGGGAGAAGCTAGGCGCAGGTCACTGTTTGACCTTAGGGAGTGGGCTGGGGTGTATTTGGTGATTAGTGAGGACAGGTAGTGGGGCGCTGAGTTAGTGAGGGTTTTGTACGTAAGGATAAGGATTTTGAACTTAATTCTGCAGTGGATGGGGAGCCAGTGAAGGGACTCGCAGAGGGGAGCGGCAGAGACAGAGCGGCGGGTGAGGTGAATTAGCCTGGTGGAGGTGTTCAGGATGGATTGTAGGGGGGAGAGGCGGGACAGAGGGAGGCCAGATAAGAGATTATTGCAATAGTCGAATCAGGAGATTACCAGGGCGTGTATGAGTTGTTTTGTGGTGACAGCGGTAAGAAATGGCCGAATTCTGGAAATATTACGCAGTTGGTATCGGCAGGAGGAGGAAAGAGACTTGATGTGGGGGATGAAGGAAAGAGCTGAGTCAAGTGTAACTCCAAGACAGCGAACTTGGTTTGATGGGGAGATGGTGATACCCTCCACCGTGATAGAGAAGTCAGGAGGTGGGGAGGCATTGGAGGGAGGAATAAGTAGGAGCTCAGTCTTTGACATGTTGATCTTTAGGTGGTGGGAGGCCATCCAGGAGGAGATGCCAGATAAGCAGTCACTGACTTTTGAAAGGACAGGGGGAGAGAGATCAGGGGTAGAGAGGTAGATCTGAGTGTCATCAGCGTATAGGTGGTAATTACAGGGCGGTAGTTGGATGGAGAGTTGGGATCGAGGGATGGTTTCTTTAGTAAAGGGGTAACTAGCGCGTGTTTGAAGGCGGATGGGAAGGAGCCAGTGGAGAGAGATAGGTTGAAGATGTGTGTGAGAGCAGGGGTGAGGGAGGAGGAGAGGGGAGGAATTAGATGTGAGGGAATGGGGTCGAGCGGGCACGTGGTGAGATGTGAGGAGGACAATAAGGAATTGACTTCCTCCTCAGTGGTTGGGAGGAAGCGGCAGAGGGTGGCAGAGGGGACCTCTGGGAGTGGAGGTGGCAGATAACTATCTTGTGTTGGGATGTTGCTTCTGATAGTTAGAGTTTTACTGAGGAAGTAGTCTGCCAGGTCTTGAGCGCTGAAGGCAGCTGAGGGGGGAGGTGCAGGTGGGTAGAGGAGGGTGTTGAAGGTGGACCAGAGCCGTTTAGGGTTGGAGGACAGCGTAGACATAAGAGATGAGGAGTTTCCATAGGGAAACCCCTTGGCAGCTGAGGTTAATGCTCACACTGACATCATTGCGCCATGCGCAATGACATCAGTAGGCGGGGCGAGGCCCTGGAGGCTTGGCTTACATCCAGGATGTCAGCCACCTCCAGGAGAGGTCCGCGACCTGGCGCCGAATGGCACTGGATTGTGGACCGGCATGTCAGGGGTTAAAGAGAGGTAGCACTGCAAAGGGCAGACTCTGCCCTTTCCAGCAGTGCATCTCTTTCTCTTGTATCTCCTCAAGAAGGACCCCCCTCCTTTCAGGCGCTCTTCTAGTTTTGATGGGGGCTGTGCCTAAAACATTGCACCCGTCGGGATGATATCAGTGTGCCGGGAGGGGGGTATAAAGCAGCGTCTGACTTTCATGAAGTCAGATCACCGCGGAATCCCAGAGGAGAGTGTTGAGTATGGGGAGCAGAGCCCACTTAGTGGAAGAGGTGTGGGGAACGTCCTCTGCATGTAGAGGGAGACTCCCATGATGTTCCCCACACGTCTTCCGCAGTGAAGGGGTTAATGGACCTTTTATATTATTTAGACACATTTTTACTACATTTTCTTGATTTAACCTCCTATTAGGTGCGATTTTTTTATTCTTTTTTAGAAAGTATTTTACTAGGAAGGATACATTGAGATTTCTCTCGGTATCAAGTATGTCCTGGGTAGACTACACAATTCCGTGCAATTTGGTTTTTGCCAAGGTCCAATAACAACCTTCGGCGACTCCAACTTTGGTAAAATACGGTGACCATTCGATAAATAGTGAATCTAACGAATTTCCGGCGAAATGGAATCACCGAAGTGCGCCGAAAAGCAAAGCACCAAAACTGTGTTCAATTTCGTTGCTTTGTGAATAGACCCCAGAGTAACACTGGTTAGAATTGTATTAACGGGGCGGGAAGAAAAGGCCTTTGCGCAGGAGCCGGAGCGTAGGACACAACTGAGAAGAATAATAGCAGGATAGTCCAGTTATTGCAGGTTACAGTTTTTCTTGCATCTTGCAGAATACGTAGAATAATAGGTTAGAAACCAGTCTGACCAAAAAAACTAATAAAAAAAGCAAAAAAATGAGTTTCCGGGTCCCACCATACAGAAAGGGCAGGTTAGAGTTGCCAGGTCGGCCATGTTTTCCCGGACACATATTTATTCATGCTGATGGGCAGTGCATGAAAAATGCCACCCTGCAGCATGTATAATCCATACACTGCAGCTAAGAAATTATAAAGGAATCCCAGGTGACCTGCCTTGACGTCCTTCCTGCAGCATATGAATTATACATGTTGCAGGGCAGCACTTTTCCCTGTGCTCCCCTCTGCATGAAATAGTAATATGTGTCCAGGAAAACATGGCCGACCTGGCAGCTCTAGGTCAGATAGAGATGAAGATCGTAGCAGGTGACATTCCACCGCACAGCTCCGCTGGGTTATCAAATCCCTTGGGCCCGTTCCGTGCATTCTGTCGTGTTCCTCCCAGAAGGCCTGTAATGTTTTCTGTCTGCTGATTGTTTATTGTTATTTAAATGGAGTTTGGCCGTAGGGCACGACTCATACTCTCCAGCGTTCATCCAGTTGGATCGTGTTGCGTTCGGGTAACGTAACGACTCCCAGATGGTGATGTGGAGCCGTGGAGCCGTGACTTGCTGTGTTGGTGAGAGGTTTTCTGATGCAGAGGAGGCCGGGGTTACTCCGATATCTATATAATAAAACAGTTTTAAAGTCCGTCGCCGTCAAGCGCTGAGTGCGCATGCGCGACAGACATTTAAAAACTGTTAGAAAAAAAAACTGAGCCATTGGAGAGGCGCGCGCAAAGCGCCTCTCCCTGTCTCACCTCCTCACAGCTCAGTCAGCTCAGTCACTGAGGAGGTGAGAGAGGCGCTGTGCGCGCACCTCTCCAATGGTCCCGCTTTCTTTTTTTTCTGGCGGACCTACCCCCTGACCGCCGGCGTGCATCCCTGCTCGCCCGAGGCTGGGCCCACGTATGCCCACCGGCGAGCAGGGACTTGAAGTTAGCTGCCGACGGGCCCCCTCTGATGATGTCAGAGGAAGCCCGCCGGCGGCTATCTTGAAGTCCCTGCTCGCCGGTGGGCCCATCGGCGAGCAGGGACTTCAAGTTGGCTGCAGGCGGGCCCCTCTGATGATGTCAGGGCCATCGGCGGCGGCCATCTTTAAGTCCCTGCTCGCCGGTGGGCTCAGCCTCCGGCAAGCAGGGACTTCAATATGGCAGCTGGCGGGTCCCCTCTGATGTCAGAGGGGGGCTGCTGGCGGTCAGGATTGCTCTTCCTTGAGCTGGGGGCAATTATTTCCATGCGTGAGTTGGGGGCAATTATATCCATGCGTGAGTTGGGGCAATTATATCCATGCGTGAGCTGGGGGCAATTATATCCATGCGTGAGCTGGGGGCAATTATATCCATGTGAGCAGGGGGCAAATATATCCATGTGAGCTGGGGGCAAATATATCCATGTGAGCTGGGGGCAATTATATACGCATGTGAGCTGGAGCAATTCTACCCATGTGAGCAGGGGGCAATTCTACCCATGTGAGCAGGGGGCAATTATACCCATGTGAGCTGGGGGCAATTATACCCATGTGAGATGGGGGCAATTATACCCATGTGCGCTGGTGGCAATTATACCCATGTGAGATGGGGGCAATTATACCCATGTGTGCTGGGGCAATTATACCCATGTGAGCCCGGGGTTATTATACCCATGTGAGCCCGGAGTTCAAATATACCCATGTGAGCTGGGGGCAATATATACCCATGTGAGCTGGGGGCAATATATACCCATGTGAGCTGGGGGCAATATATATCCATTTGAGCTGAGGGCACTATATACCCATATGAGCATATGCAAGCACAGACAGACAACCTGCTATTAGGTAAAAAAAATTGTCTTTCCTTGACGTTGCTGTGCTTTCATTTCGGCGAACATTCATGCACACCTCACTTAACAATAGACTGCCCTCTGGGTAGGCTTTCCGCCTAGTATATATATAAGAAAATGTCTGTACTTCTGGGGTGTGACTTTGATTGTGTGTCACCCTTGCATATTTGTTTCTTATTTTGAGTAAAAACAGGTATTTTACCTGAAATCTCTGTTAATCTGTAAAATAAAATCTGTTAATATAATTTTGAAGAATTCAAATAATATTCGTGATCTTACTGTACGTTTCCCCCCAGGTTAGATTTTTATGAGTGAATCCAGCGGACATTG
Source organism: Leptobrachium leishanense (assembly GCA_009667805.1). Classification (NCBI taxonomy): domain Eukaryota; kingdom Metazoa; phylum Chordata; class Amphibia; order Anura; family Megophryidae; genus Leptobrachium; species Leptobrachium leishanense. Next base: position 42,794,926 of record CM019066.1, on the reverse strand, counting down.
CGAATGAGAGCAAAAATGCGTGAAGGTCCGGAGAATGGGCATCGTCACAAGGAAACTCCTCCACTTTGCACAGCAATATCGACCAATCAGGGCTGGAGAGGCAGGCAGGAGGGCGGGCACATCACGCAACCTGACCACATTACTAAACTGAAGTGGACAGGGTGGGCTGAAAGTCCCCTTAAATAAGCTGGTGTATGTATGTTGTGCTGAGATCTAACTTTCTGATGTCCCAGCCTCCTGTCGTCTCGCCGGCGCATTAGCAGCTCGGGTATCTTGTGTCTCGTCCTCAAGATGCGGAACAGACCGATCGTCGCATAAAGCTGCGCCTGGCCACATGCAGAGCTATCCGAGCATTAGGCTTGTGCACCGATTTTTTTTTTCGGTTCGATTCGGTTTGATTTTTCGGATTTTTAAACTTTTCGATTCGGCTCGTTTCGACCGATTTCGGTTCGATTCGGTTCGACCTGTTTTTCGGGTACATTTTTTTTTCGGAATTTCGACCATTTTTCGTATTTTCGTGTCACTGTGCTCGGTTTTTGTATCGACTTTTCGTTTTTTCTAAAAATTTTCGTTTTTCAGAAAATGTTCGTTTTTACAAAATTTTCGTTTTTCGGAAAATTTTCGTTTTTCGGAACATCTGTTCTCCTCGTTTGCCACATTTCAAGCCCATTCGAAAAATCCGAAAATATTTCGCTTCGGCTCGGAAAACATTTCGGATCTGAACTTTTCGGATCTAAAAAGTTTCGGAAATTCGGCCGCATCCGAAAACACGAATCGGGAAATTTCGTGAAAATTCCGAAATTCCGAAACCCGAAACGCACATCCCTACCGAGCATCTGCCAGGGGAAGAAACACTGACATGTCTAGGACTTTTATTGCATTGATAAGTAGATCTTGACATTTTTATGATGTATTAATAGTTAAAATCGTCCGTTCAAAGACATGCGGAGATCCAGCAGGCATTCCACCAGCAGATCACGCGATACGCTATTGCTCTCAGTGGTGATTTGTGAGATGTACATTAAATAAATACCTTGAACGTTGTGATGGACGCCGGTTCTCGCGGTAACGTACTGGCAGTGCCGCAGATTTAAAGGCATTAAGGTTTAGGGAAGTGCAGTGGGTCTCCAGAAGAAGACCTTTAAGTGATATGTTAATATATAAGTGTAAACTAATTCTGATCACATCTCTTTTTCTCGACATCATCCCCTATCAGCGAGTTCTCTGCTATTCACTTTATTATTATTCTTCAATTATTTTTTTCCTAACTGATCATCGATATTAAATGATATCCTCCGTGACAGTCAGATTACACTCTGCCGTCGTTACACTCAGCATTCGAGACACACAACATAACGGCAGACGTTATCAGCTTAATGTTTTCCTGTCCAGCCGTGCCGGTAAAGGAGACGTTGCGACCTTAGCGTCTCGCGCCTCGCGTTCCTTACTGTACTCAGCGTCTCCTATACTTATCATGGGACGCGCAAGTCGTTAAAAAATGCGAGAATAGCGACCCATTCCAAGGTGCGGAATAAACGTAACGTCTGGGTGCAAACCAGGGAAATGTAACCGACGCTCATACCACACGGAAACCCTGGAGTAACTTCCCAGAGCAGGTGAAGTCTATGGAGCTGTTACGTTCCTGGTTAAGTTTACACCAGGACACAAATACACACACAGGGGGTTAATGAGCGTTAGTTGTGCTAGCATCCACTTTCAGCAGCGCCAGCTGGTAATTTCACTGCTCCACACACTGCATAACGTCTCGCTAAGAGATTTTACCAAATCTGGTCGACTTTAGCGTCTTGACGTGCATCTTGGTTGGAATACAGATCTCTTGTCCCTCTGACACTGTCACACATCTGCCACTTCCCACTCACCCTTTTGCACCTCTGTCCTATCCCTCTCACCCCATTGTACCTCTATCCTATCGTTTTCACCCCATTGTACCTCTGTCCTATCCCTCTCTCCCCATTGTACCTCTGCCTCATCCCTCACACCGCATTGCACCTCTGCCCCATCTCTCTCACCCCATTGCATCTCTGCCTCCATCTCTCTCACCCCATTGTACCTCTGTGCTGTACCTCTCACCCCATTGCACCTCTGTCCTATCCCTCTCACCCCATTGTATCTCTGTCTTCTCCTTATCACCCCATTGTACCTCTGTCCTAGCCTTATCACCCTATTGTACCTCTGTCCTAGCCTTATCACCCTATTGTACCTCTGTCCTATCCCTCTCACCCCATTGTATCTCTGTCTTCTCCTTATCACCCCATTGTACCTCTGTCCTAGCCTTATCACCCTATTGTACCTCTGTCCTATCCCTCTCACCCCATTGTATCTCTGTCTTCTCCTTATCACCCCATTGTACCTCTGTCCTAGCCTTATCACCCTATTGTACCTCTGTCCTATCCCTCTCTCCCCATTGTACCTCTGCCTCATCCCTCACACCGCATTGCACCTCTGCCCCATCTATCTCACCCCATTGCATCTCTGCCTCCATCTCTCTCACCCCATTGGTCCTTTGTCCCATCCCTCTCACCCCATTGCTCCTCTGTCCCATCCCTCTCACCCCTTTGCACCTTTGCCCTGTCCCTATGACCATATTGTGCCTCTGCCACATCTCTCTTGTCCCCCTGGGCCTGGTTACGTATTTGGATGTCTTTATTGAGTTGACCTCATGTACCATTCGTCTTGACACATGTTCGATGTTTGTTTTAATTTGGTGGAGCCCCCCCACCCATGTATCGCTCCCCGTCTCCATCTGCATTCTTCTATGTTGCCAGTTTATTTCTAAATCGTTCAGCGGTTAGTGACGCGGTCGTGCATGATCCCCTGTATTCGAGGTTACGGGATTTAATGACAAGAAGAAGAACTGTCTGATTGCAGACTCGGCGGCCGCCTACTAAGTATACAATGCCGCGCGTGCTGCCAAGACCCGACACGATGACAGCACTTTGGCCTCCCTCTCCGCCGTGGCCGAGCAGTTACTGACAGCTTTATGTAAGATTTTCGCAATAAAGGATTCATGTATATATTCACTAACCTAAGTTAAACTCCACGAAGCGTTGGGTGTCCTTTTAAACACGTATTTTTAATACCAGATTTTTAACCCATGAGCATAGATAGGAGACTTTCCTTGGTGTTGTATGTTTCGTATGCGTGTGCACCGGCCTTGGAATGGATTGATGGGCCCTCCAGTAATTTATGTTGGGTGTTGGGGGGGGACATATTAAGTGAAATCTCTCCCCCTCCCCAGTGCTTGGCAGCCAAGCGGTTGGTGGGACCACACGTTCAACGGCTGCCCTGGTCTTCCCTGCATCTGTTCAGCCAGCATGTGGTTCAAGTTGTAACATTGTTGCACTCGCAGGCCGCACCTTACAGCCCCCTCCATGTGAGCCTGGAGATGGGAGACCAAGCCAACCTCCATTACACTGGCCACCTGTCCTGGAATTAATAAATGGCGGCAGTTGGTGGGTGGGCGAGCTAACACAGGGAAGGGCGGCAGGTAGCAGTAAATGGAGGGCACGTGCAAATATAAAGTAAACAAATATATAAATCTGAATAATGTTGGGTGGAGGAGGATCCCTAATGGTGCGAAAAGGTAGCCGTGGGCACAGACATGGGGCCTGTGGGGTATATGGCGACTGACATGTAGTTTGAGGGGTGTATAGGGGTTGATATAATGTCTGAGTTGTATAAGAGGGCTGACATGGGGCCAGAGGGGGATATGGGGACTGACAAGGGGTCTGAGGGCGATATGGGGACTGACAAGGGGTCTGAGGGCGATATGGGGACTGACAAGGGGTCTGAGGGAGATATGGGACTGACAAGGGGTCTGAGGGAGATATGGGGACTGACAAGGGGTCTGAGGGAGATATGGGGACTGACAAGGGGTCTGAGGGTGATATGGGGACTTACAAGGGGTCTGAGGGCGATATGGGGACTTACAAGGGGTCTGAGGGAGATATGGCGATTGGCATGATGTCTGAGTTGTATAAGGGGACTGACATTGGGTCTGAGGGGTGTGTGGGGACTGACATAATTTCTGAGTTGTATATGGGGACTGACATGGGGCTTGAAGGAGATATGGGGACTGGCATGGGGCCTGTGGAAGATTTGGGGACTGCCATGGGGCATGAGAGAGATATGGGAACTGATATGGGGTCGTGTTCCAACATCAAATTCCTCTGGTTCATAGTAATAGCGTAACTGTGATCCCCAAGAATTCAATGAATTGGCTTGTATGGTGATAGAAACATAGAAACATAGAAAAATGTCGGCAGATAAGAACCTTTCGGCCCATCTAGTCTGCCCAATTACATGGATACTTTACCTGGATTTATCTTTTGTTTAGGATAACCTTATGCCTATCCCATGCCTGCTTAAATTCAATTACTGTTTTGGCCTCTACCACTTCTACTGGAAGACTGTTCCATGTATCCACCACCCTCTCAGTAAAATAATGCTTCCTGATGTTACTTTTAAACCTTTGCCCCTCTAATCTAAGACTATGTCCTCTTGTTTTGCTACTTTGTTTCCTTTTAAATATACTCCCTTCCTCTACCTTGTGGATTCCCTTTACGTATTTAAATGGTAGGGCGAACGATAGTGGCCTGAGATTGGGGGGGGGGGGGTTTCTACAGTCAAAATGGATTTATGTGAACTGGAAGGAAAGATAAAAGTGGAGAAGAGTTTATGAGTCTATGAGTAGCAAAATTCATACCATCGTGATTACATATCGACCTGTTAACCGACCTTTAGCATAATGCGTCTGGTATTAATTTACAGCTCATTATCTGTATGTAGACCGTCCATCCTATGGGTTTTTAAACCTTTTGGCCCCTATTACATTCCTCACGCAGCGCATTTGCGCGAGGAAAAAATCATTAGCGTATAACGTCGTATTACGACGTTCGCGCAAACGATGCGCGTTAACGTCCAACGCGAGTGACCCTGCACGAACCCAGCGCAAGCGCAAGTTCCAGCGCGCATCCTATACTAAACATTGTGAGCGCCAATGCGTTAGTACGCGTATGCGCGCATGGTATTACAATCTTAGCGCAAAATGTAACGCACAACGTTTGCCCGCATCATTTTAATGTCTTTGAAAACCTGGTGTTAACTTACAATCTGAACGTTCTGACCGAAACGAACCTGCACAAAAAAATAAAATACAGCACAGTACAGTTACACATTCTACACATACCCAAACAATAAAATTAGTAAATTGTTTAATTTTTTATTTTTGTTGCAGCACATATACGCAGATTGACTTTGGCAGGCGCAACAACAGAAACCTAGCAAATGGTGGTTCTTAATTCTGATTGCCCGCAACGGTCATTTGCGCCCGGCTTTGCGTGTCGGATTTGCGCTCGAAAAAAGTTGAAGGCTGAAAAAATGCGCTCGGATCGTAATACCGCGTTAATTTGCGCGCGGGCTAACTTTTAAAGGGATATTCTATTAATATGACATCGCTAGTGACCGATCTGGTGACCAGCAGCCGGGAAATTAAAAAATCCCGGCTGCTGGTGACGTTGGATAGGACAGAACCAAAGGAAAGTAGCCAAAATCTTTGTAACAAGCTCTATATATTATTCCGACATGGAATTCCCTGTCACGTCCTGCCTGATTTATGTCAAGATGCTCCAAGAACACTGAAGTCAGGACGTTCCATGATGGCGCAGAATACTGACTGCATTACCTCTTGTCAGGTTTTTGTGCCGTACACACCCTTAGGCAAGAATCGGGCCGACTTACCAGGAATGGAGCTGTTGAGCTTTGCGGCTCTCTGTGGGTAAAGTCAGTTTATCGATGACAAGAGCAGGTCATTTTAGACATTTAGAGACTTTGTGTGAACTTTGGAAACCACGGATTTAGTTATTTATATTCTGTAAACATATCCCAAAGCCACCAGCCACCCTGTAACACGACACGCCATTACAGCGCAGCTCGGGAAAACAACGAGAAAGGCTTACTAAACAACGGGAAATGCAAAGCAGATGTTCATCACGAAGCGGCTTATATTGAGGTTTTCCACCCAAAGACGCTCTTAAGGCATCGCACGACAGGTTTGAAAATTGGCGTTAGTGATACGGGAGGTGTTTTATACCGTACCAAGGAGGGCAGTAACCAGCTGGGTGAGGATTAATCAATCAGCTTGCATTTTTTGGAGGTTCCTCCACCACAAAAGGGATAAGAATGACCAAAAAGTCCAACATTCCAAAAAAGTCCAACATTGGTTTTGGGGGATCCACTAGAGACCAGGTATCCCGGGTAAGGTTTTTCAAAGAAGATGATGAGAAAGTCCTGAGCGTTTTACCATTAAGTGAAATTTATAATTCAAATGCCAGTGTTTCTGTAGCTTACGGGTTTATTCACAAAGCAGCGATATTGAACGCAAACGCGTTTCGCTGACTCCATTTTGCTAAAAATACAATGAATTCACTATTTAGCAATTGGTCGCCGTATTTTGCCGAAATTGAAGTGGCCGAAGCAGGTATCGGACGTCGCCAAAAACCGCCGAATTGCACTGACTTGTCATTGGCGGATTCCACTGAAATGAAAAAAGAAAAAGGAAGACTTATTCTCCTAAAGTAGGTTAAATCAATAAAAAAAACGGTAAAAATATTTCTATATAATAAAAAAGCTCCTTTAATAAAAAATAAAAAGGTCAGTTAAAAAATGAAAAAGTCTGTTACGAAATAAAAAAAGTCTTTAAAAAAAAATACAAAAGAAGCGTGGGATAAACACCGGACACTTGGGTACCACATGCTTGATGCGACATATGAACAAGTGCCACACATCCCGTTGGGGCAAAACTTTGCGTAGGTCCTCCTCATCTGTCTCTACCCACACTGTATGTCCTGCCATGCAATTGTCTACAATCTCCACCGACAGGGATGATGCTACAGTAATGGATGTACCAGCAGGTCCTTCCTCACAATGTGACATCATCCCAGTAGCTGTAGATTTATGCAGTCAGATTCGCTGCAGCAGCTGCGGCAACGTAAAGAAAAAATATAGTCCCAACCATCCCCAAGCACAGCGTCTGAATGCCAGCTTAGCAAAATTACTCGCATTGCAGCTGCTGCCTTTCCAGCTGGTGGACTCTGCTCCCTTCCATGAATTTGCTGAATGCGCTTTACAACAGTGGCAGGTTCCAAAACGCCATTACTTTTCACGCAAGGCCATTCCAGCACTATACCAGCACGTGGAAGACAATGTTATCCAGTCATTGGGAAAGGCAGTCAGCAGCAAGGTGCATGTCACTTTAGACACGTGGTCCAGCAAGCATGGACAGGGGCGTTACATTTCCTTCTCGGCACACTGGGTAACTCTGATTGCAGCTGGGAGGGATCCAAGACGGGGCTCTGTGCTGGAGCTTGTTCATCCACCACGCCTCTAGAAAGCTGCTTGTATGAGGTCGGTCTGCTCCACCACCACCACCTCTTCCTCCTCCTCCTCCTTCTCTGTCTCTGGCGAAGTGGCAGTTAAACCGACGCCTGACAGGGTGTACGCAATGGCTCAAGCAAAAAGATGCCATACTGTGCTTGAGCTGGTTTGTTTAGGGGACAGGAGCCACACCGGGTCAGAAATTTTGTCAGCTCTGCAGGGGCAGGTGGACAGATGGTTAACACCATGCCAGCTTGAGCTGGGAATGATCGTCTGCGATAATGGCAGCAACCTTCTCTCCACCCTACGCAAGGGTAAATTGACGCATGTACCATGCCTAGCACACGTCCTAAATCTGGTGGTACAGCGTTTCCTAACCAAGTACCCAGGGCTACCAGAGCTTCTCATCCAGGCCAGAAAAGTCTGCAGCCACTTCAGACGGTCATTCCCAGCAAGCTTTCGCCTGGCAGAAATTCAAAGAGAATTCCACCTTCCCACAAACCGTCTGATCTGTGACATGCTCACCAGGTGGAATTCAACATTAGCAATGCTGCAGCGTCTGCACAAGCAGCAGAGGGCCATCAACGAGTACCTGTGTGAGTATGGCACAAGGACAGGTTCAGGTCAACTTGTTTTTTTTTCCCCCCGCAGTGGCTGATGATCAAGGATGCATGTACTGTACTGTCACCATTTGAGGAGGCAACGAGGATGGTGAGCAGGGACAGTGCATGCATCAGTGACACAATTCCTTTAGTGTTCCTGCTGGAGCACACTCTGCGGGGAATTATAGATGTGGCTCTAGAGGCAGAGCAGCGGGAGGAAGAGGAGGCCTTCCCTAGCTCTCAAGACCCCAGTCTTTCCACAGACAGCATTCCAGCGGGTCCTACTCAGATCAGACAGGAGGAGGATGAGGTGGAGGAGGACTATTTAAGTAGTGGGGGCATTGAAGGTGGGGATTCCTCAAGGCAGGGTTTTGTGTGCCCAGAAACAGAAGGGCTTGTGTGTGGCTGGGAGGAGGAAGTGCACGATACGGTCATCCTCATTGACCAGGAAGACTCGGCAGCTAATGCCACCTCCAACCTACACTGCATGGGCTCCCTAATGATGCAAAGCCTGCTAAAGCCCCAGGATTCGTGCTATCAAGGAGAGGGATCATTACTGGTTGGCAACCCTTCTTGATCCACGATACAAGGGGAAGTTGCAGAGCTCATCCTGCCCGCACAGAGGGAGCACAGGATGAAAAACTTGAGGACGCTCTAAAGTGACACTTGTGTAACACCTTTCCAGGCACTGGTAAATTACCAAGTGCTGACACACGTGCTTCTGAGGCTGCGGATGATCAGAGAATAGTGGTGAAGGCCAGGGCCGCTTGACTGATGCATTTTTAATTTTTTTTAGTCCTCGACGCCCAGGGACGTCAAATGTAGGCACCCATTGCCAGCGTCTTCACCATATGGTGCAGGACTACCTAGGGGCAAGGGCAGACCTGGATACCTTTCCAGCAGATGATCCACTGGCTTACTGGGTGTTGAGATTGGATCACTGGCCAGAACTTAGCCAATATGCTATGCAGCTACTAGGTTTCCCTTCATCTAGCGTGCTTTCCGAAAGGACGTTCAGTGCCGCTGGAGGTTTTGTCACAGACAAAAGAGTGCGTCTGTCCACTGACTCTGTAGACCGACTGACATTTATAAAAATGAATCAGTCCTGGATCAGCAGCTATCAATCCCCTGATGCTGAAGTAATGGAATAGATAGGGGATGTCCTCTTCTGCATTCACAAAACCTCCAGCACTGAACTCTTCCACAATACCACAAAAGGGTTACGGTGTAAAGGCACTTGCTGCCATGAAAGGCACAATATCTGGCTGCACTGACGCCCATTAAAAAAAAACTTTTCAATATAGGACCACATGGTCCACCCCTGCACTCTTCCACAATACCACAGAGGGGTTACTGTATGATGATACTTGCTGCCCTGGCAGTCTTGCACCAAAGGCAGAATATCTGGGTGCACTGACGCCTTAACCAGATGCATATCTTTTTAATATAGGACCGCAAGGTTCACCCCTGCACTCTTCCACAAAAACACAGAGGGGTTACTGTTTGATAATACTTGCTGGCCTGGTATTAAAGGCACAATATCTGGGTGCACTGACGCCCATTAACAGATAAAAAACTTTTCAATATAGGACCACATGGTCCACCCCTGCACTCTTCCACAATACCACAGAGGGGTTACTGTATGATGATACTTGATGGCCTGGCATTAAAGGCACAATATCTGGGTGCACTGACGCCCATTAACAGATAAATAAAAACTCTTTTCAATATAGGACCACATGGTCCACCCCTGCACTCTTCCACAATACTACAGAGGGGTTACTGTATGATGATACTTGCTGGCCTGGCACCAAAGGCACAATATCTGGGTGCACTGACCCCTTAACCAGATGCATATCTTTTGAATATAGGACCACATGGTCCACCCCTGCACTCTTCCACAATACCACAGAGGGGTTACTGTATGATGATACTTGCTGGCCTGGCACCAAAGGCACAATATCTGGGTGCACTGACGCCCATTACCAGATCAAAAACTTTTCAATAAAGGACCACATGGTCCACCCCTGCACTCTTCCACAATACCACAGAGGGGTTACTGTATGATGATACTTGCTGGCCTGGCAGTCTTGCACCAAAGGCAGAATATCTGGGTGCACCGACGCCCATTACCAGATCAAAAACTTTTCAATATAGGACCACATGGTCCACCCCTGCACTCTTCCACAATACCACAGAGGGGTTACTGTATGATAGTACTTGCATGCCTGGCACTAAAGGCACAATATCTGGGTGCACTGCCATTGACGCCTGTATCAGATTCATATCCTCAGAGGGGTTACGGTGTGACGGCACTGTTGCTGACGCTAAAAGCCCAATTTTAAAGCACCTATTGTTACTTTCATCCAAAGCCTGCATAAGTTTCACAATAATTTAGCCAAAAAAAACCTAAACTTTTTCTGCGCGTCCTAAAATGTCTTTTCATACAGGCTGCCGCCCCAAGCAGTTGTTTATGGATAGATTAAAGGAAAAGCATTTACCGTCATATGAAAAGTCATTTATTTGTTTTTAAGTGTTTCTATACATCCTAGAAATCCGCCACTTCACGGGCAGGTTATGGGGACCTCCTAGGCACGATATTTGAAGGAATTTTTCGTTTTTATTTCTAACCCTTATTTCATGGAAAACTCACTGTCCCTTTAAAAATGTTTTTTTTTAACTTTTTGTCCTTGTTTCCTGTCCCCCAGGGCACTACCCGGACCCCCATACACCTTTTATGGCAAACATGTAGCATATATGCCCTCTTGGAGGGCACTCTAAAAAACCGAATTTTCAGCCCCATTGACTTGCATGGGGGTTCGGGTTCGGGTCCGGTCCCGAACAAATGGGAAGTTCGGGCTCGAACCGAACTTGGGGAGTTTTCGGCTCATCCCTAGCTATGACCCGGTGAATCGTAGGTAAGTCTCTGAGGGGGCCGTATCGAACGTTTGGGCTTTGATTCTGTGGTTCAACTAGACCTCCCTATGGAACTCGTCTTGACCTTTCTCGACAAGTCTTATCATCCTGGAGACGAATGTGGTGTTTAGTGCTCTTAGCGCATCCCACATCAACCTCATACTTGGAGAACAAATTTTCCAACTTGAGTATTGGAGACTGAACCCGCTTCTTCCGCTTGAACGAGATAGAAGCATCTTTAGGGTAGAACCGTTCAGCTTGAATCGCTTTATTCACTCTCCTCCCTAGATCGGTACTGGAGAGGGGCTTAACAGAAGCCACTTGCCCGATTGACATCCGTGTCTTCAAATTTACTGAAGAGTCAGACACATTACATACGTTGACGGAAACTCTTCCACTTGTCCGTTTCAAAACTCTTACAGAGACTATTTCAGGGACTTCTCTGGACTATATTAGCTTCTCAGTCCCTTCTGTTTTCCTCAGCTGCCTCACTTCTGCAGAGGCTCTCTGTTCTTTGACCATCCGTTGACAGACCAGCTGTAACATCGAGTGCACCTTTTTGGGAGCAGGACTCTCTTCCTTCACCCGCGGGGTTAGAAAACGTCTCACTAAGTCAGTGTTCGTCCCCACTATCATAGAACTTCGATTAGCTCTCGAGGGACGAGGACACACAATGGCCAACGTGTCACATACTCCCGGTTGTCCAACGGTCACTGAACTGAATTCCAGCTTCACCTGTAAATATCCATCATAGGGAAACCTCTCAGTCCCCATACCCCAGATTTCGAGATCCTTCAACTTCTTCAGGGGTATATGCTTCAAATGTTTCTGATAGAAGTCTCCGGTAAATCAGAGTTACTTGAGCACCTGAATCTAGAAGAGCCTTTGTGTAGACCCCTTCCACTTGAACCGGGATGATGGACGAAGGACCTATCAACTTGTCAGGGAACTTCTCTGCCGTAGTACAAGGTGGGGTCCAAGTTTGCTCTCTCAACCGGGGTCCTCTGAAATTTTCCACTTGCGAAACAGGCGACTGCTCCTTCAAGGCCTTTAGGAGTTCTTCGACCGATCTCTTTACGGGCCTCCTTTTTGGGCACTGAGCCCTGAGATGACCGATTTTCCCACTGCCAAAACATCTTTTCCTCGAGCGTGTGGGCACATTTTCTTCTTGCGGCTCATTTGAAAGCCCCCTGTTAGAAACCATAGCCACTCTTGTCATTCGTATATCTGCTAGAAACTTCTGTCCTCTTCGCGGTTTGGGTGGGCTGGGTCAGTTACGTCGATAGTGGTCAACCCCCCCACAGTTGTAGCAGATCACCGAACCAGAGGGTTCTCCAGCAGGAACATCCTGCACTGCCGCTCTCTCCTCAGGTATGGCAATCCTAGCAGACAGCAACATTATCAACTCCATCATTTTCGACATCTGAGTTTTCAAAGCCATCACTTCGGCCTGTATGTCCGCTACACCAAGAGTTCCTACTTCTGCGGTGAAAACTGCATGTGAAGCATTAGCAATCTTTTTAGCCTTAATTAAAGCCTCTTCTTCTCAGATAGCTTTGACCAGTTTGGAATATGTCAGTCTCTTTCTCTGGTATCTAGTCTGAAATTTCAACATTATGGGATCCAGTGGGAGTGCCCCTTTGAAAATTTGATCCATCAAAGCTTTGCTTGCATGAGGTTCCATGCCTCCTTTTAGAATAACCTGATAGATGATTTTATCCAGCCGCCAGACATAGGTGGACAATTCTTCTCCTTCCTTTTGATAGGTGTGAGAGAACCTGTGGATTAGCTAGGCACAATCCTGCACTCCTCCAAAAATTTCCTGTAAAGCTTCTAGATACTCAGCAGCAGTGTAGCCTGGCTTGTCTCTTTTCAGATTTCGGATGACATCTGAAGCAGGAGCTCTTAAGCTCTCGATCAACCTTTGTCTCTTCACACTGTCCGCAACTTCCCATTCTTCCACAGCTTGCACTGCCTGATCTATCCAAGTGTCAAAGTCCTCTTCTCCAGCTGGCACAGGGACCTTACCGGAACAGAACCCAAACTTGCTATATCCATAATTGGCAGATGCGGCTGAGTTTTGGGCCAACGTTTCCACCAGCTTCCCCATAGTGGTAAAGAATGTAGCAGGAGGGAACCCTGTGGTTGGGGTGGCATCGGGTATCTCGTCTCCTGATGTTGTTGGTCTAGTCACGGGAACATTTGCGGGATCCCCACGTGGTGTACTTGGCTGGACCAGTCGAACTTCCACATCGGTCAGCTTCACACTTGCGCCCTGAAAATACACTGGAACACCTTTTCTCCACTCAAAAAGAACATATGTGTGAGAAGTCTCTGGGTTCACTTTAACGTCCACTATGAATCCCTGCTGGTTAGGTGCCAATGCTGCCACGGCCCGGCGGATCTGTTCTTCTGCCCAGGTGCCTGCAGGAATGTCCATTACTTCACTCAACCCTAACTGGCCATTTTGTGCTTTACACCACTCTGCTGCTTCTTCTGGATCCATATTAACCCCTTAATTGCGGTACACTCAGAGACTGTAATCCCGGAACGAGCCCCCACGTGTTGCGCTCACTCCCAGAGGAGCCGCTGAATAAACCTCGGGTTACTCTCACCGCACTAGGAAATAACTATACACCAGCACTGTTGTGGATTTTTATGTATTATATTCTTTACTGATCCCAATAAAGCAGCATATATTACGCATATATGGTATTTAAATGAGAAGAATTCGTAACACGGGAAAAACATGCGACGGCAAAAGAAACCCCCTCAGTTCTGGAGTGTAAGTCCCGTGAATAATAGCTCAAAAATGTGTATGTGTGTTGTCTCGGGTACCCGGGTACTGTATTCAACTGGCCAGTGAATGAAACAAACAATCTTCGACTAGTCACCGTTGGGGCCCTGTGAATTTAAACAATATTGCAGCGTGCGTTTCTGTTTTGGAACCAATTCGATGAACGAGACTGTCCTTCACCTGATGCCTCGACTACAAGATCTTCTCCTCTGTGTAGTGGGACTCCGTGCTACTGAATCTGCTCTCAGCTTGCCAAATCTCCGCAACTGGAACAACGATCCACCGCCTGCACTCCCAATCGTTCACCGCGGTCTCCTAACTCGGGGTCCTGCCAGATCTAACTCTTACTCCAGACCTCTCAGCGCTGCGCAGGTAGGTCTTAACATGGTCACTGTCCCGATCTCCAGCACCAGTAAGACAGCATCTGTACTCCGGCCTGGTTGCGATCCCTGACAGCTCCAACGTGCGTCCTCCACCTTTCACTGCTCCACTCACTCTGCTTCTCTCTCGCACGAGGCTGCTGAACTCTTTCCTCTTCCTGTACCACCCCCTTCCTGTCCCCACGCAAAGGATAATGGTACAAGTAGTTCTGTTTTGTCCAGCATAGTCTAACAATGTCTCTGTCTCCCTCTGGTGGCAGCAATAGTTCATCGCACCAGAATACAGTGTTTTTTTAAAGCAGCGCTACACCCACATCCACACTCTACATAAACACAGTCCTTCATTCACTCACTCCCTATATAAACAAACCCTTCATACATCCATTCTTTATATAAACACACCTTCTCATTCACACTCCACATAAACAACCTTTCATTCACTCACTCTACATAAACATACCCCTTCATTCACATCCACACTGCACATTAGCACACCCCTTCATTCACTCATTCACTCGCTCTCTATATAAAAATAAACCTTTCATACACTGAACCTCTATATAGACACACCTCCTCATTCACACTCCACGTAACCACAAACCTTCATTCACTCAATCTCTACATAAAAACACCTTCATCCACATTCCACATAAGCACACCAATTCATTCACTAGCTATACAAAAATAACCCTTCATACACTCAATCTCTATATAAACACACACCCTCATACTCCACATAAATACAACCCTTCATTCACTCAATGTCTACATATACACACACATTCTTTCACTCACTCACTATATAAACACACCCCTTCATGCACTCAATCTTTGTATAAACACACGCCCCTTCTTTTACTCACTTTTTACATAAACAAAACACTGCGTCATGCACACCAACACTCCAAGAACAAATCACTACTTCATTCACACCCACACTCTAGATAAACAGACCCCTCCATAACCCAATCTCTACATCAACTCACCATTCTTTCATTCACAATGACACTCTACATAAATACACCACTACTTCACAAACACACATACACAAGATAAACTCCCTTCATTCACACACTCTACATAAACACAGTACCTTCTTCATTCACACCTTCCACATAAATTTACCACTCATTCATTCACTCCAAAACTATATATAAACACACTATTTATTCATTCACTCCCTTACTATAGAAAATGCACCACTCCTTCTTACACACACATACACACACATTCCACAGAAACACACCGCTCCTTCATTACACACCCACATTACACATAAAGATACCATTCCTTTACTTCCACAACACACATAAACACATATCTTGATTCACACACTCCATATAAACGCACCCCTTCATTCACACTCACCCTCCGCATAAACACACCACTCCTTTATACACACCCACATCTACACCACACATAAACACATATCTTGGTTCACACACACACTCCATTTCCCATTAAGTCAGTGATAAAAATCCCTGCACCCTGACTTAAGAACACTAGATAATGCAGATGAAAAAGTGACTTTAATTGGAAACGCTGCGCACATTTGTTTCCCACATTTACAGATACTGTATATCAACATCAACCTAACACACACACACACAGGGAAATGAGGACACTGTCCCCAGCCTGACCTATATCAGATTAAAATGTCCAGCAATAAGTAATGTGTGTCACATATGTATCGCTTTAATATTCAGACAATGTTTATCTTATCTCCTAGATCGAGAAAATGTGCAAAAACTTAATGAAAACCAGTAAAACAAGAGAACAAAAGATTCGGAGATAAATTGAAAGCCATATGAGCCGCCTGTGCTACGTCCTATCTGCAGCACCTGTCTACAAAGCATGTTTCACATGTGTCTATTGTGAGGATCTACACGAAATGTGTTTTCTGTAAATTTAATTATTGTGTACATAAATTCCTTGCTTTCTCGTTTATAGATAAAAGCAAAAATACCATATTTATTACAAAGGATTTTAAAAAGGCACATTTTGCCTCCGTGGCCCGTTTATTATTGAAAATATTTCAAGCAGAAGCACTCAGAAGCCAACAGACGTGTGCATTCGTTGAAGTTCCGATATCGTTTTCAGATGAAATATTGACATTTTGCCGATCGGGAACATCTGGAATTCCAAATCGACTAAAAACATAAAAATTTTATCAAAATTATCTGATAATTTTCAAGTCGATTCAGAATTACTTCACTAACTGAAAAAACAATTGCACTCTGAGTGAAAATCAAACCCTAGCTCTAACCCTAATACAAACATGAACAGTTTATGTAACCCTAACAGTAACCCTAACCCTAGATATAACCCTAACCCTATTACAAACACAAACCGCTAATGTAACCCTAACACAAACACAACCAATAAACCTAACAGAAACACAACCAATAATCCTAACAGTAACCCTAACACAAACACAACCAATAATCCTAACAGTAACCCTAACACAAACACAACCAATAAACCTAACAGAAACACAACCAATAATCCTAACAGTAACCCTAACACAAACACAACCAATAATCCTAACAGTAACCCTAACACATACACAACCAATAATCCTAACAGTAACCCTAACACAAACACAACCAATAAACCTAACAGAAACACAACCAATAATCCTAACAGTAACCCTAACAAAAACACAACCAATAATCCTAACAGTAACCCTAACACATACACAACCAATAATCCTAACAGTAACCCTAACACAAACACAACCAATAATCCTAACAGTAACCCTAACACAAACACAACCAATAATCCTAACAGTAACCCTAACACAAACACAACCAATAAACCTAACAGAAACACAACCAATAATCCTAACAGTAACCCTAACACAAACACAACCAATAATCCTAACAGTAACCCTAACACATACACAACCAATAATCCTAACAGTAACCCTAACACAAACACAACCAATAAACCTAACAGAAACACAACCAATAATCCTAACAGTAACCCTAACACAAACACAACCAATAAGCCTAACAGTAACCCTAACACAAACACAACCAGTAACCCTAACACAAACACAACCAATAAACCTAACAGTAAGCCTAACACAAACACAACCAATAATCCTAACAGTAACCCTAACACAAACACAACCAATAATCCTAACAGTAACCCTAACACAACACAACCAATAAACCTAACAGTAACCCTAACACAACACAACCAATAATCCTAACAGTAACCCTAACACAAACACAACCAATAATCCTAACAGTAACCCTAACACAAACACAACCAATAATCCTAACAGTAACCCTAACACAAACACAACCAATAAACCTAACAGTAACCCTAACACAAACACAACCAATAATCCTAACAGTAACCCTAACACAAACACAACCAATAATCCTAACAGTAACCCTAACACAAACACAACCAATAATCCTAACAGTAACCCTAACACAAACACAACCAATAAACCTAACAGTAACCCTAACACAAACACAACCAATAATCCTAACAGTAACCCTAACACAAACACAACCAATAATCCTAACAGTAACCCTAACACAAACACAACCAATAATCCTAACAGTAACCCTAACACAACCAATAAGCCTAACAGTAACCCTAACACAAACACAATCAATAATCCTATCAGTAACCCTAACACAAACACAACCAATAATCATAACAGTAACCCAACCCTAAAGGTAAAACTAAACTTAACTTTAGCCCTAAACCTAATAAAAACACAAACAGTTAATGTAACCCTAACAGTAACCTTAACCCTAGATATAACTCTAACCCTATCAAACACCAACAGTTAATGTAACCCTAACACAAACATTAAACCTAACATTAATCCAACCCTAGAAGTAAACCTAAATTTAATTTTAGCACTAATCCAAATACAAAAATAAACAGTTAATGTAACCCTAACAGTAACTCTAATCCTAGATATAACCCTATTTCAAACAAAAACAGTTAATGTAACTCTAACACAAACAATAAGCCTAACAGTAACCCTAAAACAATTCATAAGCCTAACAGTAATGCAACCCTAGAAGTAAACCTAAACCTAATTTTAGCCTTAACCCAAATACAAACATAAACGGTTAATTTAAGCTCTAACAGTAACAGGGATCTCAAACTCTGGCCCCCCAGAGAGTTGTTTAGAAACATTCACTAACCCCTTAAGGCACCTGTAATGGAGTGGAACTTGTCACGTAAACACCACAGCAGGGTTAGTGTTTCTCCAGCAGTCTTTTATTCCATACCGCATAGGTGGTTACAGCAGGCAGAGCTGCTTGGTTCAAACAAATTAAAAAAAACTTTCTTTGCTCTCCAGCAATCAACGTAACGAAAACAAAGGATCGTATCCTCAAATCACAGTCCTTTGGAGCTATGTCAATCTGAGGGGAGATTCCCCAAAACAAACCTCCTGTGCCTGTATAGGTGTGTCCCTTTTAAAGCCCCAGCAATCACAACATCAAGCCCTCGTTTGTGTTGCTGGGCTGATCAACCCTGCAAAGTTAACCATTTCTTCAGGGAACCGTATATACAGTTGTGTTCAAAATTATTCACCCCCACTGAAATTGAGTGTTTTGGCCAGTTTGACATTGATTTTGATCATTCAGTCATCTTGCTTACAATTAAATCAAAGAGGCACGTGTAGGTCAGACAAATATAACATAACATTTATAATGAAATAACCACAAATGTCTTTTCTGTGCTCACATCATTATCAGTTTTATTCAACCCCCAAGTGACATTCAATCTTAGTACTTAGTACAACATCCTTTTACAGTTATAACAGCTTTTAAACGTGAAGCATAGCTTGACACAAGTGTCTTGCAGCGATCTACGGGTATCTTTGCCCATTCGTCACGGGCAAAAGCCTCCAGTTCAGTCACATTCTTAGGCTTGCGCACTGCAACTGCTTTCTTTAAAGGAACACTCTACTCAAAAAATCACCCCCCGTTTTTTTATCCTAACCTATCCCTATTCCCTTAATAAATCTTTCGTTTTCATTAATTTTTTTGTAACTGTAATACTTACCCTAAAATCCTCTTGTTTCCAGCGGCGTATTTTTTTTTTTTATACTCACCTCCCTCCTCTTCCACTCCCGTCCTTCTTCTTGCTTCTTGGCTTCTGGTTTACGTGAGAAGCGCGCATGCGCGCCTCTCACATAAGCCAGCCAATCGGCAGGCTTCCTCCCGGCTCTCTCTGAGGATTAGTGTTGCGCGCAAGAGGATGCGCGCAACACTAACCCTCAGAGGGAGCCGCCAGCTTCTGCGGTGAGTTGGAGACGTCATCGCGCTGAAAGCGCGATGACGTCTCCTACTCGGCAAAAGTCGGCAGAAGCGGGAAATATGATTCCCGCTCTGCTGACTGACAGCTGGGAGGGCGGAGTAAACTTCTCCGCCTCTCTCAGCTGTTTTCAGCATTTTCAGCTGATCGGCTGAGCGGAGGGAGGGGGGACAGAGGGCGGCATACTCCGGGCATCATGACCACCTAAAATAGCTTAGGTGGTCATGTGTTGCATAGTAGTATATTTAAGTCCCACCAGAGGTTCTCAATCGGATTTAAGTCAGGTGACTGCGATGGCCACTCCAAAATGTTCCAGCCTTTAATCTGCAACCATGCTCTAGTGGACTTGGAGGTATGCTTGGGATCATTGTCCTGTTGAAAGGTCCAACGTCTCCCAAGCCTCAGGTTTGTGACGGACTGTATCACATTGTCATCCAATATCTCCTGGTACTGAAGAGAATTCATGGTACCTTGCACACGCTGAAGCTTCCCTGTACCTGCAGAAGCAAAACAGTCCCAAAGCATGATTGACCCCCCGCCATGCTTCACAGTAGGCAAGGTGTTCTTTTCTTCATAGGCCTTGTTCTTCCTCCTCCAAACATAGCGTTGATCCATGGGCCCAAACAGTTCTAATTTTGTTTCATCAGTCCACAGAACACTATCCAAAACTTCTGTGGTTTGTCCACATGACTTTTGGCATACTGCAGTCGACTCTTCTTATTCTTTGGAGACAGCAAGGGGGTGCGCCTGGGAGTTCTGGCATGGAGGCCTTCATTACGCAGTGTGCGCCGTATTGTCTGAGCTGAAACTTCAGTACCCACATCTGACAAATCTTTTCTCAGTTCCTCAGCAGTCACACGGGGACTTTTCTCCACTCTACGCTTCAGGTAGCGCACAGCAGTCGAAGTCAGCATCTTCTTTCTGCCACGACCAGGTAGCGTTTCAACAGTGCCCTTTGCCTTGAATTTGCGAATGATGCTTGCTATGGTCTCTCTTGGCATGTTTAACATCTTTGCAATCTTCTTATAGCCATTGCCCTTCCTGTGAAGAGTAATCACCTCTTCTCTTGTCTTCCTGGACCATTCTCTTGACTTCACCATGTTTGTAACCACACCAGTAAATGTCTAGAAGGAGCTGAGTATCAGTCATTTTAAAGCTGCCTAATTGGTGCTTATTATGCTTTATTGCTGCTCCGTGACATCCACAGGTGTTTTCAATACCTGATTGAAAACACTTGAATGAACCTCTGTTCTTCAGAGTGGCAGTCTTTAAGGGGTTGAATAATTGTGTCAATGAAGAATTCACAAAAGAAACATTTACTACTGTATTACAAAACCAATTGATGTCATTTTAGTTGCATTTGGTTCTTTAAAAAGTCCTTGTAGGATTTCATTCTGAATACAATTACAAATGTCACTAAATTCCCTAAAACCCTTTACAGCATTGGGGGTTGAATAATTTTGAACACAACTGTACACCCCATCACAACACCTCTTTAAAGCGAACCTGTGCTCAACAAACTTTACTGCCGCTTTCCAGCAGCCAGGGATTTGTCAGAATACAGGGAGAGCTGTGGGGTCGCTCACTGCTGTACAGGGATACGATTCAGGGAGTTATGATGAGTGTAAATCCCTGTACAGTACAGATACAGGGTGTTGCTGTAATTCCCATACACAGGCATTATGCAGCACATACAGATACAAGGTGTTGCTGTAATTGCCATACACAGGCATTATGCAGCACATACAGATACAAGGTGTTGCTGTAATTGCCATACACAGGCATTATGCAGCACATACAGATACAAGGTGTTACTGTAATTGCCATACACAGGCAATATGCAGCATACAGATACAAGGTGTTACTGTAATTGCCATACACAGGCAATATGCAGCATACAGATACAAGGTGTTGCTGTAATTGCCATACACAGGCATTATGCAGCACATACAGATACAAGCTGTTGCTGTAATTGCCATACACAGGCATTATGCAACACATACAGATACAAAGTGTTGCTGTAATTGCCATACACAGGCATTATGCAGCACATACAGAAACAAGGTGCTGCTGTAATTGCCATACACAGGCATTATGCAGCACATACAGATACAAGGTGTTGCTGTAATTGCCATACACAGACATTATGCAACACATACAGATACAAAGTGTTGCTGTAATTGCCATACACAGGCATTATGCAGCACATACAGAAACAAGGTGCTGCTGTAATTGCCATACACAGGCATTATGCAGCACATACAGATACAAGGTGTCGCTGTAATTGCCATACACAGGCATTATGCAGCACATACAGAAACAAGGTGTTGCTGTAATTGACATACACAGGCATTATGCAGCACATACAGATACAAGGTGTGGCTGTAATTGCCATACACAGACATTATGCAACACATACAGATACAAAGTGTTGCTGTAATTGCCATACACAGGCATTATGCAGCACATACAGATACAAGGTGTTGCTGTAATTGCCATACACAGGCATTATGCAGCACATACAGATAAAAGGTGTTGCTGTAATTGCCATACACAGGCATTATGCAGCACATACAGATATTGCATTGCTAATAATCATTCTCATCACTACAAATCCCCATAAGCAGGAGATCTCACCATTAGGGATGAGCTGTTCGGGTTCGGACGGTTCGGAGTTCGACCTGAACTTTGGCAGTTCGAAAGTTCACGAATTTCTAACTTTTTGGGCGTGTTCGGTTCGGGTTCGAAAAAAAAAAGAAATTTTGAAAAGAGTATAGAAAATGCTTAAAAAAATACTAAAAAAAAATCGAGAAATAGACTCTTTACTGCATAATATTATAAGCAACGGTTTATTAGATATTGAATTAAAAACTAATGTGTACGTGGAAAGATTATCAACTCTAAATGACCTCTGTTCACAAACGGGCATAACACCAGGTGTTTTTAGTCTGGTAATCAATTTGATACATTGTACAATATACTGAGAGTGGGGTGGTGTCTGCTTCTGATTGAGATTTGAGAATTAATTTCCCTAAAACGTCCTAATATGCTGCATTTAACTGGTGTTTGAAAAAAATCTAAAGCAATGTTATTTCTCACCTCGGGATTAAACATTCACAGGGTTATTCAGAGAGCGGTGAAAAGCAGGAGAATAACTGGAGAAGTGAAAATTCTAGGTCAAAATAGCCAAACCAGAAAAATTCTCCCATTTATCTCACTTTCCAAATCGGCTATTTGGTCTAGATTGTTCTCTTCTCTTGCCAGTTCTCCTGGCTTTCCCCTCTCTCTCAGGGTTGTTCAGAGAAAGGTGAAAACCAGGAGAATGGCAGGAAAAGAGAACAATCTGGACCAAATAGCCGATTTGGAAAGTGAGATAAGGCTAGGGTCAGACTAACGCATTTTTCGCAGCGACCGTCAAAAAGTGCGTCCGAACGCATTGCCGTATTTTTTCACGGATTGCGCGAAAACGGTCATACGATGCGCATTTTTGTGTGTGATTTTTTACGGATCCAAACCAGGAAACTTTGGGTGTCTGGACGTTATGTTGGCCGGACATGAGCAGGGTCTGACGTCTCCAAATAACACACACACGCCGCTAGTGGACGCAGCGCACTCTTTACGTCCGTACTAGCGGTTCTGCCTTCTCGAAAAAAATGCGTTCATTTTCCACTTGCGTTGCGCAGCTGGACTTTCGTGCGACCGTACTTCGTATATTGGCCGTCATTGCCCGTCATTGCTGCTAGTGCGGCCGTTGATTAAGTGCGCCTAAACGCACGTTAAAAATTCGCTAGTCTGACCCTAGCCTAAATGGGAGAATTTTTCTGGTTTGGCTATTTTGACCTAGAATTTTCCTTTCTCCAGTCATTCTCCTGCTCTTCACCGCTCTCTGAATAACCCTGACAGGGTTATTCAGAGAAAGGTGAAACTCAGGAGAATGACTGGAGAATGGAAAATTCTAGGTCAAAATAGCCAAACCAGAAAAATTCTCTCATTTATCTCACTTTCCAAATCGGCTTTTTGGTCTAGAAGTTTCCATTCTCCTGCTTTTCACTGCCAAAAAATCAGTTAAACTTTTTCTGCGTGTCTGAAAATGTCTCCTCTTTTCATACAGACTGCCGCCCCAAGCAGTTGTGTATGGATAGATTAAAGGAAAAGCATTTACCGTCATTTGAAATGTCATTTTTTGTTTTTTACATATTTCTATACATCCTAGAAATCCGCCACTTCACGGGCAGGTTATGGGGACCTCCTAGGAATGATATTTGAAGGAATTTTTCATTTTTATTTTTAACCCTTATTTCATGGAAAACTCACTGTCCCTTTTAAAAACTTTTTTTTTTAACTTTTTGTCCTTGTTTCCTGTCCCCCAGGGCACTACCCGGACCCCCATACACCTTTTATGGCAAATATGTAGCATATATGCCCTCTTGGAGGGCGCTCCAAAAAACCGAATTTTCAGCCCCATTGACTTGCATGGGGGTTCGGGTTCGTTCCCGAACAAATGGGAAGTTCGGGTTCGGGCTCGAACCGAACTCGGGAGTGTTCGGCTCATCCCTACTCACCATTCTATTATCTGTCTGCAGCACATTTATTGCATAAAGGCCTTTTGTGCCTGTATGCTGATAATGCAGACCCAGTGTGACATTGTGCCAAATAAGCAGGAGATCTTACCATTTTATTATCTGTCTGCAGCACATTTACTGCATCTGCCTGTATGCTGATAATATAAGGGACACCAACTAGAGTTTAGAACCTTTCGTCCCAGCAATGTTTCTGTAACAGATAAAAGCCATTTCTGCCTGTATGCTGCTGTCATTTCTGACATGGTGCCAGATAAGGGACGCCATCTAGAGTTTAGAACCTTTCATCCCAATGATATTTCTGTAAAAGGATAAACTAATTACCTGGAGAATTAAAAAGGAGCAAATTTACATTGTTTTATGTGATATTTAAAAGGTTAAAATAATCTTATTGCAAAATTGCTATTTCATCCTCTATTTAATTGTTAACGACACATTCCATATTTCATATAAATGCTATGATAGCATTTTTCCCCCCAAGATAATGAGCGTGGCAGTGAAAGTGTTACATAACGAGGAGATAAGAGCTTTGCTCGTCTCTCCCACCATTTGGATACTCAGCACATGATGGTCGAGACGCGCTTTTATTGTTGAATTTACTTTTTAACAGATCTCTGGAACTTTTAATCTGGGATATTTATTGACATAATGTTTTTAAGTAAAAAAAGGTCGGTTTTGGGTCATAGCATTAGAAGGGTCTTCAAAGTGTTTAGAATGTGGTCAGAATGTGTGTAAATATGGTCGGCAAATGTATATTTTGAATAGCGGCCAGAAAAGCAATTTAACGCGGGCCACTTCATCTACTGTAATGATCGACGTGCCGCGAGTAGGCTCAGCCGGTCGGCGGATAAGGGGTCCGAGAGCAGATTAATTAGGTGCTTTAAAGAATCCAAGAGCTTTATAAACAACTTGAAAAGTGTCAGGAAGCCGTAAAAGCCGACATGTTGCAGTGGAAGCCAGAACGTGAGCAGATGGGATCAGAATGAAAGAAATAACGGAGCAGGAAGACGTGTTACCTCGGATAGAAGTGTCCTTATGATGACCTTGATGGCTGTGAAAAACCCTGTAAGGGTTATTCAAAG
Organism: Leptobrachium leishanense; assembly: GCA_009667805.1. Classification (NCBI taxonomy): domain Eukaryota; kingdom Metazoa; phylum Chordata; class Amphibia; order Anura; family Megophryidae; genus Leptobrachium; species Leptobrachium leishanense. Next base: position 42,769,876 of record CM019066.1, on the reverse strand, counting down.
AGCGCCGAAATTGCCGCCGAACAGTGAATTTCACCGTATATTGCCAGTCTATTCAGAAAGCTGGCAAGTCACCAAATGCCAGTTGAATATGGTGGAGTTCGACGTGATTTGGCAGCACCAAAATTGTCCCATAGAGAAGTAATGGTTACTCAACCCAGGACAAACTGAAAACGAGAGAAATCTCAATGTATCCTTCCTGCTAAGGCTGGGGTCAGACTAACGTGGGTTTAGGCGCACTTAATCACGGCCGCACTAGCAGCAAATGACGGGCAATGACGGCCAATATACAAAAGTACGGCCGCACGAAAGTCCCGGCCGCGCAACGCAAGTGGAAAATGAACACATTTTTTCGAGAACGCAGAACCGCTAGTACTGACGTACAGAGTGCGCAGCTGCGGCATAGCGGCGTGTGTGCGTGATTAGGAGACGTCAGACGCTGCTAATGTCCGGCCTACATAACGTCCAGACGCAAAAAGTGTTTTATTGACGATCCGTAAAAAATCACGCACGAAAATGCGCGTCGTCTGACCGTTTTCGCGCATTCCGTGAAAAAATACGTCAATGCGTTCGGACGCACATTTTGACGGTCGCTGCGAATAATGCGTTCGTTTGACCCTAGCCTAAAATACTTTATAAATAAATATTCACAGAAAAAACTAACTGCACCGAAGTGTCAGTGAAATGCCCTGATTTTCAGTGATTCGGTTCGGCAGGTTTAAACAGGCGAATCCCAAAGGATTCAATGTAAAAAATATATTATCGTTTTAAAGTTTTTTATTCATCTGTTTATTCTTTTCATTTTCAGCCAAAAGCCTTATTTATTCATTTATTTACTGGAAATTTTTGGTGATTTTTTTTTGACTAAATTTTTTATTTCCCATTTTTTTAATGCAGTTTTTTTTTTTTGTTCTGTAACAGACCTCTTTATTATTTTTATAGGACCTTTTTTTTATTATGTCCACACATTTTCATTGTATTTAGCAGTGTTCAGTTTTTCCCTGCATTTCAGTGTCATTCGGCGGGCTGATCGCCGTTCGGTGGCGGTTTTCAGATGCTCCACGTTTGGCGCACTTCAGGGACCCCGCGATAAATAGTGAATTCACCGTAGGGTCGGTGAAATGGAATCCTGAAGCGCACAAGGAAGCACTGAAATTTCACAGAAAATTCTGTGCTTTCTGAGTAACCCTGTAGGGGTTATTCAGAGAGCTTCGAAATGTCACCGACATTTCGGTGTCCTTTCATTCCCCGCACTTTGGGGCGATTCTAGTTCGCCGACTCTGCGGTGTATTCAAGTACAACCACAGGCTTCCCGGAGTGCAGGGAAAACCCACCGCAAACCCGATGAACACTCGCCGAACACTCACTGAACTCTCACCGAAAACCCGCAGAAATCGCTGCAAAAACCACGGCGAACACGCCGGAAAAAGCTGCTGAGCCGCCGATCACAGTGCAGAGCAGCCGCCGGATAAAGCCGATAGGCTTTTGAATGAGCTGAAAAAAAAAAACTGTTTGCTTGAAAGTTTCAAAATTGAAACTCTGTTTGCAAAAAACTACTAACGAAAATGTCTGAAATTAACACATAAGATCCTATGAATGATAATAAGAAGGGCTGTTACAGAAAAAAATAAAAAAAGCTTTAAAAAGGAAAAAAAGTTTGCCAAAAAAAATCCCGAAAAATGCCTAGAAGATCCTAAAAAAATCAATATATAAAGAGACTTTTTGCTGCAGATTAAAATAATAAACGGTTTATTAGATATTGAATAAAAACAGAGAAATTTTAACATTGAAGCCTATGGGACTCGCCTGAATAAGCCTGCCGAATCAAAGCACCGAAAATCAGGGCACTTCACTGACATTTCTCTGCTGTTCGGTGTCTCTGAACAGATTAACCATTGCTTCTCTATGGGGGATTTCACTGCCCTCGAACAGGCACCGTACTTGCTTGGCAATTATCTAAAATATGGCAAACTGCCTGGTCTCTGAATAGCCGAATGGCCCCGAAATGTCACCGTATGCTGAATTTCAGTGTCCGGTTACATTTCGGACCTCTCTGAATAACCCCTTGTGTGTTTGTCGGTGGACGATCACTAACCAAATTCAACGTTGGAGCAACAGGAAGTCGCAATAATCGACAAACAGCCAGGATGAGAGGAACGGAAAGCTGATCAGTATATTAGAAACCTGGGGTCAAGTCTTAATTCATACGTGTGGGACCTCCAAAAGAGAGGTCTGCCCTCCAATTAACCATTGATATCACTTAAAGGTACACGCAGGGCCGGCCCGTCCATGGAGCAGGGTGGAGCAGCCGCTCCAGGCAGCACTTTGTCAGGGGCAGCATTTTGCTGCTCTTTCAAAGGCCGCCAGCCCGGACTCGGCTGCAGGACAGTGTTCTGTTGAAACTCAAGCAGCGCCTGCCCCTTCAGCACGTGACTGCCCCTTTCAGGAATCTCAGGGAACCATGAGGCTGCTGAGGAGGTAGGCCTGGCTTGATTTCATACAGGAGACTCTGTGCCCCCCCGTGTGCGTGTTATGGAGGTTCCCCTCCCACCCTTCCCTCCTCACAGGGACATGTTACTGCCCCCATAAAGCACTGCCTGCTCCTCTGTCCTGGTTGAGGGAAGGCCTGGACAGACACCCTATCCCAGAGTCCTGAGGGAGCTGCCGATTGAGGGCTGCACGGGGCCCAGATTGAAGACAATATGCAGCTCCCTTACAGCCTGCACAGCATGATGGGAGCTGTAGTTAGTTGTTAATAGCTGGGGGATCTGCTTTTCACTGGCCTGGCAAGACCTGGTTGACTTTGCTAAAACAAATAAATCACATTTTTACCTTTCTAAACTGGGGGGGGGGTGTTTGATGGAATTACATCGCAAGTTTTAATGCCGCTTTATGGCTTTTACCCCCCCCCCCCAGTATTCCCTGAATTATTAAATCATGGTGAGAAAACAAGCATTTTCCTAATTTCTTTCATACCTTCAGTGAGGCGCTTCCTATTTAAAGGAACACCCTGTGAAATCTTATCGACAGTAACTCTGTGCCCTCCGGAGTCATTAATCCTCTGCGTCTCCCCGTTACCGGTTGTATTATGTGTGTGTGACTGCATGTGTTTGACGGTATGTGTATGTGTGGGGCAGTGGGCAGTGATATGTTTTTTGAGGGTGGGGGGCAGCAATTCATCCTTTGCTAGAGGCAGCACAGTGGCTTGGGCCGGCCCTGGGTACACGTCCACTAGCATCAGCTGTAACTAGATTGCTTGTGCATTACAAATAAAACCACCTTATAAAACACATTATAAAAAACATGCTCATTGTCCTGTTTCTTGCCGATGAACATGAAGTTGACGTACGATCTCGTCGCAGGAGAATGAGGTCTTTATAAAATGTATTTGAGTCTTGTCTGCTGCTTGGTGAGATCCCAAATGAAAGGTGATTTCATTTGTCGCCACAACAACAATCTTCTTCAGGGTGGTCCTGGCTGTTATACCAGCCATATACAGTCATGGCCGAAATTGTTGGCACCCCAGACATTTTTCCAGAAAATCAAGTATTTTTCACAGAAAAGTAATGCAGTAACACATGTTTTGCTATACACATGTTTATTCCCTTTGTGTGCATTGGAACAAAACAAAAAAAGGGAGGAAAAAAAGCAAATTGGACATAATGTCACACAAAACTCCAAAAATGGGCTGGACAAACTTCTTGGCACCCTTTCAAAATTGTGGATAAATAAGATTGTTTCAAGCATGTGATGCTCCTGTAAACTCACCTGGGGCAAGTAACAGGTGTGGGCAATATAAAAATCACACCTGAAAGCAGATAAAAAGGAGAGAAGTTCACTTAGTCTTTGCATTGTGTGTCTGTGTGTGCCACACTAAGCATGAACAACAGAAAGAGGTGAAGAGAACTGTCTGAGGACTTGAGAACCAAAATTGTGGAAAAATATCAACAATCTCAAGGTTACAAGTCCATCTCCAGAGATCTAGATTTTCCTTTGTCCACAGTGCGCAACATTATCAAGAAGTTTGCAACCCATGGCACTGTAGCTAATCTCTTTGTGGGTGGACGGAGGAGAAAAATTGATGAAAGGTTGCAACGCAGGATAGTCCGGCTGGTGGATAAGCAGCCCCCAAACAAGTTCCAAAGAAATTCAAGCTGTCCTGCAGGGTCAGGGAGCATCAGTGTCAGTGCGAACTATCCGTCGACATGTAAATGAAATGAAACGCTATGGCAGGAGACCCAGGAGGACCCCACTGCTGACACCGAGACATAAAAAAGAAAGACCACAGTTTGCCAAAATGTACTTGAGTAAGCCAAAATCCTTCTGGGAAAACGTCTTGTGGACAGATGAGACCGAGATAGAGCTTTTTGGCAAAGCACATCATTCTACTGTTTACCGAAAATGGAATGAGGCCTACAAAGAAAAGAACACAGTACCTACAGTGAAATATGGTGGAGGTTCAATGATGTTATGGGGTTGTTTTGCTGCCTCTGACACTGGGTGCCTTGAATGTGTGCAAGGCATCATGAAATCTGAAGATTACCAAAGGATTTTGGGTCGCACTGTAGAGCCCAGTGTCAGAAAGCTGGGTTTGCGTCTGAGATCTTGGGTCTTCCAGCAGGACAATGACCACAAACATACGTTAAAAAGCACCCAGAAATGGATGACAACAAAGTGCTGGAGAGTTCTGAAGTGGCCAGCAATGAGTCTAGATCTAAATCCCATTGAACACCTGTGGAGAGATCTTAAAATTGCTGTTGGGAAAAGGCGCCCTTCCAATAAGAGAGACCTGGAGCAGTTTGCAAAGGAAGGGTGGTCCAAAACTCCGGGTGAGAGGTGTAAGAAGCTTAGTGATGGTTATAGGAAGCGGCTGATTTCAGTTATTTTTTCCAAAGGGTGTGCAACCAAATATTAAGGTAAGGGTGCCAAGAATTTTGTCCAGCCCATTTTTGGAGTTTTGTGTGACCTTATGTCCAATTTGCTTTTTTTCCTCCCTTTTTTTGTTTTGTTCCAATACACACAAAGGGAATAACATGTGTATAGCAAAACATGTTGTTACTGCATTACTTTTCTGTGAGAAATACTTGATTTTCTGGAAAAATGTCTGGGGTGCCAACAATTTCGGCCATGACTGTACATAAACTCTGCCCTGATATCTAAAGCAGAGGGCTTTATGCCATCGTTATGCCATCCATATACAGAAACCTGAGGAGGCCTACCGGCGAAACGCGTCCTGGATACTCCCCTTATAGATTTATTTTACTCTTTATGTTTTATACTACAATAAATCCCTATTTCTTTTTTACTCCTGCATCCTGTTGTTACTACGCAGCAGCTTTTCTAAGGAAGCGGACAGCGAACCAGTGAAAGACCGCAGCCCAACTGACCAGCTGTTGCAGCAGCCAAGGAAAGAGGAGGAGAAAGAAGGGAATCTGGCCACCTTTATGGGCCAGAAAAGCGTAAGATAAAGAGCCTGACACTTCTACTGGCTCCTGTCCACGTGAGTTGGCTAACCTTTACCTTATTATACCAACTCTATATACCAGTATACACTATCAGGGTTAATCAAAGAGATCCGAATGGCTGCCGAAAGATAACCGAACGCTGAAAATCAGCGGTTACCTTTCTTGGCCATTCGGCTATCCAGAGAGCAGGCAATTCACCAAATGTTGGCGAATGGCCTGCACATATGGTGCCTGTTCAGTGCCTGTTCAAGGGCAGTAAAATCCCCATAGAGAAGCAATGCTTCGTCTATTCAGAGAACAAAAGCCAGCAGTGAAAATTTGTCGAATTGCCCTGCCATTCGGTTGCTTCATGCGGCAGATTTATTCAGGCGAATCCCATAGGCTTCAATGTTAAAAAATATTCCCATTTTAATTCAATATCTAATAAACCATTGATTATAATATTCTGCAGTAAAACGTCTCTTTATTTATAGATTTTTAGGGATATTTTAAGCATTTTTCAGGGTTTTTTTGCCAAAAAATGTTTTCTGATTTATTTATTAACAGTCCTTTTTATTATCATTCCCTGGACCTCATATGTAAATTACAGACATTTTAGTTCTGTAGTTTATTTGCAAACAGCGTTTCACTTTCAAACATTCAAGCGTACTGGTTTTTTTTTCCACTCCATTCGTCTGCGGTGTTGGGTTTTTCCGACGGCTGCTCTGCGCTGTGATCAGCGGCTGCTCGGATTTCTCCGGCGTGTTCGGCGGGATTAATCCAGATGTTTTTGCGGGTTTCGGTGTGCCTTTCGCCAGGTTTTGCGGTGAGTTTTCGGCAGCTTTTCCCTGCATTATGGCAGCCCTGTGGTGCTTGCTGAATACACCACAGGGTCGCTGAAATGGATCGCCAAATCGCCTCGAATTGAAGAGAACGAAAAGATACCGAACGTGCAGTGACTTTTCGATGCTCTTTGAATAACCCTGTCTGTGCCTTTTTTTCTATTAATTCGAGATTCATCACAGATGAACAAAAGACACAGAAACTGCTACCTGTATTGTTTTCCACATACTGCACTTCAGATACTGCCCACAGGGTGGCAGTGCGACATAAGGAACAATCATCTTGGGAAAGACTTATAGGCTAGGGTCAGACGAGCGCAGTGCGAACGCGCGTGCAGGCGCACTTAATCACGGCCGCACTAGCAGCAAGTGCCAGGCAATGACGGCCAATATACGAAGTACGGTCGCACAAAAGTCCGGCTGCGCAACGCAAGTGGAAAATGAACGCATTTTTTCGAGAACGTTGAACTGCTAGTACTGACGTACAGAGTGCGCTGCGTCCGCTAGCGGCGTGTGTGCGTGAATTGGAGATGTCAGACACTGCTAATGTCCGACCAACATAACGTCCAGATGCACAAAGTGTTTTATTGATGATCCGTACAAAATCACGGATGCAAATGCGCATCGTATGACCGTTATCGCGTACTCCGTGAAAAAATGCGTCCATTCGTTCGAACGCACTTTTTCACAGACAACGCGAAAATGCATTCGTCTGACCCTAGCCATATACAAACTGTATTTTATCAGTGCATATCACTGCACTAGATTTCATATAGAAACATCAGTACTTTCCTCATTTACCTTTCCAACCTGAACAGATACATATGATCTTTGTGTTCACCCCAACATATTCTCTGAATAAATCTCTCGCTGTATATTTGCAATCCTTATATTATTAAGCATATACACAATCTCTAACACAACCATCAATCACTCTCACCTTACAGTCCTCTCCTCCTGTTTCCAAACCCCAACCCTCCCAGATTGTGAGTTCCTACGGGAATAGGCCCTCATCTCCTCCTGTACTGTTTGTCAAATGTTGTTCAATGTATTGTAACCCTGTCTATACTGTGCCTATTGTACAGCGCTGCGGAATATGCTGGCGCTTTAGAAATAAAGAATAATAATCTCAGTATTTTTGTACTTTCTGCTATATGCATGTATAATAAACCGCATCTATATCAAGCAGACACAAGAAATACAAATATTTAGAGGACCCGACTTCAGTCTTTCAGCCTTGTATACATCGGCAATAGGGACAATACGAGCACCCTATATATGAAGGCAGCGCCCATCCAGAATACATACATTTACATCCCCAATAAAAGCAGCAGCAAGGCATTGTCAGTGTCACTTAACCTCTGGAGAGCAGCAGCATACACCCTTTAAACACCACAGGGCAGGCGCCACCCCTAGGGTTCATTCCACTATATTCCCATATACAGAATTCTCCCCCTGATTAGGGATGAGCCGAACACTCCCTGAGTTCGTTTCGGAGCCGAACCCGAACTTTCCAAATGTTCGTATCCGAACCAGAACCCGAACTCAATACAAGTCAATGGGGCTGAAAATTCGGTTTTTTAGAGTGCCCTCCAAGAGGGCATATATGCTACATATTTGCCATAAAAGGTGTATGGGGTCTGGGTAGTGCCCTGGGGGACAGGAAACAAGGACAAAAAGTTTTAAAAAAAACGTTTTTTAAAGGGACAGTGAGTTTTCCATGAAATAAGAATATATTTGTATTTTATATATTGTTACTTTCTATGATGACTTCTTCTGAGATACATTACTGCGGAATTTGTTTTTGGTCCTCCGCGACCGATATTCATACTGTGTATTTTATTGCTGTCATTTTTTTTTTCAAAATAAAATTTTGAAATATAAAGAAAAAAAAAAAAAAAAAAATTCCTTCAAATATCGTGCCTAGGAGGTCCCCATAACCTGCCCGTGAAGTGGCGGATTTCTAGGATGTATAGAAATATGTAAAAACCAAAAAATGACATTTCAAATGACGGTAAATGCTTTTCCTTTAATCTATCCATAAACAACTGCTTGGGGCGGCAGTTTGTATGAAAAGAGGAGACATTTTCGGACATGAAGAAAAAGGTGACTGATTTTTTGGCGGTGAAAAGCAGGAGAATGACTGGAGAATGGAAAATTCTAGACCAAATAGCCGATTTGGAAAGTGAGAAAAATGGGAGAATTTTTCTGGTTTGGCTATTTTGACCTAGAATTTTCTCTTCAGTCATTCTCCTGAGTTTCACCTTCTCTGAATAACCCTGTCAGGGTTATTCAGAGAGCGGTGAAGAGCAGGAGAATGACTGGAGAAAGGAAAATTCTAGGTCAAAATAGCCAAACCAGAAAAATTCTCCCATTTAGGCTAGGGTCAGACTAGCGAATTTTTAACGTGCGTTTAGGCGCACTTAATCACGGCCGCACTAGCAGCAAATGACGGGCAATGACGGCCAATATACGAAGTACGGTCGCACGAAAGTCCGGCTGCGCAACGCAAGTGGAAAATTAACGCATTTTTTTTGAGAACGCAGAACCGCTAGTACGGACATACAGAGTGCGCTGCGTCCACTAGCGGCGTGTGTGCGTGATTTGGAGACGTCAGACACTGCTCATGTCCGGCCAACATAACGTCCAGACACCCAAAGTTTCCTGGTTTGGATCCGTAAAAAATCACGCACAAAAATGCGCATCGTATGACCGTTTTCGCGCAATCCGTGAAAAAATACGGCAATGCGTTCGGACGCACTTTTTGACGGTCGCTGCGAAAAATGCGTTAGTCTGACCCTAGCCTTATCTCACTTTCCAAATCGGTTATTTGGTCCAGATTGTTGTCTTTTCCTGCCATTCTCCTGATTTTCACCTTCCTCTGAACAACCCTGAGGCTAGGGTCAGACGAAAGTAGTTTTAACATGCGTTTAGACGCACGAAATTACGGCCGTGCTAGCAGCAAATGACGTCCAATGCCGGGGAACACACGAAGTACGGCCGCACGAAAGTGCGGCCGCGCAACGCAAGTGGCAAACGAACGCATTTTTTCTAGAACGTCAAACCTCTAGTACGGACGTACAGAGTGCGCTGCGTCCGCTAGAGGCGTGTGTGCGTGATTGGGAGACGTCAGACGCTGCTAATGTCCGGCCAACATAACGTCCAGACACAAAAAGTGTTTTATTGATGATCCGTACAAAATCACGGACGAAAAGGCGCATCGTATGACCGCTATCGCGTACTCCGTGAAAAAATGCGTCCATTCGTTCGAACGCACTTTTTCACAGAGAACGCGAAAATGCGTTCGTCTGACCCTAGCCTGAGAGAGAGGTGAAAGCCAGGAGAACTGGCAGGAGAAGAGAACAATCTAGACCAAATAGCCAATTTGGAAAGTGAGTTAAATGGGAGCATTTTTCTGGTTTGGCTATTTTGACCTAGAATTTTCACTTCTCCAGTTATTCTCCTTCTTTTCACCGCTCTCTGAATAACCCTGTGAATGTTTAATCCCGAGGTGAAAAATAACATTGCTTTAGATTTTTTTCAAACACCAGTTAAATGCAGCATATTAGGAAGTTTTAGGAGGGAAATTAATTCTCAAATCTCAATCAAAAGCAGACACCACCCCACCCCCTCAGTACCTCAGTATAGTGTGCAATGTATCAAATTGATTACCAGACTAAAAACACCTGGTGTTAAGCCCGTTTGTGAACAGAGGTCATTTAGAGTTGAGAATCTTTCCACGCATACATTAGTTTTTAATTCAATATCTAATAAACCGTTGCTTACAATATTCTGCAGTAAAGAGTCTCTTTATTTCAAGATTTTTTAGTATTTTTTTAAGCATTTTCTATACTTTTTTCAAAATTTCTTTTTTTTTAGAACTTGAACCGAACACACCCAAAAAGTTTGAAGTTCGCAAACTTTCGAACTGCCAAAGTTCGGGCCAAACTCCGAACCGTCCGAACCCGAACAGCTCATCCCTACCCCTGATATCTAAAACAGGGATAATAAACTCCCGTTATCTCATCCATGTACATAAACCTCCACCTGATATTTAAAACAGGGATAATAAACTCCCTTTATCTCATCCATACACAGAAACCTCCCCCTGATATCTAAAACAAGGATACTAAACTCCCGTTATCTCATCCATACACATAAACCTCCCCCTGATATCTAAAACAGGGATAATAAACTCCCGTTATCTCATCCAGATACAGAAACCTCCCCCTGATATCTAAAACAGGGATAATAAACTCCCGTTATCTCATCCATGTACATAAACCTCCCCCTGATATCTAAAACAGGGATAATAAACTCCCGTTATCTCATCCAGATACAGAAACCTCCCCCTGATATCTAAAACAGGGATAATAAACTCCCGTTATCTCATCCATATACATAAACCTCCCCCTGATATCTAAAACAGGGATAATAAACTCCCGTTATCTCATCCAGATACAGAAACCTCCCCCTGATATCTAAAACAGGGATAATAAACTCCCGTTATCTCATCCATATAGATAAACCTCCCCCTGATATCTAAAACAGGGATAATAAACTCCCGTTATCTCATCCATGTACATAAACCTCCCCCTGATATCTAAAACAGGGATAATAAACTCCCGTTATCTCATCCATATACATAAACCTCCCCCTGATATCTAAAACAGGGATAATAAACTCCCGTTATCTCATCCAGATACATAGACCTCCCCTGATATCTAAAACAGGGATAATAAACTCCCGTTATCTCAACCATGTACATAAACCTCCCCCTGATATCTAAAACTGGGATAATAAACTCCCGTTATCTCATCCATATACATAAACCTCCCCCTGATATCTAAAACAGGGATAATAAACTCCCGTTATCTCATCCATGTACATAAACCTCCCCCTGATATCTAAAACAGGGATAATAAACTCCTGTTATCTCATCCATGTACATAAACCTCCCCCTGATATCTAAAACAGGGATAATAAACTCCCGTTATCTCATCCATATAGATAAACCTCCCCCTGATATCTAAAACAGGGATAATAAACTCTCGTTATCTCATCCATACACAGAAACCTCCCCCTGATATCTAAAACAGGGATAATAAACTCGTTATCTCATCCATATAGATAAACCTCCCCCTGATATCTAACACAGGGATAATAAACTCCTGTTATCTCATCCATGTACATAAACCTCCCCCTGATATCTAAAACAGGGATAATAAACTCCCGTTATCTCATCCATGTACATAAATGTAGTGTTCTGGATAATACGAGACGTCTTGGGTTTTCATTAATAGGTTGATTAACAACTAAGGCTGGGGTCAGACGAGCGTAGTGTTCACGTCCGTGATTGCGCCTAAAAGTACGTCCGTGATAGCATGAAAGTAAGTCCATTGGAGCCTGACACACTGAAGTACGTCCGCACTGAACTGCGGACGCACAACGGCCGCGGCAAACGGACGCAGGTTAGGCAAGAACGTAATACTGCTAGAACGGACGTGCGGAGTGCGCCACGTCCACAACGTCCGCATAGCTTTTGTGTGAGTGATGGAGCATGGTCAGACGGACTGCATTTATACGTCAGACATTTTTGGACGGACAGAATGTTTTTTCATTGTAATTTATTTTCCCTCCTACATCCGTCAAAAAATAACTTCAGTGAAAAAACGGACTGTGTGACCACTACTGCGTCATCCGTACTGACGATGTCCGTACTGCACGGACGTACAGCCCGTAGAAATCACGCTCGTCTGACCCCAGCCTAAGCATACAGGTTCTTATAACAGCAACTGGCTGCGTCACTAGTCAGCCTCAACTGGCAGACACAATGGACGACCAACTGTCAACAGCCAAAAGAAACACCCAACTTCCCCCCATTGGCAGCCAGCGCAACTACACCACAATAAACCTCCCCCTGATATCTAAAACAGGGATAATAAACTCCCGTGATCTCATCCATATACACAGAACCCCCCCCCCCCGATAGAGAGGGACAATAATCTGCCGCTATCCCCTCCATACACAGAGCCGGTGTTGGATACAGAAGGTTACTTGTACATTTCATATTTGCACGTTATTTCTGGCTCGTTTTTGAGAATTTGGGGAAGTTGTATAATGGTGTGACAGCGCCCCCCAGTGGATCATTAGAAAAATACAGATATTAAAAAAAACTTTACAATTAAAGAATTAACAGGGTTATTCAGAGAAAGGTGAAAACCAGGAGAATGGACAATCTAGACCAAATAGCCGCTTTGGAAAGTGAGATAAAGGGGAGAATTTTTCTGGTTTGGCTATTTTGACCTTGAATTTTCACTTCTCCAGCCATTCTCCCGGTTTTCACTTCTCTCTGAATAACCCTGTAAGGCTGGGGTCAGACGAACGCAGTGCGAATGTGCGTTGAGCCGCATTTTATTACGGCCGTAGTAGCAGCAAATGACGTCCAATGACATCCAATATACGAAGTACTGCCGCACGAAAGTTCGGCCGCGCAATGCAAGTGGAAAATGAACGCATTTTTTCGGGAACGTGGAGTGCGCTGCGTCCGCAAGCGGCGTGTGTGCGTGATTAGGAGAGCTCAGACGCTGCACATGTCCGGCCAACATCACGTCCATTTGTTTTTAATAGCTCCGTCAAAAAAAAAACGGCAGACATTGCGCATCGTATGACCGCTATCGCGTCTTCCGTGAAAAAATGCGTTTGGACGCATCAATGCACTTTTTGACGGAAGACGTGAAAAATGCATTCGTCTGACCCTAGTCTTAGATGCTTTAAGCACATGAGTTGATTCAGTAAGTGCCGGTGTTTGCCGGTGATGCCAGGCTGACATTTCACAAAAATAAAATCCAAAGAGCGTCAGGAGAGGCTTCACGGGGCACTGCTCCTGTCATTGTGAGGATTATGCATTTGAGAAACGCCGGCGTTTAACGGCACTGCAACGTTGGCAAACACCGGCACGTACTGAATAACTCTCAGCATTTCAGGTGATGAAAAATATTTTGCGACCGGGGTGTCAGTGAAAAGGGATAAATGTGATATCTGTCCATGCGTCCAAACATACGGTGACCTTACCGCATACCGCCTACACCCCTGAATGGACAGCGCAGAACGACCCACCCAAAGGGGCAACTGCACTGCTGAGTACAAACGCAGGATCTGAGCCACGTTCAATACCTCAGCCGCTGCAAGTGCTAAGTTAGCAGCTTGCCACTGAACGCCGTTCTGCCGCTCAGCCCTGCTAACTTAGCACTTGCAGCGACTCGGAGAGATGCTGCGAGTAGCTGAGTGTGACGTAGTAAAGATGGCCGCCGCCTTGGAGCAAGTTATTATCCAGTCCGGCAATGTCCATTTCGAGGTGTTTGCTGACCAAAGCACCAAATATTTATTGGAAAACGGGAACTATTTACATTTAAGTGGAAACATAAAATATAAGAAGAAATGGAACTGTAATAGTCACATTTACAGTTGTGTTCAAAATTATCCAACCCCCAGTGAAATTGAGTGTTTTGGCCAGTTTGACATTGATTTTGATCATTCAGTCATCTTGCTTACAATTAAATCAAAGAGGCACGTGTAGGTCAGACAAATATAACATAACATTTATAATGAAATAACCACAAATGTCTTTTCTGTGCTCACATCATTATCAGTTTTATTCAACCCCCAAGTGACATTCAATCTTAGTACTTAGTACAACATCCTTTTACAGTTATAACAGCTTTTAAACGTGAAGCATAGCTTGACACAAGTGTCTTGCAGCGATCTACGGGTATCTTCGCCCATTCGTCATGGGCAAAAGCCTCCAGTTCAGTCACATTCTTAGGCTTGCGCACTGCAACTGCTTTCTTTAAGTCCCACCAGAGGTTCTCAATCGGATTTAAGTCAGGTGACTGCGATGGCCACTCCAAAATGTTCCAGCCTTTAATCTGCAGCCATGCTCTAGTGGACTTGGAGGTATGCTTGGGATCATTGTCCTGTTGAAAGGTCCAACGTCTCCCAAGCCTCAGGTTTGTGACGGACTGCATCACATTGTCATACAATATCTCCTGGTACTGAAGAGAATTCATGGTACCTTGCACACGCTGAAGCTTCCCTGTACCTGCAGAAGCAAAACAGCCCCAAAGCATGATTGACCCCCCGCCATGCTTCACAGTAGGCAAGGTGTTCTTTTCTTCATAGACCTTGTTCTTCCTCCTCCAAACATAGCGTTGATCCACAGCGTTGATCCCCCAGTTCTAATTTTGTTTCATCAGTCCACAGAACACTATCCCAAAACTTCTGTGGTTTGTCCACATGACTTTTGGCATACTGCAGTCGACTCTTCTTATTCTTTGGAGACAGCAAGGGGGTGCGCCTGGGAGTTCTGGCATGGAGGCCTTCATTACGCAGTGTGCGCCGTATTGTCTGAGCTGAAACTTCAGTACCCACATCTGACAAATCTTTTCTCAGTTCCTCAGCAGTCACACGGGGACTTTTCTCCACTCTACGCTTCAGGTAGCGCACAGCAGTCGAAGTCAGCATCTTCTTTCTGCCACGACCAGGTAGCGTTTCAACAGTGCCCTTTGCCTTGAATTTGCGAATGATGCTTCCTATGGTCTCTCTTGGTATGTTTAACATCTTTGCAATCTTCTTATAGCCATTGCCCTTCCTGTGAAGAGTAATCACCTCTTCTCTTGTCTTCCTGGACCATTCTCTTGACTTCACCATGTTTGTAACCACACCAGTAAATGTCTAGAAGGAGCTGAGTATCACAGTCATTTTAAAGCTGCCTAATTGGTGCTTATTATGCTTTATTGCTGCTCCGTGACATCCACAGGTGTTTTCAATACCTGATTGAAAACACTTGAATGAACCTCTGTTCTTCAGAGTGGTAGTCTTTAAGGGGTTGAATAATTGTGTCAATGAAGAATTCACAAAAGAAACATTTACTACTGTATTACAAAACCAATTGATGTCATTTTAGTTGCATATGGTTCTTTAAAAAGTCCTTGTAGGATTTCATTCTGAATACAATTACAAATGTAACACAACTGTATATCCCCCTGATATGTTTCTCCCCTATGCAGAGGCGCTCAGCTCTGCTAAAAATTCATTTGAAGCCAGCAGCACTATATAGCCATGTGTGGGAGCTGGGGGCAATTTCTCAATATGAGCTGGGGGGCATCGTCGGCCATTTTTGCTTCGGAATTTGCATCCAAAGCGTTCAATGACACTGCTGCAGCACACTGAATTGCTGCGCTGCATCAATTCAGCAGCTGCTGAGGTATTGAACGCGGTTCAGGGCTGTCAAACTCTGGCCCCCCATATGTTTCTGAACTACAACTCCCATGATCCTCCGGACATTCAAAAAGTTCAAGGAATTGTAGGCCGGTTCGAAGACGAACTGGAGCTTCAACCACAGCAGGCTGACATCTTGGATGTCCGTCCTCGCTGTGGGACTGCCCCCCCGGCCTCTTGGATGTCCGTCCTCGCTGTGGGACTGCCCCCCCGGCCTCTTGGATGTCCGTCCTCGCTGTGGGACTGCCCCCCCGGCCTCTTGGATGTCCGTCCTCGCTGTGGGACTGGCCCCCCCGGCCTCTTGGATGTCCGTCCTCGCTGTGGGACTGGCCCCCCCGGCCTCTTGGATGTCCGTCCTCGCTGTGGGACTGGCCCCCCGGCCTCTTGGATGTCCGTCCTCGCTGTGGACTGGCCCCCCCGGCCTCTTGGATGTCCGTCCTCGCTGTGGGACTGCCCCCCCGGCCTCTTGGATGTCCGTCCTCGCTGTGGGACTGGCCCCCCCGGCCTCTTGGATGTCCGTCCTCGCTGTGGGACTGGCCCCCCGGCCTCTTGGATGTCCGTCCTCGCTGTGGGACTGGCCCCCCCGCCTCTTGGATGTCTGTCATCGCTGTGGGACTGGCCCCCCGGCCTCTTGGATGTCCGTCCTCGCTGTGGGACTGGCCCCCCGGCCTCTTGGATGTCCGTCCTCGCTGTGGGACTGGCCCCCCGGCCTCTTGGATGTCCGTCCTCGCTGTGGGACTGGCCCCCCGGCCTCTTGGATGTCCGTCCTCGCTGTGGGACTGGCCCCCCCGGCCTCTTGGATGTCCGTCCTCGCTGTGGGACTGGCCCCCCGGCCTCTTGGATGTCCGTCCTCGCTGTGGGACTGGCCCCCCCGGCCTCTTGGATGTCCATCCTCGCTGTGGGACTGGCCCCCCCGGCCTCTTGGATGTCCGTCCTCGCTGTTGGACTGGCCCCCCGGCCTCTTGGATGTCCGTCCTCGCTGTGGACTGGTCCCCCCGGCCTCTTGGATGTCCGTCCTCGCTGTGGGACTGCCCCCCCGCCTCTTGGATGTCCGTCCTCGCTGTGGGACTGCCCCCCCGGCCTCTTGGATGTCAGTCCTCGCTGTGGGACTGGTCCCCCCGGCCTCTTGGATGTCCGTCCTCGCTGTGGGACTGCCCCCCGGCCTCTTGGATGTCCGTCCTCGCTGTGGGACTGCCCCCCGGCCTCTTGGATGTCAGTCCTCGCTGTGGGACTGGTCCCCCGGCCTCTTGGATGTCCGTCCTCGCTGTGGGACTGCCCCCCCGGCCTCTTGGATGTCCGTCCTCGCTGTGGGACTGCCCCCCGGCCTCTTGGATGTCCGTCCTCGCTGTGGGACTGGCCCCCCTGGCCTCTTGGATGTCCGTCCTCGCTGTGGGACTGCCCCCCCCGGCCTCTTGGATGTCCGTCCTCGCTGTGGGACTGCCCCCCCCGGCCTCTTGGATGTCAGTCCTCGCTGTGGGACTGCCCCCCCGGCCTCTTGGATGTCCGTCCTCGCTGTGGGACTGGCCCCCCCGGCCTCTTGGATGTCAGTCCTCGCTGTGGGACTGCCCCCCGGCCTCTTGGATGTCCGTCCTCGCTGTGGGACTGCCCCCCCCCGGCCTCTTGGATGTCCGTCCTCGCTGTGGGACTGCCCCCCCCCGGCCTATTGGATGTCAGTCCTCACTGTGGGACTGCCCCCGGCCTCTTGGATGTCCGTCCTCGCTGTGGGACTGCCCCCCCGGCCTCTTGGATGTCCGTCCTCGCTGTGGGACTGCCCCCCCCGGCCTCTTGGATGTCCATCCTCGCTGTGGGACTGCCCCCCCGGCCTCTTGGATGTCCGTCCTCGCTGTGGGACTGCCCCCCCCGGCCTCTTGGATGTCAGTCCTCGCTGTGGGACTGCCCCCCCGGCCTCTTGGATGTCCGTCCTCGCTGTGGGACTGCCCCCCCCGGCTCTTGGATGTCCGTCCTCGCTGTGGGACTGGCCCCCCGGCCTCTTGGATGTCCATCCTCGCTGTTGGACTGGCCCCCCCGGCCTCTTGGATGTCCGTCCTCGCTGTGGGACTGCCCCCCCGGCCTCTTGGATGTCAGTCCTCGCTGTGGACTGCCCCCCGGCCTCTTGGATGTCCGTCCTCGCTGTGGGACTGGTCCCCCGGCCTCTTGGATGTCCGTCCTCGCTGTGGGACTGGTCCCCCCGGCCTCTTGGATGTCAGTCCTCGCTGTGGGACTGGCCCCCCCGGCCTCTTGGATGTCAGTCCTCGCTGTGGGACTGCCCCCCGGCCTCTTGGATGTCCGTCCTCGCTGTGGGACTGCCCCCCCCCGGCCTCTTGGATGTCCGTCCTCGCTGTGGGACTGCCCCCCCGGCCTCTTGGATGTCCATCCTCGCTGTGGACTGCCCCCCGGCCTCTTGGATGTCCGTCCTCCGCTGTGGGACTGCCCCCCCCCCCGGCCTCTTGGATGTCAGTCCTCACTGTGGGACTGCCCCCCGGCCTCTTGGATGTCCGTCCTCGCTGTGGGACTGCCCCCCCCCGGCCTCTTGGATGTCCGTCCTCGCTGTGGGACTGCCCCCCCGGCCTCTTGGATGTCCATCCTCGCTGTGGGACTGCCCCCCGGCCTCTTGGATGTCCGTCCTCGCTGTGGGACTGCCCCCCCCCGGCCTCTTGGATGTCAGTCCTCGCTGTGGGACTGCCCCCCGGCCTCTTGGATGTCCGTCCTCGCTGTGGGACTGCCCCCCCCCGGCCTCTTGGATGTCCGTCCTCGCTGTGGGACTGGCCCCCCGGCCTCTTGGATGTCCATCCTCGCTGTTGGACTGGCCCCCCGGCCTCTTGGATGTCCGTCCTCGATGTGGGACTGCCCCCCCCGGCTCTTGGATGTCAGTCCTCGCTGTGGGACTGCCCCCCCGGCCTCTTGGATGTCCGTCCTCGCTGTGGGACTGGTCCCCCCGGCCTCTTGGATGTCCGTCCTCGCTGTGGGACTGGTCCCCCCGGCCTCTTGGATGTCAGTCCTCGCTGTGGGACTGCCCCCCGGCCTCTTGGATGTCCGTCCTCGCTGTGGGACTGGCCCCCCCGGCCTCTTGGATGTCCGTCCTTGCTGTGGGACTGGCCCCCCGGCCTCTTGGATGTCAGTCCTCGCTGTGGACTGGTCCCCCCGGCCTCTTGGATGTCCGTCCTCGCTGTGGGACTGGCCCCCCGGCCTCTTGGATGTCAGTCCTCGCTGTGGGACTGCCCCCCGGCCTCTTGGATGTCCGTCCTCGCTGTGGGACTGCCCCCCCGGCCTCTTGGATGTCCGTCCTCGCTGTGGGACTGCCCCCCCGGCCTCTTGGATGTCCGTCCTCGCTGTGGGACTGCCCCCCCGGCCTCTTGGATGTCCGTCCTCGCTGTGGGACTGCCCCCCCCGGCCTCTTGGATGTCAGTCCTCGCTGTGGGACTGCCCCCCGGCCTCTTGGATGTCCGTCCTCGCTGTGGGACTGGTCCCCCGGCCTCTTGGATGTCCGTCCTCGCTGTGGGACTGGTCCCCCGGCCTCTTGGATGTCCGTCCTCGCTGTGGGACTGGTCCCCCCGGCCTCTTGGATGTCCGTCCTCGCTGTGGGACTGGCCCCCCCGGCCTCTTGGATGTCAGTCCTCGCTGTGGGACTGGTCCCCCCGGCCTCTTGGATGTCAGTCCTCGCTGTGGGACTGGCCCCCCCGGCCTCTTGGATGTCCGTCCTCGCTGTGGGACTGCCCCCCGGCCTCTTGGATGTCCGTCCTCGCTGTGGGACTGCCCCCCCGGCCTCTTGGATGTCCGTCCTCGCTGTGGGACTGCCCCCCCGGCCTCTTGGATGTCCGTCCTCGCTGTGGGACTGCCCCCCCGGCCTCTTGGATGTCCGTCCTCGCTGTGGGACTTTGCGCCACCCCGGCCTCTTGGATGTCCGTCCTCGCTGTGGGACTGCCCCCCCCCGGCACCGTAAAGGCTCAGACGATAAGATGTGGAGAGATAACTTTACACACTGCAGGTGACTGGAAATTCACATATTTTTGCTATAGCATTCTGTCAGGACATGACGTATACACATAATGATATATAGGGATATATAATGTGTCTGGGTCCTACAATAAAACATGACGTCAAATCGCGTTTATCCATGATGAGCGAAAACGGTAAAAATGAGCTCAGCGCACAGGCGTGAAACGGCTCAGCAGTGAAGGGGTTAAAGGGGCGCTTTACATAACGACGCCCTGGTATAGGTTAGCTGGTGATTGCTTGATGATTTCTGATGAGCGATGGCTTTTTGGGGTGCAGGCAGCAGGTTGGCAAATCGGGGGTTAGGATCTGAGTTTTTGGGGTGCAGATTGCTGGGGTTCAGGGAGGAGAGTCAGGCACGTGAGGGTTAATATTGTGCATGTTGGGGGTTGAGGTAGAAAAGGGGACATTCTGCAGAATAGAGGGACAGTCCCATTTCTCTCTCTCCTAATGTCCCTCTTCTATGCTCCTCCACATATTCAGGGAGTGCAGAGCTTCATGGGAGATGTAGTTCTTCCAAACCTCCTGAGAGGGGCGGGGTGCTGATAAACTGTGTGAGGTAACGAGGGGCGGGGTCTTTTGGAGGGGCGTGGCTGACAGAGAGGGTCATTTGCTCCTTAATGTTGCGCGCTCTCGGGAGCCGCGCCCGTGTAACTCGCTCTGTGCCCGGAGTCACGTGACGTCTGCGTGCGCGCTCGAGGGAGTGTTGGGAGCGCGCGCGCTGTGTTTGAATCCTGGTGGCGGGAAACCGGCGTTTGACGCAGCCAGAGAGCGGCCGCTACCGTGAGGTGATTACCGCGCCTTATACACCGCGCAGGGCTGCCCCGGGTTACCGCCACAGGCTGAATCACAGAGCCCCCCCCCCCCCATCATACAGCCCGGAATGTATCATGACGCCCTGTACCCGGCATGTATCTGGCTTTTATCATAACCCCGTCTTTGCCGTGGTGCAGGCGGGGGCGGTGACGCTGAGGGGGTGTGGCCGGGGGCGGTGACGCTGAGGGGGTGCAGGCGGGGGCGGTGACGCTGAGGGGGTGCAGGCGGGGGCGGTGACGCTGAGGGGGGGCGGTGACGCTGAGGGGGTGCAGGCGGGGGCGGTGACGCTGAGGGGGTGCAGGCGGGGGCGGTGACGCTGAGGGGGTGCAGGCGGGGCGGTGACGCTGAGGGGGCGGTGACGCTGAGGGGTGCAGGCGGTGACGCTGAGGGGGTGCAGGCGGTGACGCTGAGGGGGTGCAGAGCGGTGACCGCTGAGTGGGTGCAGGCGGGGGCGGTGACGCTGAGGGGGGGCGGTGACGCTGAGGGGTGCAGGCGGTGACGCTGAGGGGGTGCAGGCGGTGACGCTGAGGGGGTGCAGGCCGGTGACGCTGAGGGGGTGCAGGCAGTGACGCTGAGTGGTGCAGGCAGTGACGCTGAGGGGGTGCAGGCGGTGGACGCTGAGGGGGTGCAGGCGGGGGCGGTGACGCTGAGGGGGTGCGGGGGGGCGGTGAACGCTGAGGGGGTGCAGGCGGGGGCGGTGACCTGAGAGGGCGGGGCATGACGCTGAGTGGTGGGGCGGTGACGCTGAGGGGTGCGGGCGGGGCGGTGACGCTGAGAGGGCGGGGGCAATGACGCTGAGTGGGTGCGGGCGGTGACGCTGAGTGGGTGCGGGCGGGGCGGTGACGCTGAGGGGGCGGGGGCGGTGACGCTGAGTGGGGGTGCGGTGACGCTGAGAGGGTGCAGGCGGGGCGGTGACTCTGAGTGGGTGGGGGCGGTGACTCTGAGTGGGCGGGGCGGTGACGCTGAGGGGGCGCGGGAGGGGGTGGGGGCGGTGACGCTGAGGGGGTGCGGTGACGCTGAGAGGGTGCAGGCGGGGGCGGTGACTCTGAGTGGGTGGGGCGGTGACGCTGAGGGGTGCAGGCGGGGGCGGTGACGCTGAGGGGGTGCAGGCGGTGACGATGAGGGGGTGCAGGCGGGGGCGGTGACGCTGAGGGGGTGCAGGCGGTGACGCTGAGTGGGTGCAGGCGGGGGCGGTGACGCTGAGGGGGTGCAGGCGGTGACGCTGAGGGGTGCAGGCGGGGGGGTGACGCTGAGGGGGTGCAGGCGGGGACGCTGAGGGGGTGCAGGCGGGGGCGGTGACGCTGAGGGGGTGCAGGCGGGGGCGGTGACGCTGAGGGGGTGCAGGCGGGGGCGGTGACGCTGAGGGGGTGCGGGCGGGGGCGGTGACGCTGAGGGGGCGGGGGCGGTGACGCTGAGGGGGCGGGGGCGGTGACGCTGAGAGGGCGGGGGCAATGACGCTGAGTGGGTGCGGGCGGTGACGCTGAGTGGGTGCGGGCGGGGGCGGTGACGCTGAGGGGGCGGGGGCGTGACGCTGAGGGGGTGCGGTGACGCTGAGAGGGTGCAGGCGGGGGCGGTGACTCTGAGTGGGTGGGGGCGGTGACTCTGAGTGGGCGGGGGCGGTGACGCTGAGGGGCGCGGGAGGGGGTGGGGGGTGACGCTGAGGGGGTGCGGTGACGCTGAGAGGGGTCAGGCGGGGGGGTGACTCTGAGTGGGTGGGGCGGTGACGTGAGGGGTGCAGGCGGGGGCGGTGACGCTGAGGGGGTGCAGGCGGTGACGATGGGGGGTGCAGGCGGGGGGGTGACGCTGAGGGGGTGCAGGCGGTGACGCTGAGGGGGCGGGGCGGTGACGCTGAGGTGGTGGGGGGGCGGTGACGCTGAGGGGGGCGGGGCGGTGACGCGGCGGGGGCGGTGACGCTGAGGGGGTTGGGGGCGGTGACGCTGAGGGGGTGGGGGCGGTGACGCTGAGGGGGTGGGGGCGGTGACGCTGAGGGGGTGGGGGCGGTGACGCTGAGGGGGTGGGGGCGGTGACGCTGAGGGGGCGGGGGCGGTGACGCTGAGAGGGTGCAGGCGGGGGCGTTGACGCTGAGAGGGTGCAGGCGGGGGCGTTGACGATCACGGGGCGGGGGTGATGACGCTCACGGGGTGCGGGCGGTGACGCTCAGGTGATGACAGTTGACGCAGACGCGGTGGCGCAGCTTCGGTTTCCTTGTTGTTCATTTCTTTGTGCGTTTTCACAGCGAGGCAGCATGGAGCCCGGAGCAGAGAGCAGCTTCAAAACGCCGTGCAAAGTGAACCGGCGGATGAGTCCAGGTGTGTGCGGTGCCGCCGGGGTTGTCTGGCAGACCTGTGCCGCTATTTATTTTCTTTTCGTGCGGTGTTAACTTGCTCACCCCAACATTACACAGAGATTGCCAGTGATCGCTGTTGCTGTCAGTTCGCACATAAAATGTTTGTGCAGGACAGGCCGTCTTCTTATGTGGACTTTACTGAACTTGTGTTCACTTGGGTGTGGCTCGCTGGGTGGCAACGCTGCTGCTGGGTGTGGCTCGCTGGGTGGCGACGCTGCTGCTGCCGGGTTTGGCTCGCTGGGTGGCGACGCTGCTGCCGTGAAGCACATATTTACACCCATCTCTTTCTTCCCCACCTTGTGACTTGCTGTCGGGGTATTGCTGTGGGTGCGTGCTCCGCTCCCTGTGACCTGCTGTCGGGGTACCTTTTGTGGGTGCGCGCTCCGCTCCCTGTGACCTGCTGTTGGGGTATCGCTGTGGGTGCGCGCTCCGCTCCCTGTGACCTGCTGTTGGGGTATCGCTGTGAGTGCGCGCTCCGCTCCCTGTGACCTGCTGTCGGGGTATCGCTGTGGGTGCGCGCTCCCTGTGACCTGTTGTCGGGGTATTGCTGTGGGTGCGCGCTCCGCTCCCTGTGACCTGCTGTCGGGGTATTGCTGTGGGTGCGCGCTCCGCTCCCTGTGACCTGCTGTCGGGGTATTGCTGTGGGTGCGTGCTCCGCTCCCTGTGACCTGCTGTCGGGGTATCGCTGTGGGTGCGCGCTCCGCTCCCTGTGACCTGCTGTCGGGGTATTGCTGTGGGTGCGCGCTCCGCTCCCTGAGACCTGCTGTCGGGGTATTGCTGTGGATGCGTGCTCCGCTCCCTGTGACCTGCTGTCGGGGTATCGCTGTGGGTGCGCGCTCCGCTCCCTGTGACCTGCTGTCGGGTACCTCCTGTGGGTGCGTGCTCCGCTCCCTGTGACCTGCTGTCGGGTACCTCCTGTGGGTGCGTGCTCCGCTCCCTGTGACCTGCTGTCGGGTACCTCCTGTGGGTGCGTGCTCCGCTCCCTGTGACCTGCTGTTGGGGTATCGCTGTGGGTGCGCGCTCCGCTCCCTGTGACCTGCTGTCGGGGTATCGCTGTGGGTGCGCGCTCCGCTCCCTGTGACCTGCTGTCGGGGTATCGCTGTGGGTGTGCGCTCCCTGTGACCTGTTGTCGGGGTATTGCTGTGGGTGCGCGCTCCGCTCCCTGTGACCTGCTGTCGGGGTATCGCTGTGGGTGCGTGCTCCGCTCCCTGTGACCTGCTGTCGGGGTATCGCTGTGGGTGCGCGCTCCGCTTCCTGTGACCTGCTGTCGGGGTATTGCTGTGGGTGCGCGCTCCGCTCCCTGAGACCTGCTGTCGGGGTATTGCTGTGGATGCGTGCTCCGCTCCCTGTGACCTGCTGTCGGGGTATTGCTGTGGGTGCGCGCTCCGCTCCCTGAGACCTGCTGTCGGGGTATTGCTGTGGATGCGTGCTCCGCTCCCTGTGACCTGCTGTCGGGGTATCGCTGTGGGTGCGCGCTCCGCTCCCTGTGACCTGCTGTCGGGTACCTCCTGTGGGTGCGTGCTCCGCTCCCTGTGACCTGCTGTCGGGTACCTCCTGTGGGTGCGTGCTCCGCTCCCTGTGACCTGCTGTCGGGTACCTCCTGTGGGTGCGCGCTCCGCTCCCTGTGACCTGCCGGTTTAGGTGATGGCAGCGTATGCTGCGCTCTCCCGTGTAAACGCGCGGCGGTGCATATCCCAGTGATGAGTCTCTCCTGTGTTTTAGGAGTGAGCACGCCCTCGCAGTCGGTCACCATTCCCGCCTCTCCCTTCATGCAGAAGTTTGGTTACGGCACCGGGGTCAGCGTGTACCTCATGAAAAGGTAAAAGCTCTGAACGCGGCGGCCGGATGGAATGTCATTAATCCTTACAAGGCTGCCCAAAACGAGACAACACACCTCCTTAAACAGTGGGGAAGGGGCTTCAGCTGCCGGGGGTCTGCCTCTGTAACCGTGAGATGTACTGATAATGCTGAGGCTCGCTTCGTTCTGACTCAATGCCTCGATTCTGTGTTTCCGTTCAATGTAGGAACATATTGTTTTTTTTTTTTTTTTCTCAATTATGTGTTTTGTGTTTTTTTTTCTCAGTTCGGCGGTTTTCTCCGGTCTCCGATAACTGCTTCGGCGACGGTAATTTTCACAAAATATGAATTAATAGTATTTTCGGTGAAAATCAAAGCAACGACCTTGCGTTCAATATCTGCTTTGTGAATAGACCCTCCATGCTGGCCTCTTTTTTTTTTTTTTTCTCCCTGCCTGGCCGGTCATGACATGCCCCCCAATAAAGTGTGTTTGTATCTGATCTTTATTTTTTTTATATGCATCCTAACCCAGTGGTTCCCAACCCTGCTCCTCAGGACCTCCTGACAGGCCAGGTTTGCAGGATGTCTGAAGCACAGCACATGTGATATGATTGGCTGCTCAGTGATTGCAGGATTCCGTCTGTATTCCCCCCCCCCCCCAAAGGAGATCTTTAAGATCTCACCTGTTAGGCCAGTGTTCCCAGGTTCCTGTAAGGGGTTAATTTTCTGTTTGTGTTTTCAGATTGATTGATTCAGATTTTGCAATGAGGGTTTATTATCGTTTTTCCCCCTTCATACAAGTGGCTGCGTGTTCTTCAGGTGGGATGGGGGGGGGGGGATTTGGTTAGATGTTTTTTTCTTGACGCCCGTTTCTGGTGTTGCGTATACATTTAGGGCACCGCGACAAAGCCCTGTTTGCTCTTAAACCCACACGCGATATATAGATATATTTAGTGGGAAGAGAACGAGACGTTACGCTTGGAGCCCAACATGGCACAAGTTTAAAAGAAAAAATAATCGCTGGTCATTAATTGGTTAAGAGTATAGAGCATGTGACCTGCTCCTTCTGACACCTAGATCACCCAAGGGGATGTCGCACTCGCCCTGGGCGGTGAAGAAAGTCAGCAAGCAGTGCGACCAGCTGGACAGAGACCTCTACGAGCAGCGGCTGAACGAGGAGGCCAAAGTCCTGAAGACCCTGAAACACCCCAACATTGTGGGTAAGTCTACTAAACGCCTGCTTCACGGGGCTCCGTCCTATGTGTGTGCGCGCAGTGTAAGCAGCGGCTCAGGCGTCACGCAGCACAGCTCCATACAGAGAATGTCCAGTATGTGCCGGCGTTTTCCTCCCGGAGGTGAGAGCTGCTTCTCCTTGTTCCCCGCAGGTTATAGAGCTTTTACCACCTCCAAGGACGGCAGCCTGTGTCTGGCGATGGAGTACGGCGGCAGC
This sequence comes from Leptobrachium leishanense, assembly GCA_009667805.1. NCBI lineage: Eukaryota > Metazoa > Chordata > Amphibia > Anura > Megophryidae > Leptobrachium > Leptobrachium leishanense. The sequence continues at coordinate 42,743,911 of CM019066.1, read as the reverse complement.
AAGTCCCTCAATGACCTCATCGAGGCGAGGAACGAGAGCCGCCTGGGTCCCTTTCCCGCTGATGTCATCCTGAAGGTCGCACTCAACGTGGCGAGAGGCCTCAAGGTATCATCGCACGATCACCCTGCGAGAGATCAGAGCGGAGGATTTAATCAACCTGATCCTGCGGCACCGGCAGTGCGGCGCAGCGGCAATGTGGCAGTGCGGCGCAGTGGCAGTGCGGCGCAGCGGCAATGTGGCCCAGCCCGCAGTGGCAGTGCGGCGCAGCGGCAATGTGGCCCAGCCCGCAGTGGCAGTGCGGCGCAGCGGCAATGTGGCCCAGCACGCAGTGGCAGTGCGGCGCAGTGGCAGTGCGGCACAGCGGCAATGTGGCCCAGCACGCAGTGGCAGTGTGGCGCAGCGGCAATGTGGCCCAGCCCGCAGTGGCAGTGCGGCGCAGCGGCAATGTGGCCCAGCCCGCAGTGCGGCGCAGCGGCAATGTGGCCCAGCCCGCAGTGGCAATGCCGTCCAGCGCGTCTCGCGTTCTCACATCTCGGGGCAGAGGATTATTTTATTTTTTGTTAAACCTCAATCCCATTTTAATTCCCCCCCCCCTTTTTTTTTTTTTTTTTTTTGCACCTCTTTAAGTGTTCACTTGGTGCACAGGGGCCCCATTTCCTCCCTCTTTTCTGGTCACTGCAAGCCAGCAGGTGAGCTTGCACTCTAATGGTCATTATAAAGCACTGGAAATCTGTTTGTTCAGCGCGGGGATAGGAGTCGGAATGGAGGGGACAGTTTGTCGTTCTGTTTTATGCATGAAGTGGGGCTGAATGCTGACCGGGGGAGGGGCGATGCTGCCAACGAGCAATGAGTAATGGGAGGTTTTTTTTCTTTGTAAGTAAAGTGCAGTAATAAAATGGACTTGCGGTAAAGACAGTAACTGATAGTACGGCTCGCGTGATCAATGCAATGAACGCACTCATTGGAACGATTTATAGGTGCATTTAATTTTGTATTCAGTCTTTTTTTTTCTTTTTTTTTTGTCCCTAGTATTTACACAATGAAAAAAATATACTTCACGGTGACATCAAGTCCTCGAACGTGGTGGTGATGGGCGACTTCGAGTCTGTCAAGCTGTGCGACGTGGGAGTGTGTCTGCCCCTGGATGAGAACATGACCAGTAAGTGATTTGAAAATGGCTGGGTGGCCCACAAGTCAATGTGGACAGGCGTGTTAAAGTCTCTCTCACACTCACCTGCGCTCAGTGCCCGACATGAAGGAGACTCTTGTTACTGGGCTGGGAGTCGCCAGATCGGCCATGTCTTCCCGGACATCCATTACTATTCCATGCACAGGGAAGTTTCATACGCTGCAAATCCAGGCCAGTCACCTGGGATTCCTTTAATGCCTTACCTGCAGCGTATGGATTATACATGTTGCGGGGTGCACTGCCCATCAGCATGACTACATTATATGCATCCAGGAAAACATGGCTGATGCGGCAACCCTAGGTGGGAGATGTTACAGGGAATATTTCACGAAGTGGCCCCGGGAAGGTAGAAGGTGGTCTGACCCATGGAAGCCGCATTTATTCTTTTTCAGTGAGCGACCCCACTGCTCATTACATCGGCACACAGTCGTGGAATCCAAAGGAGGCCCTAGAGGACGACGGGATCATCACCGACAAGGCCGACCTCTTCGCATTGGGCCTGACCCTCTGGGAGATGATGACTCTGTCCATACCACATGTGAATCTGCCACCGGAGGGTGACGACGAAGGTGAAGACCTGCTCGACACCGCCCGCGCGCAGACAATATAAAGGTTTATGGCACAAGCTCAGGACACTGTATCAAGAAAGGGGTCCCCCCCCCCCAGGTCTCAGCAAAATGATGCGTCTCCTCCACATCAGGGCTGCTGGAACAGAAGAGCAAGGAGTGCGGGAGTCCTCCCGATTTCTTTTATTACGCCCCTGGGGTTATGTAAATTTATATCACTGTCCTAAGCGAGGTGATCGGCACGAATGCAGGTCAGGGCATCCCGGGGAGTCCTTATGGAAGGAGTGGGCTGTTGGAACATGGGACACAAACCACACACCTTCAATCCCTTGCAATGACCTGGACTTAAGGTCTTGTCTCTCGGGTATATTCAGCACACATGGCAGGACGCCCCCATCCTAACTGAAATGGCAAGTTATCCTCAAGCGCTGCTTCTCCTGCTCAATCACAGACCCCAAAACAAATATTTTAGCTTACATACCTCTGAAAAATATGGCTGCCTGCACAATATCCCCCCTGTCTTGTCGAATAAACCAGCGCTCACAGGCGTGCCGGCTTCACCGTGAGGGGGGCCTTGGTGCACATTAAGAGAATGTCCACGTTTTCCTGCTGACACAGTATCTCTCGTGTTTCTCGACTCTCTCTGCCCACAGACTCTTTCGATGAGCAGGATTTTGACGAGGACGCATACTATGAAGCCCTGGGGACGCGGCCGCCCCTTAACATAGAGGAACTTGACCATTCTTACCGGAAGGTGATCGAGCTGTTCCTCGTGTGCACCAGTGAGGATCCAAAGGAGCGCCCGTCCGCAGCCGACATCCTTGAGTTCCTGGAGGACACACAGCCCCTCTCTAACGATGTCTAGTCTCATCCTGTGTGGTTTGTTTCTTTCTTTTGTGTGTTTAGTAATATGGGCCTCTGTCCCCTCTCATCCTGCGCTCTGTGTCTCTCTGTATTGTCTGATTTTCTATGTTTCTGTTGTTGCTAAAAACCTGTTAAATTGTTTGATATTATTGTTTATTAAATTGTTTATTAGGTCAAACGGCGTCCTGGTTTGTGCACGTGGGGGGGGGGGGGGCGCGGCGCATGTTCAATTCCTGTCGGTAGCAGGGAGCTGCTGTTTTGTTTTTATTATTTATATTTAATGTATACACTCACCGGCCACTTTGTTAGGTATACCGGGTTGGACCCCCTTTTGCTTCAGACCTGCTTTAATTCTTCGTGGCATTGATTGAACAAGGTGTTGGAAACATTCCTCAGAGATTTTGCTCCATATTGACATGATGGCGTTGTGCAGTTGCTGCAGATTTGTCGGCTGCTCATTCATGATGTGAATCCCCCGTTCCACCACATCCCAAAGGTGCTCTATTGGATTGAGATCTGGGGGCTGTGGAGGCCATTGGAGCACAGTGACCTCATTGTCATGTTCAAGAAAGCAGTGTGAGATGATTCGAGCTTTGTGACATGGTGCAGTACCCTGCTGGAAGGAGCCACCAGAAGATACATGGGACACGGTGCTCATAAAGGGATGGACATGGTGCATTATCCTGCTGGAAGGAGCCACCAGAGGATACAGGGGACACCGTGCTCTTAAAGGGATGGACATGGTCACCAACAATACTCAGGATGTGGCATTTTTAAACAATGTTCAATTAGTACTAAGGGGCCCAAAATGTGCCACGAAAATACCCACACACCGTTACACCACCAGGCTGACCCGCTGATACAAGGCAGGATGGATCCATGCTTTCATGATGTTTCTGCCAAATTCTGACCCATCTCAATGTCGCAGCTGAAATCGAGACTCCTCAGACCAGGCAACATTTTTCCAATCTTCGATCGTCCAGTTTTGGTGAACCTGTATGAATTGTAGCTTCAGTTTCCTGTTCTTAGCTGACAGGAGCGTCACCTGGTGTGGTCTGCTGCTGCTGTAGCCCATCTACTTCAAGGTTGGACGTGTTGTGCGTTCACAGATGGTTGTGTGGTGTATTACGTATCTCGTGCAGGATGACCGCTTGCTGCAGAGACTGTTCAGAGATGGGAAGGTGTTTGCTTGCTGACATCAGTCCATGGCAGGCGGGTTAGTCAAAATCCCTTCTGAGTGACAACTGCGTGGGTGAAGGAAACTCTTCTGCTTCGTACAGTGCAACTGACCAAACTGGGTTGGAGGGAGGGGGCAGCATGACCACTTAGGCATATTAAAGTGGTCATGGTGCGTAGCATGTCCCGTTTAAAGCATGGGTTAAAATAGGTGCTCTTGCGTCCCAGCTTTTAGGGCCAGTGTCGGCAAACCCTGGCCCTCCTAGATGTTTCTGATTTACAAGTCCCATGATGCTTACGTAGCTTCACGGCAGGCAGCATCACGGGACATGCAGTTCAGAAACACCTAGGGGGGGGCCAAGGTTTACCACGTCAGTCCTAAATCATTCATCAATGGCAAAACCTCAGCAGCTGGTTACTGAACATAGACCCGCATGCTGAAGGTGAACGCGGCTCTGCTGATCTGCATTACGGTGCAGCTTTCAGACAAAAAGATAACCAGTGCAGGAGACGCTCTCAAACGCTAGACGGCAGCGCCGGGAGAAAACAATCATCACCTAAAATGTTAAGAAAATGCAATCCACAACAATCCGGAGAAGATCAGGAAAGCTCCAGCTTCTAAATTTTGTCACCAGGTCCACAGCAACCACCGGTGGGTCTCCACACGCAGAATACCATGGCAGAATCATGATGTCACCTTTTCTTGTCTGGTCGTCCTCTGAGGATTGTTATACGTATTTCAAGACCATATTGAATCCCGTTGATCGGAAGTTACCTTTTATCCTGAGTGCGCGGCTTCTGGTCACTGGCCGCCAGTGGTTCTGATCTCTGGTCCCTCTTAACAGGACAAGTTTTAAGGATCACCTTGGGGAAACGCAGACTGAATCCTGCAATCACTGAGCAGCAAGTCACTTGTGCTTCACATATCCTGCAAACCTGGCCTGTTAGGGGGACCTGAGGACAGGTTCAGGACAAACTGCTATAGGGGTTATCCAGTAATGTTGGAATTTGCCAACGAATTCAACCGAACGGTGAACCGTGTATTCACAAATCTGTCAATTCACCAAATACAGGTGAAATATGATGCAATATGGCAGCACCGAAACTACTCAGTGAACGAACGCCAAATTGCGAACGGGTAAATCCCACGTTTCAATGTAACAAGCTGTTTTGGTTTTTCACCGTTTGAGTAATAAAAAGGTCCGTTACTGGAGAAATGTCTCAGACACATTTCTGTTGATTTAAGCTCGTATTAGGACAGGAGACATTTTTTTTTCCTTCCTTCCGGTCGGTCCAATAACTGCTTCAGCGCCTCAATTTTCAGCAAATTCCAGTGAACATTCGATAAATGGTGAATTCGCCAAAATTTCAATGAAACGGAATCGGCGAAGTGGAGTTTATTTTCGGGGCTTTGGGAATGGAGCCGTGTCTGGAAGTGACAGCTGGAAATGCGTTGCCGCAGCCCCTCAGTTTCTACCCCTCTTAGATTGAAACCTGAGCAGGTTCCCCGTCTCATTTGTTTTGCCCCACCTATTGTACAGCGCTTTGGAGTCTGTTGGTGCTTTATAGATAATTTGGAATGGATCCCCAGTAGTCTGAAAAGCAGGGAGCACACACATACTGTCACCTCCCTCAATCCACCTGGAAGTATGGAGGATGGATAAGATGAGCTCAGTGTGGGGTAATGAGGCTGTGTGGGCCCAGCTGCCACATAGAATTTGGCGTGTTTATGAGCGTGGCTTGGTATTCCAGCAGGACCTGCACAAGGTGGGTCTATTTACAGAAATTAATACACAGTAGAGGCGGAAATAACTGGAACCCAGACTCCGGTGCCCGCAGGACCGTCACACCGGATTCAGCATTATTGGCTTGAATTCAGAACGATTCACAGAATTCATAGGGGAGGGAGGAGAGAGAAAGAACAGTTTATCCCCAACTCCTAAATCAGCTTGTTACATGGAGCTAGAGACGTATTTGGGAGGTGCAGGCCTCAGGTTTCATATTTCCCAGCCCTCTCCGATGTTGAAGTCACCCTTTAGAGTGGGTGCAGGGTGTTTGTGTAATCTGTGTTATTGTTTATAGTGATCGTCCGTGTGTAGTCGTTGCTATCTGCTGACAGCAATACTGACATTTCTAGAAGTGTTGCGTAATACCCATGTATTCAGACAGTCTGATGCTCAGGCAGTAATCGCATGACACCATATTATTGTTCCACGTCTGGTTCACTTGTGGCAGGAGGGGGCTTTATATTTAACCGAGTAAGAGGTGTTCAGTGGCAGCTGCTCAAAAGCCCCCGATCTGCAGCGTCATCTTATAGGGGATGGGGGGCGCTAGCAGGCTCTTTACATAACTCAGTCCTTAAGCTTCGTCTGAGGGCTGGCATGAAAGCCTGTTGGGGGGGGGGGGGGGGGGGGCGCGGCAAGGAAGCAGCATTGACAGATGTGACCCAGTCAGGGTACAAAGATCTGTGACGCTAGGTTTGCAGGATGTGTGGAAGCGCAGCACAGGTGATATGATTTGCTGCTCAGTGATTGCAGGATTCAGTCTGCATTTCCCCCAAGGTGATCTGCAAACCTGGCCTCTAAGGAGCACCTGGGGACCCTGCCAGTTGCTTGGGGGGGGAGAGAGGTTCTATTTGTGCCCATTTTGGGTTTAGGGACTTTGCATTGCAGCGACTGAAGTTATTTTGATAGTCATCTGAAAATCGATCGGATTATGTTCAGGATCGCCGACACTTGGCAAGCAGCAAATGTTTGCAGGAAAATTCCACCGTGTGAGTCTGGTGGTATATAAAAGCGAGCCCGGGACATACAGGGTTATTCAAAGAGAAATTGAAAAGTCACCACACGTTTGGTGACTTTTCGTTCTCTTCAATTCGGTTTGATTTGGCGATCCATTTCGACCCTGCGGTGTATTCAGCAAGCACCACAGGGCCGCCGAAATGCAGGGAAAAGCTGCCGCAAAACAAGGGCGAATGCACACCGAAACCCACAAAAACATCTGGATTAACCCCGAACACGCCGGAGAAACCTGAGCAGCCCCCGGAAAAACCAGCACCGCAGACGAATGGAGTGAGAAGAAAAAAAAAAAAGTTTGCTTGAATGTTTGAAAAGTGAAACGCTGTTTGCAAAGAAACTGAGCGAAAATGTCTGAAATTTACATATAAAATCCAATGAATGATAAGTAAACTTAAAAATCTAAGACTCTTTACCGCAGAATTTTATAATGAACGGTTTTAGATATTGAAGCCTATGGGATTCGCCTGAATAAACCTGCCGAATTAAACCACCGAATGACAGGGCATTTCGGCAGCTTTTCACTGCTGGTTTGTGTGCTCTGAATAGCCGAAGCATTGCTTCTCCATGGGGATTTCACTGCCACCGAACAGGCACCGTATGTGCAGGCAATTCGCCAGGATTTGGCGAACTGCCTGCTCTCTGGATAGCCGAATGGCCAAGAAAGGTAACCGAACGCTGATTTTCACTGTTCGGTTTCCTTTCGGCCCCAATTTGGAACTCTTTGAATAACCCTGATAGTTTTGACCCGGGACCCCCCCCCCCTCCCTTTTGCTCTGTTAAGACAGGGTCAGGTTACAGTGTGATGCGGAGAACCCACCCTCAAAACGTGCAGAGCATCGAGCCACCGCTCCAACACATTTCACAGAGCCAAGCAATAACCTCCCAAAACGTTTCACTGAGCTTCAAGGAGGCCGTCTGAGTTCCTCCTAAACGCAACCATTAACCTGTATCAAACGACAGCCGTTTAGCTCCTAGAGGCACATCCTGCAAATAAAAAGGCACACAGCAACCAAACGGTTAAATGGTTTTATTGTTACAAAACTGGAAATCTTAAAGCCGAGTCGCTACGACGCAGAGCCCCAAAACAGCGCTACGACGCAGAGCCCCAAAACAGCAGGTGCGTTTACAACATCTAACAAGGTGGTAGAGGTGATCAAAAACATTAAACCGGTCAACGAAAAGGTCTCTTGCCTAAAGAACAGAAACAAAATAGCAAACGATGCCTTGGAATCACCCCCACGTTACCCATCAGAGAAGCTGGGAAACCGCGTGTGATGACACGTTAACCCCATAGGGTTAAAAGGAAGCTGCAGCGGTAACAAAACGCGCGAAGACCATGTGAACGAGGCCATCGAAACTCAGAGTCAACCCCGGTAAAAACGTGAGGGGCGGCTGGGGTGAAGATCTATCACTTGGGTTGTGATTTACCAACAAGCAGCACTGGCTAAACACCGGCAAGATTACCCAGATAACAGGACCAGCCCAGGACCTCTGCTGCATGTAGAAGTCATACACCGCAGGAGGGAAACCTGTCTGTTGCTTTTGGATTCCTGTATGAGACTATGGGATTTAACTCCTGCAGCGTTTGAATTCTGCACACCGCAGGGGAGCACTTGCCCTCAGCATTTTGGAGTAATGTGCATCCCCAAAAAAATAATAATAAAGACTGGTGGCTTTACATTGGGATCCTCCATGGTGAATTTTGTGATCCTACAGCAGGATCCCCCGTGGTGGATCTAGTGACCTTATATCAGGATGGATCAGGTCATCAAAAAAAGGGACAAGAAGAACCCTGGGCCTGTCCAGTCTTGGGAACATTGAGGGTGTATCTTGCAGATGCTACACTGGACGGTTCAATGGGAGCTCCAGCTGCTTGGAATATAAATCTCAAGATGCTCAGCGAGCCATGTGGCTACCACTCTGTCAGGATCAACTAGAGACATTCTGACAGCCCTGAAGGAAACCAGAATCTGCCGACAGTGCAGGTGAACCATGCAGCCCGCGCCCCGGCTTGAGGAGCAGATCCGTACGGCTGCGGATAGGCCGGCACCGCTTAAATAGATACATTCACACCGTCTGAAAAGGGATATTTACAGGAGAGGAAAAAAAACGTACACGACGCAAAACCCACGAGCAAGTACGTGTCTGAAAATATGGCATGTCGACCCGCATACAGTGTGAAAATAAGACGTGGCTTCAGGGCTGGGCGAGATTCACTGCCATAACATTACGAAAAGCAAGGAACCCGATTAAAAAAAAAAAACTGCCAGCTCTGTCGGTCATCGGCTGTGCTGACTGGTTTGACAGGCGCCTCCTAAAACCCGTCCGCGCAGCCTGTGCCAGGAGGGATGGTCTGCCATTTAAAGGCTATGCGTTTATGATGTAACAGTTATGTTGCATTTATGACATTAAAGACTTAGTCCTTAAGGGGTTAAAACCCCAGTTCCTTTATACAGGAGAGCGTAAAGGTCCAAGCCTGGGCTGTGGTCACACGAGTGCACTGAGTGTGTCCGGCGTAGCTTTATATTGGCTCGAGGGGGAGGGCCAGACTGTAGCATGTGCACTAGTTGCGCACGCTACGCCGAACGTGAGCTCAGCCTCCCCCATCAAAAAGCTACGAAGGACAGAGCTAGGAAACGTGATCCTCCATAGGGAGGGGGGGGGGGGGTGTTGAGCTTTGTAGCCCTGAGCACACTAACTGTGCTTAGCGAGGCGGTCAGACGGGTGTGAGAGTGGAAGGAGCGTCCACACGCATGTGTGCCCACAGCCTTAGGGTTGCCAGATCAGCCATGTTTTCCTGTTGAAAAATGCCACCCCGCAGCATGTAGGATCCATACGCTGCAGGTAAGAAGCCAAGGAGGAATCCCAGGTGACCTGCCTTGATTTAACCCATTTCCTTATGAATCACACATGTTACAGGGCTGATCCTTCCACAAGCTCTCGTTTTCGTGAATTAGGAAAATATGGCCGACCTGGCAACACCAGTCTTTTATTTTTAATGGTAAAATCAATTAAACGGCATCTGTGTGTGTGTGACGATACTAATAAAACACAATAAATAAAACTGTTAACACAATAAGCACAAAGCGATGAAAGGAAGTGATCACGGTGCGGCTCCTGTAGGAGCAGGTCGGACACAGCGTGGCTTCTTTATCGTGACGGTGTCACTGAAGCCACAGATCTCTGCGCGGCCCGACACGAACAGATTATTAACACAATAAAATCTTTAACAGCAGCAGATAATTAACAAGAAAGTGCAAAACTCGTCAAACTTGGTAAAAACCAGAGAGATTTTGGGTGGAATCCGGTTGAGGGACGGCAACGCCGGCTCCTTAACTGATGAAGTTGTACACGAGGAAGTCTGGGACGTGACAGTAGCTGCTGGCGAAGCGCTTGCCATCCGGTGTTGGATCGGAGAAGGCGATTTCTTCCGTCGAGATGTAAGAGCCGTAAATGAAGGAAGCCCTGAGGTGACAAAAAGCAAACAACGTCAGCAATGAGAGAATATACGCTACCTTCACCCCAACCCCGAGTCAGTGCCCCACAGAGATAGTCACCTCACTGCGTCCACTAGCCGCCGGCCGATGCCCTTCCTGCGAGTTAAAGCAAAGACCCAGATGCGACTGATGCCGCACACTGCCGATTCCGGGGCGGTGGAGCATCTCCAGGCTCGGTGCCGGTCCGAGGCATCACGGCTTTCTGATCCTGGAGAGCTGGGCTCAGCGAGGACTCTGTAAGCCTGTGAGCGTCAGGGCAAGATGTAAGCTTCAAGGGCAAACACATGACCAACTCAGAACAGAGGTGGAAGAACATTACGATGGCAACACGTGGTGCCTCTGTTATCCCAAATCCCCTCCCCCAGCACTTGCCTGCTTGATTGGTTCTGCGATGACACACCCAACGATTTTCTTCTCGTTTGAGACAAACAAGTAGGATTTAGTCTTTTTTGGGCAGGTTAAGGTGCTCTGCTGAAACCCCAACTCCGTGTCCACCAGCTCCCGCACCTCCTCTGCCTGGGAGGGGAATTAAGAAAACATTTCCAAGACTTCACCGTCAGTCCTGCACACGCGGTAACAATCTGATTCGAAAACTGGTTGCAGGACGTGGGGCGCCTGATGTTTAAACCAGAAAACAACCAAGGATCTGCCGCTCATACAGAACATGCCGGAAGAAGGCCGGTCTCTTTACCATGTGAAGAGATGAGTTTAGCACATACGATGTCGAAGGCTCTCATCTCCGCACATCCGACTGCCTGTGACAGACACTCTGACACGAGCCGCCGGTAAGACAACACCGACGGCAGGGCTAGTATCAGTCTGTACCAGGGATTGCAAACTCTGGCGCCCCCCCCCCCCCCAGATGCTGATGGCCTACAATTCCCAGAATTCTTTATATACAGGTCAGGGAATCATGGGATTAGCAGTTCAGTAACATGGAAGGGGGGGGGGGGCCTCATATTTTGAGATTCCTGGGTCTATACGATCCCTTTCATTGTGGGCGACATGAGAAAAGATCTGTAAGATCCCATACTTTTACCTATTCAGGCGCCACAAAACTAAAACAGGAGGCATCCGATTGGCTGAGCCGTTCGTTCATAAGGATCAGGTTAGAGTAATCTTACTTAACAGGACTGTTTGAAAAAAGAAATAATCTGTATAATAAGAAGTCGGCTGCAGTGAAGGGCAGCGTTCTTTGCGTCGACTCGAAACCAACATATTTTGACGTTTAGGTTTGTTATTGGGACACTAAAGATTTTTTCCTTTTATCCCTGTAGAGCCGAGATGATCCACAAGATCAGCAAGGTTTACCAAGTGTCATGGAACCAGATTTCCCCCCCCCCATGCTTTCACTTAAAATGGATCAGTCCACTCTCCCTGCCTAACCCTTATAGTTTGGTCCAGCTTCATTTCCTGCTTCTGCTAATCCCTCAAGTCTTCCATAGAGGCAGTAAACTAGCATCTGTCTGCACCAGGTGACTGCATCCTGTTTTTACTGTCCCCCCCATAACAAGGCACACCAGAGAAGCCCTCTCTATACACAAGACACCCTTTATTTGCTGTTACTTTGCAAATAAAATGATGAATATATAAAAAGGACTGTGTGCTTTCAAAAGGGGGATGAGTTAGGCTATCTGACAACAATCATATCCTGCGTGTGACGTTCACTTCTTGCATGTGACCCGGAGGTTCCAGAATAAACAGCAGCAGGAATAAAATTTTAAAAAATAAAGTAAAAATCATGGCTCATTACCCTGCCAGGTGACTTACCTTCTTCAAGGCGTACTTGGGATCATCTGGAGAGATCATTAAGATTTTTCCATCCCAAAATTCAGCCACAACCCTTTCTTTCTTCCAACCCTGCAGAGGAAGAATACATTGATCGCAATAGAAGACATCTAAGTTTTTGCCACCTATAAAGACATTTCAGTGCTCTCCCGTTCCCTGCACTTCGGGGAATCAAAGTCCGACCGTGCAGTGATTCGGCATTCACCACAGGGTCCTCGAAGTGCAGGAAACAAGCAGTTGCAGCGAACGGAAAAACTGCAGCAAAACACTAGGGCTGTGCAATTAATTGCAATCGCAAATCGAATCGCGATTTCCGACCCTGCAATTTCTAAATCGCATAAGGCTGGAATTTTCGGCTCCCTGTTAACTTCCGGCGGCATGGTGCTTTGGGCGCTCGCAGGGGGAACCACGTGACGAGCCACGTTCTCGTGGCTCGTCACATGGTTCCCCCAGGCGAGCGCCCAAGCTCCATGCCGCCAGAAGTTAACAGGGAGCCGAACACGTGGCGCACAGAGGTGATCTGGGGCAGTATATCCATGAGCTGGGGCAGTATATCCATGAGCTGGGGCAGTATATCCATGTGCTGGGGCAGTATATCCATGAGCTGGGGCAGTATATCCATGAGCTGGGGCAGTATATCCATGAGCTGGGGCAGTATATCCATGAGCTGGGGCAGTATATCCATGAGCTGGGGCAGTATATCCATGAGCTGGGGCAGTATATCCATGAGCTGGGGCAGTATATCCATGAGCTGGGGCAGTATATCCATGTGCTGGGGCAGTATATCCATGTGCTGGGGCAGTATATCCATGTGCTGGGGCAGTATATCCATGTGCTGGGGCAGTATATCCATGTGCTGGGGCAGTATATCCATGTGCTGGGGCAGTATATCCATGTGCTGGGGCAGTATATCCATGTGCTGGGGCAGTATATCCATGTGCTGGATACTGAATACATTTAGAATGTATGTAGCATGTTTGAAAAAGCAAAAACAATTGGCTAAATCGCAAATAAAATCGCAATATTCATTCAAGAAATCGCAATATGATTATTTTGTCAATATTGCACAGCCCTACAAAACACCAAACGCATACTAAAGAAGCTGACCATCCGCCACTAAAATCCCGACCGTGCCCGAAATAAAACGACAAATGGAGTAATAAAATGTATAAAATAAATAAACTGTTTTAATCTGCAGCAAAAAGTCTCTTATTAGATATTGAATTAAAACGGGAATATTTTTAACATTGAAACCTATGGGATTCGCCTGAATAAACCTGTCGAATGAAACCACCGAACAGCAGGGAATTTCATTGACATGTCTCTGCTGTTCGGTGTCTGTGAATAGATTAACCATCGTTTCTCTATGGGGGATTTCACTGCCCTCGAACAGGCACCCACCGTACTTGCAGGGGTTCACCAAAATTTGGCGAACTGCCTGCTCTCTGAATAGCCGATGGCCCCGAAATGTCACCATATGGGGAAATTCACTGTTCGGTGACATTTCGAGTCTAGATCGTCTCTCTCTGAATAACCCTGATAATCCTAGCCAAGGAGGAGAAGCTCGCAGGCTCTTTATTAGCCTGGGTCACAGCTGGGGCCGCTTTTTGTCAGTGTGGTCGTAAGTGACGGTCACCAGCTTACTTTAAGAAAAGGCAAGAGGAAGCGAGCTGTATGTGCAGTCACAGATTTAAAGAATCGATGCGGTTGATCGTAGAAAAGATCCATTTAGTGGGACAATAAAACACTATTATTCAAAGAATACCCCCTTATTGGTGGCCCTGCGTCATGTGACAGGAAGGAGTCACCTGGGACAGCCCCGTAAGCCATCACTGCGCTAAGGAATCAGAATCAGGTCCGTCGCATTGTAACACTTTCCAGTATTAAGGGGTATTCTCTAATACAGAGGTAACATTTTACTAGTCCGTATCCACCAGGTTCGACAGGCATCTCCATGTTCTTTCTAAGCTGATCTGAGACGTACCACGTATCTGATGCCCTCCAGCAGCCGCTGGTGATACTGCACGTGCTGCGCCTCGTCCTCCAAGCTGGCCGCCGAGTAAATCATCCCGCAGGTGCTGCAAGAAACCGGCCCGAAGTGCTTCTGTCCCGCATCCTGTAACAAAGAACACAGGTAAGTGCCTGGGCACCGCTGTCACGCCACGCAGGAGATCCAGAGCCGCCAACGCAGGAATCAGAGCCGCCACAGGGACAAGGTATAGGAGTCTGTACACAAATGTCTGGCAGGCAAAGAGTTAAAAGGGGCACTAACATTAACTGTAACTAGATTATAAAACACATTGGAGGTTTTTTCCTTTGGTTGCAGCATTTGCAGGTAAAAGAAAGTCAGGTTTTTATCTCCTGTTTCCATGATGCAACATTTACCAAAATCTGTACAAACATTTTACTTAAATACTGTAGAAGCTAAACCACAGCAGTAAACGTTAATGAGGTGATGGAGGGAGGAAGGTTTAGATAAGGCTGCAGGAGGTCTTTTGTTCCCCAGGCTACCTGAGAGAAGAACTGGTAGCGGAATGAAATAAGACAGGGAGCTTTAAATACTTCTAATCTACCCTCTGGTGACGTCCTTTGAATACATCCCACACAATACAATGTTGGGAGTCGGGGACTGACCCGTTCATTCTATGGCCAAAGCCACGCAGTGAGGAGCAGCCTGATCTGTATATGGAGCATCACCTGCAGTCAGATAGGGAATAAATCCATCCCGGCTCATTTTGGTAACTTGGCCCAGAGCACTGCAAGTTTATAAATCGGATTTAGGAGCCAAATACATTTTAGGAGCCAGGAAACGTGTTTTCCAATATAGAGATGGGAAGAATAATCCAGAAGTTCAGAAGCCGGCTACATGGGTTTGTCACGCGGTGGTCCATCCCTTATCCTGAATGTGACCTCAAAAAAGGACCGGTGTAAAGAGCTTATTCATCAGAATTCTATGGAACCTATTCATACAGTTTCATGGCTTCGGATTGACGTGGACATGTTAACACACGCATGTTATTACTCTCCGAAAGACACGTTTACACGGAGATATGGGAGACATACGATAATGAGCTGGTCCTCGCACGCTTTGCTCGCTTCTTTCTTCTTCCTGCTGGGTCGATGGAGTGCGCTCAGCGAGGCAGACGGGGTGCTGGAGCACACAGGAGATGACAGCTCTCCACGAAGGTCGAACGACCTGGTGGGACGACAGATTTAAACAAGTCTGAGATCACTAAAAAGGGACAACAGTATAAAACGTGTCCTGACCTATGGGGAGTCTCCGCTCAGGCCCACTCGAGGTTTTAGCTTGGTGGTGCCATGACAGAGACCATGTGCAAATCCACACCATCACCCAGACTGCACAGCCAGAACTGATATGTCAAGGCAGCCATCCCTGCACGAGTGATCCAGCAACCCCAAACGATTGTTTCGGCCTCGTCGTCGAGAGGGTATAGCAGACACCTCTCAAAGCACATCGAGCAAGAGCAAAACATCTGGATTAGCCTCTAGATCAGGGCTGTCAAACTCCAGCGCCCCCCCAAATGTTTCTGAACTACAACACCGAGGATTCCCTGGACATGATTTGATTCAAAGAGTTCTGGAAACTGTAGGCCGTTAACCCCTGGATGGCCAGAGTTTGAAAATCGCTGCTCTAGACTCCGAGAACAAAAACAAGTTTATGGAAGTGGATGTTCAGGAGACGGAGATTCCGCCGCGCAGTAAAATGGTTTTATTAGGTTTTAGAGTGTCCACATTGCTTTTTCTGGGGGCGCAGATCCAACACAGGTCGTATGGTATTCTGGATCGGCGGATTCCAAGTCCTGACATATTGCGGCTTATATTGCAGCTTGCAAAAGGGAAAGGATGAGTCAATCGTGAGGCTGCGGCCGTCCAGCTCTGCTCAGCAAGTCTCAGACTTTGGGACACACACACACACACACACAAATACCTGATTCTCTAAAAAACGCCACCCTCATTGTTTAATAGCACACACTCACCTCTTTTTCGTGGCTGCCGGGGTACTGAATATTGGGTAAATCGTGGAGTCTGAATAAGAGGGAACAGAATTATATGAAATAATGATACAGGATGGAATATTGTGAGTTTCCATGTCACCTGATGGAGAAACAATCCCAGAGGAGGCAGCATCACGATGCCGGCACTTTGCACCTAACAGACACAGGGGTGCTGCATTCATATAGCTCGACGCCCGGGACATTAAGATACATGTGCAGGGCTGGTACTTTTTATGCCCTTTTAGCCTGACAGCTTTCCTTGCCCGCCTCTGAAATTTATGGCAGCTCATTAGCAGAGGGAAAATAAGGACCCCCCCCCCCCCCCCCTCCTCCCTGGACAAGGCTCCCTGGTGATGTTAGGGAACAAGAACACTGAGGGAGCTCAGTCAGAGAAGCCGGCAAACACCGGGAGCGGGTCATTTGAAATCTAAAAAATGCTTTTCATGTTACGGTCAAGGTGTTCGACCTACAGAGCGTTTTATCAACTGGGAATTATTCAATAGAGGTGAAACCGCTCAAAATTATTATGTGCCAAAAAAGTTGTTATATTACAAGAATCTCCTTACTGCAAAGTTCAATAAACTAAAAAAAACAACAACACCCCCCCCCATCATGTCTATATAAATAAAGAGGATAAGGACACATTTGTCCATTACCACCATGAATCAATATTTGTGAGGTGATGGATGTCTAACTGTCCTGGGTCAATGTTCAGAGCAGAGGTGCGTTCAGCTCCTCAGCCGCTGCAAGTGCTAAATTAGCAACTTGGCACTTTTTTTTGTGCTGCAGTTCAGCGCTCAGCACTGCTAACATAGCACTTGCAGCTGGGTGTAGAGGTGCTGCGGGGGTTAGCTGAGTGTGATGACGTGGGAAAGATGGCCGCCTCCACGCAGTAAATAATCCAATAAGGAAATGTTCAGTTTGAAGGTTTGGTGGATCAAAACAGCAAATATTTATTGGTCCATGGGAAACATTAACAGTAAAGTGGTAATAAAATTGACAAACGTGGATTTTGCAGAAACAGCACCTTTCATTAATCAACCCTCTGCTTTTTCCAGTTCCATATTCACAGCCGAAGTGTTCAGTGAGACGCCTGCAGCAAACTGAACTGCTGCAATGAAACAATTCAGCAGCTGCTGAGGAACTGAACCTCACCCTCATGCAGGTCTGTAAAATCAGGACTGTCCCACAGAAAACAGGGCTGTTTGCATGTATGCAAAGAGCAGCAGTTATACTAAATGATAGTTAAGGTTATTCACTAATTGCCAGTGTTTTCCAGTGTTACAGCACCAAAAAACACCGGCATTTGGCAAAAGTAAAATTTAAAGCGGTACAGAAGCTACCGAGCGTGCCCAGCAAAGCTACCGAGCCAAGCCGCCGCAACGCGCCCAGCAAAGCTACCGAGCCAAGCCGCAGTGCGCCCAGCAAAGCTACCGAGCCAAGCCGTCGCAGCGTGCCCAGCAAAGCTACCGAGCCAAGCCGTCGCAGCGCGCCCAGCAAAGCTACCGAGCCAAGCCGTCGCAGCGCGCCCAGCAAAGCTACCGAGCCAAGCCGTCGCAGCGCGCCCAGCAAAGCTACCGAGCCAAGCCGTCGCAGCGCGCCCAGCAAAGCTACCGAGCCAAGCCGTCGCAGCGCGCCCAGCAAAGCTACCGAGCCAAGCCGTCGCAGCGCGCCCAGCAAAGCTACCGAGCCAAGCCGTCGCAGCGCGCCCAGCAAAGCTACCGAGCCAAGCCGTCGCAGTGTGCCCAGCAAAGCTACTGTTCCTCTTTTGATTTAATTTTTCTGAAATATTGCTGGTGAACAACCCTGTGTGTGCAGAAAAGGGTGTGCATTCACTTGTGATTGTGTGGTGTTGTGTAGCCGTTTAGTGGAGTATCTAATCGCATGTTACAAATCTGTCTAGTGTCACGATAAAGCTTTGGTCGCTACGGCTGTATACGACTGCAACACACGCGAGTATATACACTGCACGATTTTATTTGCACTTTCAGAAGGTGTTCTCGCTCTACTAATAAATAAAAAAGAACCATTTTTGTTGCGATTATTTTGCATGTCAGGGCATGTCGAGTCGATGCTGGTTTAGTCCGTTGGACAAGTAGATTTTATAAACATTTCCACAGCCCTGCAGACCCCATCCATAAAGTGTTTCAGAAGACCCAGGACATACTTGAAAACGAATGAAATCTCAATTTGTCCTTCCTGGTAAAATACCTTGTAACGAAAAAAAAAAAAAGGAAATCCGGTCCTCTCACCTTTCTTGTCAGATGATTTCAGTATGGGCTCGTCCATGTCCAGCTGAGACTCTAACGCCACCTGCAGGACAACAGACAGCGATTAATTGATACGGAGAGCAGGAAGGGTCATTAGACTTCACAGCACACATTATGTTAAATGCTATTAATGGCAGAAGACGTGCAGCAGCTTTACTCTGTAGGATTTCGTAAAACATGGGTTATCTATAATAGAAAAATAAAAATACTGACACTGCAGCCCCTGTAGGCCTTTTTTCAAGGTATCAGTATTTTGCGGGGTGGGGTTGGTGGACAATTAACCTAAATGTTTTACAAGCCCCAGAGTGCATACATTATGGAGACACACACACTCACCGGCCACTTTATTCTGATTCTGACTGACCTCCCGGCTACCGATTCCTGGCTTCCTCCCTCGCTAAAGAACGAACTCCGCCTGAACCGACACCAATTCCATCCCAGGTTACGTCTCTTGCACTCTTCCTATCAAAGTTATCTCTGCATATTGGACTCCAAAACAAACCTACAATACCAAAGCATGACACTGCTGCAGCTCCGCATCCGGAACTGTCTCCGGTATGCCGCGTAGCTTCACATTCCGTCGTCTGTGTCTTGACTCTAGTGCCACCACGGCTGTCTGCAGAGTGCGAACCTGTGCTTGCAGGGCTCGTATAGATGTGGAGTTTGATTTGTGCGTCCTCCACCACCCGTGTGTGGGTCTGTAGGTCCTCCACCGTAGTCTGCGTCTCCTTCACTGCCGCACCGAGTGACTCAAAGTCCACTTGCCAAGATTTCATGGCGTCCTCCAGCAAGGTTCGAATATCCCCTTTAGTGGCGGGGAGCGCAACGGCAGCCTCCTCTGCCACCAACTGATCCCCGGTGTCGAGCAACCTCCCCCCCAAGCCCCCGCTAAGTGAGATTCGGATGTCAGGGGTGGTAGCATCTTCCCCTGCTACACCTGTTTTAGTCTTCTTCCCTATCAGGGGAGACAGCGGTCTCGCGTGGTGCAGGGTAATCGCGCCAACTCCAGGCCCCAAGATGGCCACCAATAGTCTGGGCAGAGAGCAGCGCAGCGTCCTGCTCACCAAATGCAGGTCCGGAGGGGGAAACCCAGCAGGCTCCAGAGTTTCTCCACCTGATGGTCGACAGCTTGGTCCCAAAACGGAGAGTCCGTTAATATGGGAAGGTTGGGCAGAGCTCCACTCGCCTGTCTCGATCTGCCGCCGGCCACACCCCACCGTAACTCAAAATATAGGGATGCACCAATACCATTTTTTTAAGACCGAGTACAAGTACCGATAACCTTCATTTAATGCCATGTGACCGCATTTCAATAGGAACAGACTTCATATAAAATGCCCCCCAGCTCACATATTGCCCCCGCGCTCACCCAGCCACGCTCCTCCGGCGTCTTCTGTCTTCCAACGGCCGCACGCAGAGGTTGTAGCCCGGCCGCTCGTTGGGAACCACGTGCACAGCCACATGAACTCCGCGATCTCACAAGATCGCGGCTGTGCACGTGGTTCTCAACGAGCGACCGGGCTACAACCTCTGCGTGCGGCCGTTGGAAGACAGAAGACGCCAGAGGAGCCAAGCAGCGCGCCAACGAAACCGGCCAGCAAGCCAGCCCTGGCTTCCGGTATAGGTATCGGGGGCCCCTGCACGAGTACCAAGTATCGGCACCGATACTAGTATCTGTATCGGTGCCTCCCTACTCAAATAACCACTCGTTACAACTAGGGATGCACAGATACCACTTTTTTAAAACCGAGTACCAGTACCGATACTTTAAGTACTCACCGATACCGAGTACCGATACTTTTTTTAAGTCATGTGACCGCTTTCCAATAAGAACAGACCTCATATAAAAATGCCCCCAGCTCATGGGATACTGCCCCCCCGCTCACCTAGAGCTCTCCGCGATGATACTTCCCTTCCTGAGCGACGCCGGGAAAGTCTTTGCGCGTGCGCTCGTTGGAAGGACCCCAGTCGCGATCACATGGGACCACGTGATCGCGGCTGGGGTCCTTCCAATGAGCGCACGCGCGGAAACTTTCCCGGCGTCACCCAGGAAGGCAAGTATGAAACAATGCGGTGAGCAGCTGCAGGGCCTGTCAGAGCATTCGGACAGCCGCCCCAGCCCCTCGGATGCCGGCTTCCGGTATCGGAAAAAAATATCAGGGGTACTGCACGAGTACCATGTACTCCTGCAGTACCCGGTATCGGCACCGATAATCGATACTAGTATCGGTGCAACCCTAGTTACAATCAAGGTCTGCAGAAATACCATCTGTGAACGCACAACACGTCAGACAATGTCCATCCCTTTATGAGCACAGTGTCCCCTGTATCTTCTGATGGCTCCTTTCAGCAGGATAATGCACCATGTCCATCCCTTTATGAGCACAGTGTCCCCTGTATCTTCTGGTGGCTCCTTCCAGCAGGGTAATGCACCATGTCCATCCCTTTATGAGCACAGTGTCCCCTGTATCTTCTGGTGGCTCCTTCCAGCAGGGTAATGCACCATGTCCATCCCTTTATGAGCACAGTGTCCCCTGTATCTTCTGGTGGCTCCTTCCAGCAGGATACTGCACCATGTCACAAAGCTCAAATCATCTCAAACTGGTTTCTTGAACGTGACAATGAGGTCACTGTGCTCCAATGGCCTCCACAGTCCCCAGATCTCAATCCAATAGAGCACCTTTGGGATGTGGTGGAACGGGAGATTCACATCATGGATGAGCAGCCGACAAATCTGCAGCAACTGCACGACGTCATCATGTCAATATGAGGCAAAACCTCTGAGGAATGTTTCCAACACCTTGAGGAATCAATGCCACGAAGAGTTAAAGCAGGTCTGAAGCAAAAGGGGATCCAACCCGGTACTAGACGGTGTACCTAATAAAGTGGCCAGTGTGTGTGTAATAGATTTACACACAATGCTATAAATGCTATATGTGTAAGGGCACGGCGAGCGTCTATTGCAGTGGGACAACATAAACACTTAGAGATCGCTATCTATCCCCACCTCCTGACTTCTCTATCACGGTGGAGGGTATCACCATCTCCCCATCAAACCAAGTGCGCTGTCTTGGAGTTACACTTGACTCTGCTCTTTCCTTCATCCCCCACATCAAGTCTCTTTCCTCCTCCTGCCGATACCAACTGCGTAATATTTCCAGAATTCGGCCATTTCTTACCGCTGTCACCACAAAACAACTCATACACGCCCTGGTAATCTCCCGACTCGACTATTGCAATAATCTCTTATCCGGCCTCCCTCTGTCCCGCCTCTCCCCCCTACAATCCATCCTGAACGCCTCTGCCAGGCTAATTCACCTCACCCGCCGCTCTGTCTCTGCCGCTCCCCTCTGAGTCCCTTCACTGCAGAATTAAGTTCAAAATCCTTATCCTTACCTACAAAACCCTCACTAACTCAGCGCCCCACTACCTGTCCTCACTAATCACCAAATACACCCCGGCCCGCTCCCTAAGGTCAAACAGTGACCTGCGCCTAGCTTCTCCCCGCATCACCTCTTCCCATGATAGACTGCAGGATTTCTCACGCGCAGCCCCCACTCTCTGGAACGCTCTCCCTCGTGCTGTCAGACTTTCCCCTAACTTCTCTTCCTTCAAACGCTCCCTGAAAACATTCCTATTTAGGGAAGCCTACCACCCAACTCACTGACGCAACCATCAATCACTCTAACCTTACAGTCCTCTCCTCCTGTTTCCAACCCCAACCCTCCCAGATTGTGAGTTCCTACGGGAATAGGGCCCTCATCTCCTCCTGTACTGTTTGTCAAATGTTGTTCAATGTATTGTAACCCTGTCTATACTGTGCTTATTGTACAGCGCTGCGGAATATGCTGGCGCTTCATAAAGAATAATATCACATCCCCGCGCAGAATATATCAGAAAGTTGCAAAATCGCTCTGTGAAGGCCATTAAAGTGTAGGCTCACCTGCCAGGGTCAAGCTCTGAGTGACGAACACACACACTATGGCTACATTAAGTGCAAGACACTAACAGCAGTGAGGGCAGGTCTTATAACCAAGAAAAAAAATTCTATCTAGTAAAACCCCCACTCCCTCTAGATTGTAAACTTCTATGAGCAGGGCCCTCTACACCTCGTTTCCATCCTATGTCTGTTTATATCTCGCTCCCTTTGATTATTGTAAAGCGCTGCGGAAACTGTTGGTGCCATATAAATGAGAATAATAACCAACATCTGTTTGACCCCAAAGCCCCCCCCCCCATGGCAGCAAGCGACCCCCCCCCCCATTCACTTGCCACTTCTAGCTGTTCATTGGATCACAAAGCATAAATAGAAGAAGTTACACTTTTCTGGTATTGAAATGGTTAAACAGGAAACATGGCCCAGGAATACACTCGGTAATATTTTGGGGTACGGGGCGCAGGTGACATTTTTTCATGCTGGCAGCCAGGAAAGGGTTTACACAAATTAATAATAATAATATTATAATAGACCTGGGTGGGATGTGCCCCGACATAAAAACCATAAGCACCTGTAAAGAGAGGGGGAGGGGGGGGGGGGCTAATACTACAGATTTAAATCACAAGGACCAGGGGCTCCCTGTAACATGTATAATTCATAAGCGGCAGGGGGAAAGCTAGTCACATGCCAGCGCTCCCTGCAGTATGTATAATTCATAAGCTACATGAGGGAATCACTGAGCGGCTTCAATCCTGCAGCATGTGAATTCCTCATACTGCAGGGCAACGCCTTCTATACGACAGGACCCTGAATCCTAGAAAATAACCAAAACAAAACTACAGGCACGAAAATCCCAAAAACAGCCGTCACCGGACCACAAGAACCATGAAGTCATTGGGGGGGGGGGGGGGGTCTCCACCGCAAGAGCGGACGTCAACCTTTTATTATACATTAAAACACAGATTACAAACCCATTCCTCAGAGAGGGGGGGGGCCTCAGGATGTCACAACTGTATGTTCAGCCCCCCCTCCCCCACAATTAACCATTAAACGGAAGGCGAAACGATCCAGTTTATCTGCCCATCACATCGACTCGCACCAAGCGGCGCCGCAGCTTGGACAATAAACATAAATAACGTACCAGTGTCTTGAATGCTTCGGGCTGACCTTGCTTGGCCACGCGGTCGCCGATGATCTTCTGGGTCACTCCTGGCTCCTCAGTTCCTTTCTGGTCTCCTGGTGATGACCTGAGAGCTTCCTCCTGCTTTTTGTGGCCCTCTCTGATGATCTCGCAGGGAGCGCTCCCCGGCCTGGCCACCGGTTTCACAGACGGAAGGAACTTCACATTAGGAGATGGCCTCTTAGGAACAGAATGTGGCCTTTTGCGGGTGGCAAAAAACGCGGCACCAATCGTCAACTTCGGCCTTTGCTTCATCTTAAAGCCCAGAAGCCCGGTTTTATCCCCACAAACACTGGCAGGACCTTCCACCGGAGTGGCCGGCTTGACCGGCGGAGGACTTGCAGGCAGGGCCTTCCTGTCGCTTTTTGTGGCAGCCTTCCCGTCGCGTTTTGTAGCAGCCTTCCCGTCGCGTTTTGTAGCAGCCTTCCCGTCGCGTTTTGTAGCAGCCTTCCCTCGGTTACGGTTCGCCTTGACACCCTGTTTTTTGCTGTGGGGGAATCTATAGAGGTCGTTCAGGACTGGGCTCTTGGTAGGTTTGTCAGGAGAAGAGAAGGAGCCTTCGCCCCGGTTCCCTGCGGACATATTGGTCTCCTTTATCCTCTTCCTATCCAGAGGGGTGACGTACACAGAACCCTTCTTATAAAACGATATGGTGGGCACGGAGGGTTTTGACCCCGAGCCGGCTCTTGGGGACGAGCTGTGTGTGATTCCTGGTGTGGTGGCCGCCTGGACAGGAGACGTGAGGAGCTTCCTCGCTGCATTAGTCTTCACAGGAGATTCCCAGACGTTCTCTTTATCCGCGTGGTCCTCCCCGTCACGGTACCCGGGTGTTGAAGAGGTCTTCATGGTTTTGCTCCTGTTGCTGCTCCTGGTTGTTAGAGGATTGAAATCCACCATCAGCTTTTTGACCGGCGTCCCGAAAGCAGATTGGCGCCTGGCGGGAGAAAGAAAGAAGCAGCAGATGAAGTCACTTTCCTTACCTTGACACATCAAAACATTTCTACAACCTGTGCGGGGAACCAAAAGATCATTCCACCGGGTCTGTCAGTCTGAGTGAACGTACGGACGCACCGCGCCAAATAACCTCCTGATATAATCTGAGGTTTTAATTAACGCAGCAAAATCTAACGTGTGGGCGTATTCTCAAATCAGTCGCAGGGGGGGAGAATCAGAGAGATGGGGACAATCGCAGGGGGGGGGGGAAATCAGAGAGACGGGGACAGTCGCAGGGGGGAATCAGAGAGACGGGGACAGTCGCAGGGGGGGGGGTCAGAGAGACGGGGACAGTCGCAGGGGGGGGGTCAGAGAGACGGGGACAGTCGCAGGGGGGGGGGGTCAGAGAGACGGGGACAGTCGCAGGGGGGGGGGTCAGAGAGACGGGGACAGTCGCAGGGGGGGGGGTCAGAGACGGGGACAGTCGCAGGGGGGGGGGGTCAGAGAGACGGGGACAGTCGCAGGGGGGGGGGGGTCAGAGAGACGGGGACAGTCGCAGGGGGGGGGGTCAGAGAGACGGGGACAGTCGCAGGGGGGGGGGGGTCAGAGAGACGGGGACAGTCGCAGGGGGGGGGGTCAGAGAGACGGGGACAGTCGCAGGGGGGGTCAGAGAGACGGGGACAGTCGCAGGGGGGGTCAGAGAGACGGGGACAGTCGCAGGGGGGGTCAGAGAGACGGGGACAGTCGCAGGGGGGGTCAGAGAGACGGGGACAGTCGCAGGGGGGGTCAGAGAGACGGGGAAGTCGGGGGGGTCAGAGAGACGGGACAGTCGCAGGGGGGGTCAGAGAGACGGGGACAGTCGCAGGGGGGGTCAGAGAGACGGGGACAGTCGCAGGGGGGGTCAGAGAGACGGGGACAGTCGCAGGGGGGGTCAGAGAGACGGGGACAGTCGCAGGGGGGTCAGAGAGACGGGGACAGTCGCAGGGGGGGTCAGAGAGACGGGGACAGTCGCAGGGGGGGTCAGAGAGACGGGGACAGTCGCAGGGGGGGGCAGAGAGACGGGGACAGTCGCAGGGGGGTCAGAGAGACGGGGACAGTCGCAGCAGGGGGGGTCAGAGAGACGGGGACAGTCGCAGGGGGGGTCAGAGAGAGACGGGGACAGTCGCGGGGGTCAGAGGGTGAGAGACGGGGACAGTCGCAGGGGGGGGTCAGAGAGACGGGGACAGTCGCAGGGGGGGGGTCAGAGAGACGGGGACAGTCGCAGGGGGGGTCAGAGAGACGGGGACAGTCGAGGGGGGGTCAGAGAGACGGGGACAGTCGCAGGGGGGTCAGAGAGACGGGGACAGTCGCAGGGGGGGGTCAGAGAGACGGGGACAGTCGCAGGGGGGGTCAGAGAGACGGGGACAGTCGCAGGGGGGGTCAGAGAGACGGGGACAGTCGCAGGGGGGGTCAGAGAGACGGGGACAGTCGCAGGGGGGTCAGAGAGACGGGGACAGTCGCAGGGGGGGTCAGAGACGGGGACAGTCGCAGGGGGGGTCAGAGAGACGGGGACAGTCGCAGGGGGGGTCAGAGAGACGGGGACAGTCGCAGGGGGGGTCAGAGAGACGGGGACAGTCGCACAAGGGGGGGTCAGAGAGACGGGGACAGTCGCAGGGGGGGGTCAGAGAGACCGGGGACAGTCGCAGGGGGGTCAGAGAGACGGGGACAGTCGCAAGGGTGGGGTCAGAGAGACGGGGACAGTCGCCAGGGGGGGGTCAGAGAGACGGGGACAGTCGCAGGGGGGTCAGAGAGACGGGGGACAGTGCGCAGGGGGGGTCAGAGAGACGGGGACAGTCGCATGGGGGGGTCAGAGAGACGGGGACAGTCGCAGGGGGCGTCAGAGAGAGACGGGGACAGTCGCAGGGGGGGTCAGAGAGACACGTGGGACAGTCGCAGGGGGGGTCAGCAGAGACGGGGACCAGTCGCAGGGGGGTCAGAGAGACGGGGACAGTCGCAGGGGGGTCAGAGAGACGGGGACAGTCGCAGGGGGTCAGAGAGACGGGGACAGTCGCAGGGGGGTCAGAGAGACGGGGACAGTCGCAGGGGGGTCAGAGAGACGGGGACAGTCGCAGGGGGGTCAGAGAGACGGGGACAGTCGCAGGGGGGGTCAGAGAGGACGGGGACAGTCGCAAGGGGGGTCAGAGAGACGGGGACAGTCGCAGGGAGGGTCAGAGAGACGGGGGACAGTCGAGGGGGGTCAGAGAGACGGGGACAGTCGCACGCAGGGGGGTCAGAGAGACGGGGACAGTCGCAGGGGGGTCAGAGAGACGGGGACAGTCGCAGGGGGGTCAGAGAGACGGGGACAGTCGCAGGGGGGTCAGAGAGACGGGGACAGTCGCAGGGAGGGTCAGAGAGACGGGGACAGTCGCAGGGGGGTCAGAGAGACGAGGGGACAGTCGCAGGGGGGTCAGAGAGACGGGGACAGTCGCAGGGGGGTCAGAGAGAGACGGGGACAGTCGCAGGGGGGTCAGAGAGACGGGGACAGTCGCAGGGGGGTCAGAGAGACGGGGACAGTCGCAGGGGGGTCAGAGAGACGGGGACAGTCGCCAGGGGGGGGATCAGAGAGACGGGGACAGTCGCAGGGGGCGGGGGGGATCAGAGAGACGGGACAGGTCGCAGGGGGGGGGGATCAGAGAGACGGGGACAGTCGCAGGGGGGGGATCAGAGAGACGGGGACAGTCGCAGGGGGGGGATCAGAAGAGACGGGGACAGTCGAGGGGGGGGGGGGGGAATCAGAGAGACGGGGACAGTCGCAGGGGGGATTCAGAGAGACGGGGACAGTCGCAGGGGGGGGGTCAGAGAGACGGGGACAGTCGCAGGGGGGGATCAGAGAGACGGGGACAGTCGCAGGGGGGGGATCAGAGAGACGGGGACAGTCGCAGGGGGGATCAGAGAGACGGGGACAGTCGCAGGGGGGGGATCAGAGAGACGGGGACAGTCGCCAGGGGGGGAATCAGAGAGACGGGGACAGTCGCAGGGGGGGGTCAGAGAGACGGGGACAGTCGCAGGGGGGGGGATCAGAGAGACGGGGACAGTCTCAGGGGGGGGATCAGAGAGACGGGGACAGTCGCAGGGGGGGGATCAGAGAGACGGGGACAGTCGCAGGGGGGGTCAGAGAGACGGGGACAGTCGCAGGGGGGGGATCAGAGAGACGGGGACAGTCGCAGGGGGGGGTCAGAGAGACGGGGACAGTCGCAGGGGGGGGGTTCAGAGAGACGGACAGTCGCAGGGGGGGATCAGAGAGACGGGGACAGTCGCAGGGGGGGGTCAGAGAGACGGGGACAGTCGCAGGGGGGATCAGAGAGACGGGGACAGTCGCAGGGGGGGGATCAGAGAGACGGGGACAGTCGCAGGGGGGGATCAGAGAGACGGACAGTCGCAGGGGGGGGGATCAGAGAGACGGGGACAGTCTCAGGGGGGATCAGAGAGACGGGGACAGTCGCAGGGGGGGGGATCAGAGAGACGGGGACAGTCGCAGGGGGGGGGCAGAGAGACGGGGACAGTCGCAGGGGGGGGGATCAGAGAGGACGGGGACAGTCGCAGGGGGGGGTCAGAGAGACGGGGACAGTCGCAGGGGGGGGGTTCAGAGAGACGGGGACAGTCGCAGGGGGGGGGATCAGAGAGACGGGGACAGTCGCAGGGGGGATCAGAGAGACGGGGACAGTCGCAGGGGGGGATCAGAGAGACGGGGTTGATTGTTGGGGATCACACTCACCCTTCGGAGTTGGCCGAGCTGTGCTTCCTCTTGCGGGGTGTGCTGGGCGCCATGTTGCCGGAGTCAGATCACTGCTGCTGACTGAGGAGAGATTGGCGCCACACCGTTCAAAGCCGCCAGCCTGAGCAGTCCCGGCATCCAGCGCGCGACGTCGACCAATCAATGCTGATCTCGATGCGCCTCGCGGTATCACCGCCAATCCAGTCAGAGAGCAGGGCGGCACTCCACCTCCCGGCATGCTCTGCCAATTTACCTCTCTGACAAAAACACGCAGAGCATGCCGGGCCGTGTAGTCATCGCTGAGTCACCTGTTTGTTTTCTTCTGAGGTGTCTGTATTCCCGCACTTTTGGGGTGTCTGGATTCCCGCGTGATTTACTATCAGGGTCGAAACAATATTTCAACCACAAATTAACCCAATTTCATACGCACTAATATATATATTATGGTTTACCAAGGACTCGAGCTATAGCTCCTACAAAGTGTCAGGGAATCAGGGTTTGTGAGAGTCATGTAATATGTGTGCCTATAGATAAGCTGTCATTCAGGGATGGAGGCCTGGATAGAGCTAGTCAGGTACTTGGCAAAGCTGGAATAAGAAGCAAAGAAATACTGTAAACATCCCAATAAGTTGTATATATAATGCAGGGTCTCAGAGCTGATTTGGTTCACAGGTGTTTGTGAATGCTGGGTATATTTGTGTGTAAACACAAAAAATGGTCAGCGCCCAAATGTGTACCACCACCAGTATACCAATGCCAAACCAGATCTATAGAGGTTTCCCCCAAACCAATGTGACAACAAGCATAGATATACGTATCTGGTATCGGTAATCATGAGAACCACCTGATTATCATCGCGCTGCCAGATACGTATATCTATGTATTTGTGTGTAAAGCCAATATGGAGAGGCTGCTTTGACGCTTGTGGGGTGTTTTGTAAAGCTGAAATAAGAGGCCCAGCTCTTTAACCAAAAAAATGCTGGAATCAACCCAAAAAATTCTATACAACAATTGGTGTCGGAGCTGTTTTGGTTCACAGGTGTTTGTGAATGCTGACTTTGTGTGGAATGCCAGTATAGAGATGGAAACACAAAAGTATATATTGTTAAATATTAATTTCCACGACTTATTGTCTCAGTGGTGGAAACTCCTCCTCTTCATTGCCTCTATCTGTTGGTGTACCTCAAGGCTCTGTCCTTGGTCCTCTGCTCTTTTCCATCTACATCTCCTCCCTGGGCAAAATCATCAACAGCTTTGGCTTTAATTACCACCTCTACGCTGATGACACTCAGATCTACCTCTCTACCCCTGATCTCTCTCCCCCTGTCCTTTCAAAAGTCAGTGACTGTTTATCTGGCATCTCCTCCTGGATGGCCTCCCACCGCCTAAAGATCAACATGTCAAAGACTGAGCTACTTATTCCTCCCTCCAATGCCTCCCCACCTCCTGACTTCTCGATCACGGTGGAGGGTATCACCATCTCCCCATCAAACCAAGTTCGCTGTCTTGGAGTTACACTTGACTCTGCTCTTTCCTTCATCCCCCACATCAAGTCTCTTTCCTCCTCCTGCCGATACCAACTGCGTAATATTTCCAGAATTCTTACCACTGTCACCACAAAACAACTCATACACGCCCTGGTAATCTCCCGACTCGACTATTGCAATAATCTCTTATCTGGCCTCCCTCTGTCCCGCCTCTCCCCCCTACAATCCATCCTGAACGCCTCCGCCAGGCTAATTCACCTCACCCGCCGCTCTGTCTCTGCCGCTCCCCTCTGCGAGTCCCTTCACTGGCTCCCCATCCACTGCAGAATTAAGTTCAAAATCCTTATCCTTACCTACAAAACCCTCACTAACTCAGCTCCCCACTACCTGTCCGCACTAATCACCAGATACACCCCAGCCCGCTCCCTAAGGTCAAACAGTGACCTGCGCCTAGCTTCTCCCCGCATCACCTCTTCCCATGATACACTGCAGGATTTCTCACGCGCAGCCCTCACTCTCTGGAACGCTCTCCCTCGTACTGTCAGACTTTCCCCTAACTTCTCTTCCTTCAAACGCTCCCTTAAAACGTTCCTATTTAGGGAAGCCTACCACCCAACTCACTGACACAACCATCAATCACTCTCACCTTACAGTCCTCTCCTCCTGTTTCCAACCCCAACCCTCCCAGATTGTGAGTTCCTACGGGAATAGGGCCCTCATCTCCTCCTGTACTGTTTGTCAAATGTTGTTCAATGTATAGTAACCCTGTCTATACTGTGCTTATTGTACAGCGCTGCGGAATATGACGTATTTTTTCACGGAATGCGCAAAAACGGTCAGACGACGCGCATTTTCGGGCGTGATTTTGTACGGATCGTCAATAAAACTCTTTTTGCATCTGGACGTTATGTTGGCTGGACATTAGCAGTGTCTGACATCTCCTAATCACGCAAACACGCCGCTATGCCGCAGCTGCGCATTCAGTACGTCAGTACTAGCGGTTCAGCGTTCTCAGAAAAATGCGTTCAAATTCCACTTGCGTTGCACGGCCGGACTTTTGTGCGGCCGTACATCGTATATTGGCAGTCATTGCCCGTCATCTGCTGCTAGTGCGGCCGTAATTATGTGCGCCAGAACGCACGTTAAAAGTGCGCTGGTCTGACCCCAGCCTTATTGTCTTTTTTATTTTTGCTATGGTGACATCTGTTAAACCTCATATCTCCTTGGCTTGGAAGAGGATCACACGTAAATTGGCTGAGCGTGCCATATAGAACCCACATGCATTTGAACCATGAGCCGGGCCTAAGACTCAGGCCTGTGAGTGGAATTTTGGGTATTTTAGAATATTGTGTATTCTTATTTTATATTTCCACAATCAGGGGTTTAATTATATATATCTTTAAATGTAACGTTAGTCCAATAAAAAAGGTATCACTACGTACTGCTATACTCGTGATTATATACTGTATATATATGACTAGTTATATCTATTTTTTTCAGTAGAATGAACAGAATGTAAATATGTTATTACTATGTGAATATGTCCTTTATTCTCAAAATCCAACATGAAAATGTTAAAAATAAATAGTGTCAAGTCCTAAAAAAGTGCTGAACACACAAAAAGAATATATCAAAAGTGTTCAAATCCTTATTTGTTCTACAAAAATGGAGTGCTGCCCAGGTATAACGGGAATTGTGCACACATTTATTCTTGTTGCTAAACAAGTGCTGAAACTCACGCTTATGGTTACGGTGTGCTTATATAAAATAAAAAACGTAAAAATTGTTTTGATAGACACATGCATAGAAAATGCATGGCTATCTAGTCGGTCACAGCAAAGTGCTTGCTTCACCCCTCCTACCTGCCGAGTAATCCTGGCACGACCTAGCTGCCTCCATGCTCCCGCTTACTGTAGATACTCGAGTATACAGCTAGATTATGGAGACAAAAATTGACCTTAAAATTGGAGGGGTCGCGTTATATTCGAGACATCTGCATTGTGCGGTAAAAAAAAAAAAAAACTTGCCTTGCTCTGGATCCCAAGTCTTCCAGAAGTTCAGGTAGTGTCGCTGAAGTGAATGCGGGATCCCTGATGCTTGCAAACACTTCAGGAACTCCCGGATTCGGGAGAGGTGGGATCTATCACGGCCAGAGGGCACGCTTGGTTTAAGCCAATCGTTCACCTCGCTCGCCTCCACCGGCCATCTAATCGCTAGTAAAGACGACGGGTGGTCGGCGGCTTCATACTTCGTAACAACTGCAATCATTCTAGAGCAGAGCACTCTGACCTGAGGGGGAGCCTGACTGCGTTAAGAGAACTTGGAAGGATTTTAATTGTTTACCGGTACAGTAAAATTTTGCTCCTCGCGTTATATTCGAGTCTTGAGTATTGTCTCATTTCCATAATAAATCTCTATCCATCGCGTTATATTCGGGTCGTGCTATACTCGAGTATCTACGGTAATTCTTGTGGTTCGGTGAAACGGCTTCCCAGTGGTATTTGGCTTGGGTGCTTTTTTCAAGAAGGGCATATGGAAACATGTTCCCATAGGGACCCCACTGTGATTGCAACCCCTGTGCCCTCGTCAGCATTGGCATCTAGCCAGGATCAGTGTAATGTTTAAACAGTAGGCAAAACACATTTTTCCTTCTCAACACATAAAGCCAAACACACAAACGCTGACAAACACAGAGGTGCCGACAGAGACACTGAAAGACACACAGACAAACAAATACATCCAGAGACCTATAAAAAAAAGATACATACATACACACATAGCGAAGAAAAGAAGCACAGCATCTGATTGAGTATTTAATGGAGACAGAGGCCAAATCAATGGGCACTTTTCACTTTTTTTAGAATAATTAGGAATGATAAACAGGTTACTGCATTTTTCTATGCAAAAAAGCAATTTTATCCGAGTTGAAACTATTTAATTTCCTGGTTGTACATTGGCACATTGCAGTTCATGAATAAATAAATGGTAGGCCAAGTGTAGAATTGCCATTTATTTTTAAAAAAAACATAAAATTCGACAGCCAAAGAGGGGGTAAATTAATTCTGTAGCAGTATATCTATTATGTATCATGAGTGCTGCATGCAGGGAGCCATTGTATGGAAACTGAACCTTAACCCCTTCGATACCAAGTTATTTGAGACTAGGGTCAGACGAACGCATTTTTCACGTGCGTTTAGCCGCACGAAATCACGGCCGTGCTAGCAGCAAATGACGTCCAATGCCGGGGAACATACGACGAACGGCCGCACGAAAGTTCGTCCATGCAACGCAAGTGGCCAACGAACGCATTTTTTCGAGAACGTCAAACCGCTACTACTGACGTACAGAGTGCGCTGCGGCCGCATAGCGGCGTGTTTGCGTGATTGGGAGACGTCAGACGCTGCACACGTCCGGCCAACATAACGTCCAGACGCAAAAGGGTTTTATTGATGATCCGTACAAAATCACGTACGAAACTGCGCATCGTATGACCGCTATCGCGTATTCCGTGAAAAAATACGTCCATTCGTTCGAATGCACTTTTTCACGGACAACGTGAAAAATGCATTCGTCTGACCCTAGCCTTAGTTGAAAAAATATTGAATTTATTTGGACCACGGTATGTGAAGATAACAATTACACATACAGGGTTATCCAAAGAGCTCCGAATTGCTTGAGCAAGATAACCGAACGCTGAAAATCAGTGTTCGGATACCTTTCCTGGCCATTCGGCTATCCAGAGAGCAGGCAATTCGCCAAATCCTGGCGAATTGCCTGCACATACGGTGCCTGTTCGGTGCCTGTTCGAGGGCAGTGAAATCCCCATAAAAAAAGCACTGCTTCGGCTACTCAGAGAACACAAACCAGCAGTGAAAGGTTCCCGAAATGCCCTGTAATTCGGTGGTTTAATTCGGCAAGTTTATTCAGGAGAATCCCATAGACTTCAATGTTAAAAATATTCCCGTTTTAATTCAATATCTAATAAACCGTTCATTATAAAATTCTGCAGTAAAGAGTCTCTTTATTTATAGATTTTTTAGGATATTTTAAGCATTTTTCAGAATTTTTTTTTTTTTTTTTTAAGTTTACTTATTTTTTCTGTAACAGCCCTTTTTATTATCATTCCCTGGACCTCCTGTGTAAATTTCAGCCATTTTCGCTCAGTAGTTTCTTTGCAAACAGCGTTTCATTTTCACACATTCATACAAACGGTTTTGCTAATTTATTCACTGCCTGGTCTGCGGTCTCGGCTGCTTCGGCTGTGTGTGATCGGCTCCTGTTCGGGCTTTTTCCATGGTTTTCGGCAGGTTAATCCAGATGTTTTTACGTGTTTTCGGCATGCATTCGCTGGGTTTTGCGGTTAGTTTTCGGTGGGTTTACGGCAGCTTTTCCCTGCAATTCGGGGGCCTTGT
Organism: Leptobrachium leishanense; assembly: GCA_009667805.1. Lineage (NCBI taxonomy): Eukaryota > Metazoa > Chordata > Amphibia > Anura > Megophryidae > Leptobrachium > Leptobrachium leishanense. The sequence continues at coordinate 42,710,044 of CM019066.1, read as the reverse complement.
GGTGTTTGCTGAATACACCGCAGGGTCACCGAATTGGGATCGGCAAAAGGAACCGAATTGAAGAGAACGAAAAGTCACCGAACGTGCAGTGACTTTTCGAATCTCTTTGGATAACCCTGATAGAGTAAAATATATATTTTGTACAAAGATTGTTTTGTTGAGATCCCAGTCTACGTACCTCTCCAGTACCTGTCCGTGGGCAAGATACCTAATGGTGCATACTTGCCTACCGCGCAATATAGGATGTGTATCCAAGTGGTAATGTCTCTGCTCTTCAACAATGAAAATGCACGTTCAAATACTGATCGGAATGTCTGGCCAGCACATCCCTCCTCTACAATCATGGAGAAGCAAGTCTTGGCCCTACAACAATGGAGAAACGAGTTCATCCTTACCATCATGTCGCTGCTCTACAATCAGGAACCAGACTCAGAAGGCCTCACCAGTAGACATGTGCAATTATTTTCATAACAAATAGGTTTCCGTCCAAATTTTTGCAGATTCGGAGCAATCCGAAAATCCGAATAAAAGAAGGAACGAAAATACTTTAATGGAATAGTCGCTGGAACGAAAAATCAAATAGACATAAGACCAAAAATCCAAATCCGCGGAAGAACGAAAAGATTAAAAATAACGAATGCATTATATTTCTTTTGGATTCGTTCTGATCCATTCGATTTTTTTTTTGGTTGGGCGAATGTCTATCTCAGCTTGTTCTTTTTGTGTCTGAGTCAGGCTGCATTCCAGAGAAGGGTGTTGTTTTTGACTTTTCTTTAGCTGGACCTGTGAGTTCGAGAGAGTAACTTGTAGTAGTACTGTTCAAGCTCTCTGATTGGCTGCACCGACAGGAAAGGTTGTGTGCAGGGCATTGTGCGCAATTAGTAAAATTTCTTTGTTCCTAAACCCCAGTCTAAAGAACACAATACATCTGATAAAAAAAAATTACTAAACTGTTTTTATTTAAGAAATCCTCTACTTAAGGTAAATTTATCATATTATCATACAATTGCGCAAAAAAGGCAAATGTATAGTCGTTTGGAAATGCAGCTCCATTATATTGTTACGAGCATCAACATTTATGACAGACAATAACGGTTAACATCATAAATGATTACATTCACAGATGTTCTCAATAAAGGCGAAGTTTTGTAAATTTTAATGTGCAATAATAACAGACTGACAAAAAACAGTTTATTTAGCGACATTTTCAACGAATGAAGCCGAAAATATTGTGTGAAGCCGAAATAACGAGTGAAGCCGAAATAACGAGTGAAGCCGAAATAACGAATGAAGCCGAAATAACGAATGAAGCCGAAATAACGAATGAAGCCGAAATAACGAATGAAGCCGAAATAACGAATGAAGCCGAAATAACGAATGAAGCCGAAATAACGAATGAAGCCGAAATAACGAATGAAGCCGAAATAACGAATGAAGCCGAAATAACGAATGAAGCCGAAATAACGAGTAAACACAAAATAATGAATGAAGCCGAAATAATGAATGAAGCCGAAATAATGAATGAAGCCGAAATAATGAATGAAGCCGAAATAACGAATGAAGCCGAAATAACGAATGAAGCCGAAATAACGAATGAAGCCGAAATAACGAATGAAGCCGAAATAACGAATGAAGCCGAAATAACGAATGAAGCCGAAATAACGAATGAAGCCGAAATAACGAATGAAGCCGAAATAACGAATGAAGCCGAAATAACGAGTAAACACGAAATAATGAATGAAGCCGAAATAATGAATGAAGCCGAAATAATGAATGAAGCCGAAATAATGAATGAAGCCGAAATAATGAATGAAGCCGAAATAATGAATGAAGCCGAAATAATGAATGAAGCCGAAATAATGAATGAAGCCGAAATAATGAATGAAGCCGAAATAATGAATGAAGCCGAAATAATGAATGAAGCCGAAATAATGAATGAAGCCGAAATAATGAATGAAGCCGAAATAATGAATGAAGCCGAAATAATGAATGAAGCCGAAATAATGAATGAAGCCGAAATAATGAATGAAGCCGAAATAATGAATGAAGCCGAAATAATGAATGAAGCCGAAATAATGAATGAAGCCGAAATAATGAATGAAGCCGAAATGAATGAAGCCGAAATAATGAATGAAGCCGAAATAATGAATGAAGCCGAAATAAAGAATGAAGCCGAAATAAAGAATGAAGGTGAAATAAAGAATGAAGGTGAAATAAAGAATGAAGGTGAAATAACAAATGAACACGAAATAACGAATGAAGCCGAAATAACGAATGAAACACAAAATAGCAAATTTACCTGAAATAACAAAATAAACCTGAAATTACATAAATCCTGAATCCCGAATAACATATCCGAACATTACAAAGAATTATACGAATGACCTGAAAATACAAATATATTTTTCTTACGAATGGAGACATTTCAAACGAAAACAAATGATCCGAAGTAACGTATGATCTGAAAATAACGAATGATCTGAAAAAACAAACGAAAATCCAAATATAATGAAAACTGTCACATAACGAATGAAAATTTCAAAAATTTATTACAAAAGGCAATTGATGAGATATCTTTATCGGATTTGGTCCATGTACTCAGTGGTTATCAAGGTTTTTGTAGGTAACCTGTCGATGAATGAGGTACTTTTAAATGAACCCCATACAAAATGGCTACCTCAAGAGAAGGCACAGTGTGTATCATGTTTTATTGAAACAAAATTGGATCTGCAAACTCAGCGAAACTTCAGAACTAAGTATGGAAGAGATCCACCGTCATGTCCATCAATTCGTGCATGGCACAACAAATTTATGGAGACAGGGACAGTGTTTGATAAAGGGAGGAGTGGATGACCAAGAACATCTGAAGAAAACTTTGATTGTGTAAGAAAAGTCTTCACTCATTCTCCAAGAAAGTCTATACGTGTTGCTGCCAGACAGAGCTACCACTTTCAAAAGTGCACAAAGTCCTAGACAAAATCTTGCAATTGTACACTTACAAAGTGCAATTGTTACAGGCACTCGAGCCAAATGATAAACCATCATTTTTCAGCAAGATGGTGCACCACCACATTGGGGACTGCATGTTCGTGGGCTCCTAAATGAACCATTTCCAGAGTGGTGGATTGGAAGGGGTGACCTAATTCCCTGGCCACCTCGTTCACCAGATATCACTCCCCTCCACTTCTTTCTATGGGGTTATGTTAAAGATATGGTGTATGGAACAAAAGGGACAAAGGGACATCACTAATTGTAAGGTGCTGGTTCCGGGGTGGTAGGTACGAGCCAATGTGCAATGAAGAAGTCTTGCAAAGCAGATATATATATATATGTATATGATGATTTATTGCAAAGACACAATAAAGCAAAGGCAATAACAGATATAGAAGAGGTATGCAATAGATGGAGAATACTGAATAGGAGGGGAAAAGCTAAGGAATAGGGAAGAAGTGTATATATGTATACACAGGTTACAGGTCTAGAGAGAACTAAAGCAGAAATCTATATATGAATAAGGAGGAAAGGAGGAGAGAACTAGAGCAGAATACAGGTTACAGGGCGAGAGCAGAATACAGGTTACAGGGCTAGAGCAGAATACAGGTTACAGGGCTAGAGCAGAATACAGGTTACAGGGCTAGAGCAGAATACAGGTTACAGGGCTAGAGCAGAATACAGGTTACAGGGCTAGAGCAAATACAGGGCTAGAGCAGAATACAGGTTACAGGGCTAGAGCAGAATACAGGTTACAGGGCGAGAGCAGAATACAGGTTACAGGGCGAGAGCAGAATACAGGTTACAGGGCGAGAGCAGAATACAGGTTACAGGGCGAGAGCAGAATACAGGTTACAGGGCGAGAGCAGAATACAGGTTACAGGGCGAGAGCAGAATACACAGGTTACAGGGCGAGAGCAGAATACAGGTTACAGGGCGAGAGCAGAATACAGGTTACAGGGCGAGAGCAGAATACAGGTTACAGGGCGAGAGCAGAATACAGGTTACAGGGCGAGAGCAGAATACAGGTTACAGGGCGAGAGCAGAATACAGGTTACAGGGCGAGAGCAGAATACAGGTTACAGGGCGAGAGCAGAATACAGGTTACAGGGCGAGAGCAGAATACAGGTTACAGGGCGAGAGCAGAATACAGGTTACAGGGCTAGAGCAGAATACAGGTTACAGGGCTAGAGCAGAATACAGGTTACAGGGCTAGAGCAGAATACAGGTTACAGGGCTAGAGCAGAATACAGGTTACAGGGCTAGAGCAGAATATACAGGTTACAGGGCTAGAGCAGAATATACAGGTTAAAAGGAAACTACAGATCAAAACAAAGATACAATACAACAAGGTGTACTTAGGTTATATATATGTATATATATCCGAGTCCTTGGAGATATGGGCAAGTCCTTATAATCCAGGCAAAGAAAACTTGGGAGGTCCAGGAGGATAACAAGTCCAGAGGTCTGTAGTAAGTAGGAGATCCAGGAGGTTTACAAATAATAAGTCCAGGAGAGTTAACAGATAGCCTTGAGAAAATAGGATCCAGCAGAGTATGGGTCCTAGGAGGCCCAACAGGTAGCTCCTTGCAGCTTGGATATTTCCAAGACAATGTGGAAGCGTTGGGCTTCAGGTGTGGCCTGGTTTTATGCAGGAATAGTAGGTGATCTAGGCAACACCTGAGCGATGCACAGGCAGAGGTGAGTAGTGGTACTGCTATATGAAAGTCCCACTACTATGAGCCAGCACTGGTTTTAGGCTTTTTATTACGCCGACGGCGTTGATCCTTACATATGCCCCCTCCTAAGGGCACACTCTGGGTGCCCACAATGTCCTGTGAATCGGTGACGGTGTGATTAGACTCTAGAAGATCTTCTGATTCTGAAAATATGGAATCCAGTATAATTGTATCTGTTAATAAAGACACCTTTGGTTTAAGCCCCCTGGTACTGATGATAGGGGAGTCTATTTTAGATACTCCAGGTTTCCTTTCAGGGCAAGCTATCCCATACTGTTGTACAGCCCGGAAGATGGTAGGTATAGGTACGGTATTCTGGGTAGAATCAGATAATGGGGGCAAGACGTTATTTACACTGCTCTGTAGTTGATCCTGTAGGGACATAATGAGACTCTGTTGATTTATCACAGACTGGGCAATGTTACTGACCTGATTTGTGAGTGTAGTCATCACAGAGATCATAGTAGGTATAGTGGTGGTTTCAATAGATTCCTTTATAGGAATTATACTAGCAGCAACGGTCATATCAGGTAAAGAAAGGGTGGCATGGGTCTTTGTAGTCTCACCAGGCAATTTGATCCCCGAAGAAGGTTTAGCAGATGGGGTTTTGGTAACCGGTATTGGTCCGGTGTCGAGTATGTTGACCTGTAGATCCTCGTACCGTGGAGCATCTTGGCGGTGGGTACAACTGGCGAAGTGTTGATAGGAGGCACCTTGGCGATGAATGATGATACCTCAGCATCTGGAACTCTGGCAGCAGGCGCTTTGGCATGAACTGAAGCCTCGTCATGTGATAGCGTGGTAGCAAGCACCTTGGCGTGAACCAAGGTGTTGGCGACAGACTGTTCTTCACAAAGTGGAGCTTCAGCAGCGGGCACTGCGGCTTGGGTCGAAGTTTCCAGACACGATTTTATTTGCCCAGCGAAGGCCTTAGGATCGTTTTGCTCAACCTCCGATATTTTTTGGAGGGAACTGGGTGAGAGTTACCGGGATCTGTAATTCGAAGGCCTGTAGGACCTTGATCAGCCATATTTTCAGATACTTTACCTCCTATAGGTGAAGGTATACGTTCGGTTTCAGTGAATTCGCCAGAGGAGGAACAATCAAAAGGAAGAAAGTCCTCTCGTGGATCTCTGCGAGGGACGATTATGGTGGATCCGACGAAGCCAGTACAGCACCCAGGACCACCATTAGGATGTCGTGCTGTTTGTATGGGTATCTCCAGCGAATCATCACTATCCCAGCCTTCAGAACTATTGCTTAACATGGGGAACCGTGAGAGACATTGGTCTGTATAATGATGGCTGTTAGTGATTAGAACAGTGGCTGTAGCGGCATTAACTCTTTCAGATTGGTACACACCTTTCCTGGCCTTCAAGGCTGATTCAAATAAATTCAAGTCCTTTTTGCGAACTACTGTCCCATTGGAGGCAATTGTACAGTCAGTAGGTATGGGTTCCATAGAAATAAGGGCCTGTACAGGGTACTCCGTTGTCTTGATAGGTGTTTGGCTGTGAGCAATGGATGTAAAGGTGCTGGCAGCAAATACAGGTGAAGTATCCATAGGAACATCATAGGAACGGGGTACCGATGGTTCATAATCCATAGATGCGGGTAGAGGAGTCTGCTGTATGGTGGGCCTTGGTGGAGATTCTGGTGGTATTACCTGTTGTGGAGTTGCAGTAGCAGGTTCTCTGTAATGCTGATTAGACACAGGTTTAGGCAATGGGGTGGATTTCCTGGTAATAGATTTGGTCACAGGATTCTTTGTGAAGGTATGGGGGTCTTGGATTTTGGGGTCTGCTTAGGGGGTCTTATTGGGCAAAGCGGTATCCAGTGCCCCCTAGAACCACAGTAAATACAGACCCCCCCGCTTGCCTCCTGGCGCGCTCTGCCGGGGTTAGAGGACCACGATGTATCTTGGTAAGGTTTTCTTTTGCAGCAGGGTTACAAGATCCTTGGAGTTGCAATTGTAGGAATCCAATCAATTGGGTGAGGAACTCATGGAAGGATTTCTGGATTAACCCCGTGAGTACTTGATTCATTGCTGGCTCGTTGGTATTACGCTTCCACATTCTGTAAGGTGCTGGTTCCGGGGTGGTAGGTACGAGCCAATGTGCAATGAAGAAGTCTTGCAAAGCAGATATATATATATGTATATGATGATTTATTGCAAAGACACAATAAAGCAAAGGCAATAACAGATATAGAAGAGGTATGCAATAGATGGAGAATACTGAATAGGAGGGGAAAAGCTAAGGAATAGGGAAGAAGTGTATATATGTATACACAGGTTACAGGTCTAGAGAGAACTAAAGCAGAAATCTTATATGAATAAGGAGGAAAGGAGGAGAGCTAGAGCAGAATACAGGTTACAGGGCGAGAGCAGAATACAGGTTACAGGGCTAGAGCAGAATACAGGGCTAGAGCAGAATACAGGTTACAGGGCTAGAGCAGAATACAGGTTACAGGGCGAGAGCAGAATACAGGTTACAGGCTAGAGCAGAATACAGGGCTAGAGCAGAATACAGGTTACAGGGCTAGAGCAGAATACAGGTTACAGGGCGAGAGCAGAATACAGGTTACAGGGCGAGAGCAGAATACAGGTTACAGGGCGAGAAGCAGAATACAGGTTACAGGGCGAGAGCAGAATACAGGTTACAGGGCTAGAGCAGAATACAGGTTACAGGGCGAGAGCAGAATACAGGTTACAGGGCTAGAGCAGAATACAGGTTACAGGGCTAGAGCAGAATACAGGTTACAGGGCTAGAGCAGAATACAGGTTACAGGGCTAGAGCAGAATACAGGTTACAGGGCTAGAGCAGAATACAGGTTACAGGGCTAGAGCAGAATACAGGTTACAGGGCTAGAGCAGAATACAGGTTACAGGGCTAGAGCAGAATACAGGTTACAGGGCTAGAGCAGAATACAGGTTACAGGGCGAGAGCAGAATACAGGTTACAGGGCTAGAGCAGAATACAGGTTACAGGGCTAGAGCAGAATACAGGTTACAGGGCTAGAGCAGAATACAGGTTACAGGGCTAGAGCAGAATATACAGGTTACAGGGCTAGAGCAGAATATACAGGTTAAAAGGGAAACTACAGATCAAAACAAAGATACAATACAACAAGGTGTACTTAGGTTATATATATGTATATATATCCGAGTCCTTGGAGATATGGGCAAGTCCTTATAATCCAGGCAAAGAAAACTTGGGAGGTCCAGGAGGATAACAAGTCCAGAGGTCTGTAGTAAGTAGGAGATCCAGGAGGTTTACAAATAATAAGTCCAGGAGAGTTAACAGATAGCCTTGAGAAAATAGGATCCAGCAGAGTATGGGTCCTAGGAGGCCCAACAGGTAGCTCCTTGCAGCTTGGATATTTCCAAGACAATGTGGAAGCGTTGGGCTTCAGGTGTGGCCTGGTTTTATGCAGGAATAGTAGGTGATCTAGGCAACACCTGAGCGATGCACAGGCAGAGGTGAGTAGTGGTACTGCTATATGAAAGTCCCACTACTATGAGCCAGCACTGGTTTTAGGCTTTTTATTACGCCGACGGCGTTGATCCTTACACTAATATAAAGCAGAGGATCACTGATGCCATTGCCACCATTGATGAGGGGATGCTACAGCCAACATGGCAAGAAATCCAGTACCATCTTGATGTGCTTCGTGCAACTAATGGTGCCCATATAGAGGTGTATTAAATGAGGCAAAAAAAAACTTAAATATATATATATATATATATACGTCTCATTTGTAATAATTTTCACTTACGTAGATACTCGAGTATACCGCTAGATTGTGGTGACAAAAATTGACCTTACAATTGGAGGGGTTGCGTTATATTCGAGACATCTGCATTGCATGTAAAAAAAAAACTTGCCTTGCTCTGCTCGGGATCCCAAGTCTCCCGGAAGTTCAGGTACTGTCGCTGAAGTGGATGCAGGCTCCCGGATGCTTGTAAACACTTCAGGAACTCCCGGATTCAGGAGAGGTGGGATCCATCACGGCAAGAGGGCACGCTCGGTTTAAGTCAATCATTCCCATCGCTCGCCTCCACTGGCCATCTATTCGCCATTAAAGAAGACGGGTGGCCGGCGGCTTCATACTTAGTAACAACTGCAATCAACCTAGAGCAAAACACCCTGGTCTGAGGGGAAGCCTGACTGTGTTAAGAGAACCTGGAAGGATTTTAATTGTTTACCGGTACAGTAAAATTTTGTTCCTCGTGTTATATTCGAGTCTTGAGTATTCTCTCATTTCCATAATAAATCTCTATCCATCGCGTTATATTCGAGTCTCTTGAGTATTCTCTCATTTCCATAATAAATCTCTATCCATCGCGTTATATTCGAGTCTCTTGAGTATTCTCTCATTTCCATAATAAATCTCTATCCATCGCGTTATATTCGAGTCTCTTGAGTATTCTCTCATTTCCATAATAAATCTCTATCCATCGCGTTATATTCGGGTCGTGCTGTACTCGAGTATCTATGGTATCTGTCTTTTCATTTGCCTTTGGAAAAAAAAATTAAATTGTAAAGGGACTTTATGGACACCCTGTATATAAAAAAATATGTAACAAGCAGGAGATTAGGGTTACCAAATTGATTTAATACCAAAACTAATTCATCACGAGGCTATCACCGTCTTTCCTTATATATCTTTTTATTAACATGCTTGATAAGATCATAAACAAATCTACGAGAGGTTCTTTTAGTTTGTTGTTGGAAGAGATAATGATGGCTGAATGCAGGAAGGGGTAAGCAGAAGTGATGATGGAGCAGAGAACCATCCACACGCTCTCGATGGGCAATAAGCCAGAAAATATGATATTCATAACTATAAAAAATATAATATAAAGGAAAAAAAAGAAGACCATGCTCCTTAATGCATTTACGTGAGCGTCTATGTTTGTATTCTGGAGGTTCGTCTTGCTGCTTTTCATCTGTCCGATGTGCATCCAAAGAGACTTGGTCAGGAGGAAGACCGACAAACAAAATATCAGGAAAGGCAGAGAGGATCCCAAAGCGTATATAAGGTACTGGTTTTTGATGTGTTGTATCAAAACACTTTCTGTCCTTGATGTGTTTTGGGAGGCACCCACAGTGGAATTTTTGACCAGTAATGTGAAAGTGTAGAATCCAAATGGAATGCTGGAAGACAGGGACATGAATAAAGAGAAGAGGAGCAGCCAAGGAACCGACCCAGAGATCCTGGACTTCATGTAGATAAACGCTGCAGAGCTGTAGTTTGCAATTTTTAAAAAGTAAAAAACACTCAAGACAGTGGCAAACCAGAGGCTGGAGTGATTGAAGATCATTCTGACCACCAAGAAAATCTGGCAAAAAATAATCCGAGTGTATAATTCCGGCATAAACGCACGTAAGAAACTATTCAACAAGCTGGCCCACTGGAAGCAAATCCTGGACAGGCTGAGGCACACCAGTATCTTGTCGACGCTGCGCATTCGATTGCTTTTGTGCCAATTCATTAAGTTAATGGTCACGATGAACATATTGAGTGCTGTCCCTAAAATGCACTCGACAGACAGCGTCGATATGAAAACCACACGGAGAGCAGGATCCATTGACTCGAGACAGAGTGTGATTCTTCTTCCATGAAAGCTGGGAGAATCTGCCCTGGTATCAACGTGTATCATCCCAGCTTGTGTTCAGGCTTTGTGTACTATTCAAAGTCGTTTCAGTCGATTTGGCCGTCTTCATTTCCTGCGTGTGTTTTGTGAATATGATGATGATGCAAATGTGAGACACTGCAAGTTTTAAAAGCTGTTTGCAAAACTCTACTGGAGGAAAATGCCTGGAATTAATATATCAGGTCCTTTGAATAATAATAGATATGTTACAGAAAAAACAAAACGCTATTTAAAAAAAATCGTAAAAAGAAAATTCGCAAAATAATGCCTAAAAAATAAATAAAGAGGCTTTTGCTGCAGAGTAAAAGAATAAACGCTCAGTTCCAGCACTGGGCGCCGCCATACACCTCCTCTGTCGGCACCATCAAGCAAGGTTCATTGCACAGCGCTGTCTAATCGGCCCTATCCTGTGACATTGGCGTGCCCATCTTGGGCCCTATTACATTCTTCACGCAAAAACGCATGCAGAACGTGTGAATTTTTGTGCAAAGCGTTAAACGTTAACGCGCGTAAAACAACGCTGGTATTACAATCCTCGTGCATTTTTTCATCCGTCAAAAAATAATGCGCGCAACGACGTTGCGCACAGAAATCAGTGTGCGGACAGTTTTTTCACGCGATTCAGCCAATCAGAATTAAGAACCACAATTGTCTCACGTTAAGTTTTTGCGCCTGTCGTAGTCAATCTGCGCATATATGCTGCATCAATAAAAAAACACGCACAACTTCTCCATTTTATTGGTTTGGGTATGTGTAGAATGTGTAACTATACTTTGCTGTGTATTTTTTTTTGGGCTGGTGTATTTGGGTTCGGCAGGTTGATAGAATTTGCCATTAACACCAGCTTTTAGGAGTTGCTAAAATTATGCGTGCAAAGGCTGTGCGTTACAAACTGCGCATAGAATGTAATACCATCCGCGTACCAGCGCACAAACGCATTTGCGCTCACAATGTTAAGTATAGGACGCATGAAGTACAGTAAGCTCGCGCAGGTTCACCCGCGGTAGACGTATACTCGTGTTTGTTGCGCTGAGATTGTAATACGACGTTCTGCGCAAAGGGTTTTGCCCCTCGTGTTAATGCGTTTTTACGCAGGCGCAAACGTATGTGTGAAAAATGTAATAGGGCCCCTTATTGGTCATTAAGGTGCGAGGAGTGAGTGGTGGACTGCGCCTTAGGATGGATTTTTAGCTCTCCCATATATCAGCGTCATATCACCAGAAGTGAGTGACAGCGACATATTGAATAGGAAATTAATCAATGATCTATCTATCATGTTAAGGAGTAACATCAGTACATGTATAGGAAGAAATTCTACATCAAACGAGCCGCGCATATGGTGACATAACCGGTGCACCGTCGTTTTGTTAAGGGTTGTCAAATATAAAGCTCAATATATAAATATTGAACAAATATAAAACTTTTGTTTAGTGATTTATGTGTCATGCATTTGTAATACATTGCCTTCTCTCACGGAATCTCTAAAGCTGTTTAGTGAATTGTGTGTTAAGCTGTGCACACAGCGGGGGACACCTGTATACAAATCTAGGCTTCCACTATGTAAGCGGGACGGATAAAGGGCTCGTTCCAGTCTAGAGCGTCAAGATTAGCCGCGCCCAAATTGGAGCATCACTTTTAAAAAAGTAATTTCTTTACCAGGTCATTTTTTATGCTTTTTTTCGGGGGGGGGGGGGGTATAATTTTTATTAAATTTACTGTAATACAAGAAAAGAAAATACATCACAAGTATAACCAAATAAATGCAGAGGAAAAAAACAAAAAAACAAGGGTTAATCGTGTGGACATGCAAGTACGACAGAAATAATCGTCATTTTTATAGTAGTCTGTGGCTATGCAGGCGTGAGTCGGGTTGGCTGTGTGTGGATGGTTGAGCCATGGAGGTGTGCGCAGATGTCTGACTGGTATTGGAACAAAATACAGTGTGACAATATCAATTCCATAAATCACATGTTACACAATATACAGTATTATTACGCAGTGTCTAATAGACAAATCACAATCCATGCAGAGAGAGAAAAAAGATTTTTCACACTTGCCAAAATGTTTCTGGTACAGAGTTCAAATTCCCCATAACACATGGATTTTGAACAAAATAGAAGCAAAAACACTCTCTGCGCTATTACACTCTCTGCGCAATTGCGCTCGCGCAGCGCAATTTTTTTGCACACAAAAAACGTGATTGTGCGAAAATTAAAGTGGTATTTCGATCCGAGCGCATTTTCTCATCCGTCAAAAAATTTCGTGCTCAAATACGACGCGCAAAGCCGTTCGCAAATGAACGTTGCGTGCAGGAATCGGTGGGCAGACTGTTTTGTCGCGGGATTTGTCACATGATTCAGCCAACATCAATCACCCATTTCCAATAAAATATTTACAAACTAAAAAAAATAAAAAATTAACAACCACCAGCCGAAAAAAAATAAAAATTAACAATGACACAATTTATAAATTTTAATGTTTGGGTATGTGTAGAATGTGTAACTATACTGCGCTGTATTTTTTTTTTCGTGCTGGTGTATTTTGTTTCACCCAGAACGATCACATTTACAGTTACCTCCTGCTTTTCAAAGACATTACGAAAATGTGCGCGAAGATTGTAATACCATCCGCGTACCAGCGCACGAACGCATTGGCGCTCACAATGTTAAGTATGGGATGCGCGCACGAACTTGCGCTCGTGCTGGGTTCGCGCAGGGTCACTCGCGTTGGACTTTAACGCGCATCGTTTGCGAGTACGTCATAATATGACGTTCTGCGCGAATGGTTTTGCACTCGCGCAAAACAAATGCGCGAAGAATGTAGTAGGGCCCATAGTGCAGTATGTCTATCAGGGTTATTCAGAGGGAGCTGAACTGGCCCGAAATTGCACCGAACAGTGAATTTCCCCGTATGGTGCAATTTCGTGGGCATTCGGCTATTGACTGGAACAGTCTTCCAGTAGAAGTGGTAGAGGCCAAAACAGTAATTGAATTTAAGCAGGCATGGGATAGGCATAAGGCTATCCTAAACAAAAGATAAATCCAGGTAAAGTATCCATGTAATTGCGCAGACTAGATGGGCCGAAAGGTTCTTATCTGCCGACATTTTTCTATGTTTCTATGTTTCTATTCAAAAGGAGGTAATTTGCCAGATGTTGGCGAATTGAAAGCGAAATACGGTGATCTTCAGCATCAGTGAAATTCCCCAAAAAAGCTATGGTTAATCTATTCAGAGACACCGAACAGCAGCAAAATGTCAGTGAAATGCCCTGATGTTCGTTGGTTTCATTCGGCAGATTTAATCAGGTGAATCCCATAGGTTTCAATGTTAAAAATATTCTCAGTTTTTATTAAATATTTATTCAACCGTCTATTTTTTTCATTTGCAGCAAAAAGTCTATTTATTTATTTTTTAGGCATACTTCAGGATTTTTTCAGCAAATTTTATTTTCCAATTTTTTTTAAATGGCTTTTTTTTCTGCAACAGACCTTTCTAATATTATTCATAGGACCCTATTTATTATTTCCATGCATTTTCATGCAGTAGGTTTTTTTTTAAATGCCTTTTAAAAGTTGTGTGTTTTTGTTCTTTTAACCCTGTTCGGCGGCTTGCTGGCTTTTTTCTGGCAGTTGGTCGGCAGTCTGTTTGGCGGGTCGTCCGCTTTTTTCGGATGGATTTGGCGTCTGTTCGGCATACGCAGTTTTCCGCCGTTTTTATGGATTGATTCGGCTGTTTTTTCGATTCATTCAGCAGTCTTGCGGTGGTTTTTCGATTCGGCGGTTTTGCTGCGGTTTTTTGGATGCGTTCAGCGAGTCGATTTGTTGCACTTCAGGGACCTTGCAGTGAATGTTGAATTCGCCGTGAGGTCAGCGAATTTAACGCGCCGAAGTGCAGCGAATGGGAGAGCACCGAAATGTCGGGGACATTTCTTTGCTCTCTGAACAACCCTGTATGTATGATTTGCTATTCCAAACTTTTATCATTTTTAGTTTATTTTAAAGTAGAGCTGTGTTCTCATGTTGAAAGCAAAACTAAATATTTTTTAACCCCATAAGGACCACTGACGTACATAGTACATCCTGGGGAAAACTCCCCTTAGGGACCAAGGACGTACTATGTATGTCATGGTCCTTTATCCCCCCTCCCTCCCTCCCTCCCTCCCTATACTCACCTCTCTGTCCGGGCTCCAATACTGGAATGACTTCTCTGAAGTCTGCCCAGCGTTTTTATAGGCCCCAGCCGTCACAATGACGTCGTTACGGCCGTGCACCAAATTTTGTTTGCTTTTGGGCTGCAGAAGGTGTCCCCAAAGTTTTAGCCCAGTGGGCATAATGCCGGAGGTACTAAAACTGTCTATAATCAGCTAACTGGATGTCCTGACATCGGATATTCAGCAGCCGATACCGTTGCAGCCCGTGGTTCCCTGCAACAATTGTAGCTCTATTTGGCCACTTCCTCCTACAGTGCCCCAAGTACTCAGCGCTAGTGATGAGCCGAACACCCCCGTCTTCGGTTCGCATTCGAACTCGAACAATTTCAAAAGTTCGAACTCGAACACGAACCGAACTCAATGAAAGTCAATGGGACTCGAAGGTTAAATTTTTAGAGTGCCCTCCAAGAGGGCATATATGCAAGATATTTGCCGTAAAAGGTGTATGGGGGTCCGGGTAGTGCCCTGGGGGACAGGAAACAAGGACAAAAAGTAAAAAAAAACTTTTTAAAAGAACAGTGAGTTTTCCAAAAATGAAATAAAGGTTAAGAATAAAAACGAAACATTCCTTCAAATATCGTGCCTAGGAGGTCCCCATAACCTGCCCGTGAAGTGGCGGATTTGTAGGATGTATAGAAACATTTAAAAACAAAAAAATGACATTTCAAATCACGGTAAATGGTTTTCCTTTAATCTATTCATAAACAACTGCTTGGGGCGGCAGCCTGTATGAAAAGAGGAGACATTTTAGGACACACAGAACAAGTTTAGTGTTTTTTGGCTAAATTATGGTGAAACTTATGCAGGCTTTGGATGAAAGTAACAATAGGTGCTTTAAAATTGGGCCTTTAGTGTCGTCACACCGTAACCCCTCTGTGGAAGAGTGCAGGGTTGGACTCTGCGGTCCAATATTAAAATGATATCAATCTGGTATAGGCGTCAGTGGCTTTGCACCCAAATATTGTGCCTTTGGTGGCAGCAAGTGCCTTCACACCGTAAGTAACCCCTCTGTGGTATTGTGGAAGAGTGCAGGGTTGGACCCTGCAGTCAAATATTAAAATTATATGAATCTGGTACAGGCGTCAGTGCACCCAAATATTTTGCCTTTGGTGGCAGCAAGTGCCTTCACACCGTAACCCCTTTGTGGTATTGTGGAAGAGTGCAGTGGTGGAGGTTTTGGGAATGCAGAAGAGATCCCCGATCTATTCAGTTACGTCAGCATCAGGGGATTGATAGCTGCTGATCCAGGACTGATTCATTTTTATAAATGTCAGCCGGTCTACAGACACACTCTTTTGTCTGTGACAAAACCTCCAGCAGCACTGAACGTCATTTCAGAAAGCAGGCTGGATGAAGGGCAACCTAGTAGCTGCATAGCATATTGGCTAAGTTCTGGCCAGTGATCCAATCTCAACACCCAGTAAGCCAGCGGATCATCTGCTGTAAAGGTATCCAGGTCTGCCCTTGCCCCTGGGTAGTCCTGCACCATATGGTGAAGACGCTGGCAATGGGTGCCTACATTTGACGTCCCTGGGCGTCATGGACTAAAAAAAATTAAAAAGGCATCAGTCAAGCGGCCCCGGCCTTCACCGCTCTTCCTCTGATCATCCGCAGCCTCAGAAGCACCTGTGTCATCACTTGGTAACCTACCAGTGCCTGGAAAGGTGTTACACAAGTGTCGCTTTAGCACGTACTCAAGTTGTTTCATCCGGTCCTCCCTCTGTGCGGGCAGGATGAGCTCTGCAACTTTACCCTTCTATCGTGGATCAAGAAGGCTTGCCAACCAGTAATGATCCCTCTCCTTGATAGCATAAATCCTGGGGTCCTTTAGCAGGCTTTGCAGGATAAGGGAGCCCATGCAGCGTAGGTTGGAGGTGGCATTAGCTTCTGAGTCTTCCTGGTCAATGAGGATGACCCCACCGTGCACTTCCTCCCAGCCACGTACTAGTCCTTGGGTTTCTGGGCACACAAAACCCTCCCTTGAGGAATCCCCACCTTCAATGCCCCCACTACGTAAATATTCCTCCTAATCCTCCTCCTGTCTGATCTGAGGACCCGCAGGAATGCTGTCTGCGTAAAGACTGGGGCCTTGCGAGCTAGGGAAGGCCTCCTCTTCCTCCCACTGCTCTGCCTCTAGTGCCACATCTATAATTCCCAGCAGAGTGCGCTCCAGCAGGAACACTAAAGGAATTGTGTCATTGATGCATGCACTGTCCCTGCTCACCATCCTCGTTGCCTCCTCAAATGGTGACAGTACAGTGCATGCATCCTTGATCATCAGCCACTGCGGGGGGAAACAAGTTGACCTGAACCTGTCCTTGTGCCATACTCACACAGGTATCATTGATGGCCCTCTGCTGTTTGTGCAGACGCTGCAGCATTGCCAATGTTGAGTTCCAGCTGGTGAGCATGTCACAGATCAGACGGTTTGTGGGAAGGTGGAATTCTCTTTGAATTTCTGCCAGGCGAACACTTGCTGGGAATGACCGTCTGAAGTGGCTGCAGACTTTTCTGGCCTTGCTGAGAAGCTCTTCCAGCCCTGGGTACCTGGTTAAGAAACGCTGTACCACCAGATTTAGGACGTGTGCTAGGCATGGTACATGCGTCAACTTACCCTGGCGTAGGGCGGAGAGAAGGTTGCTGCCATTATCACAGATGACCATTCCCAGCTCAAGCTGGCATGGTGTTAACCATCTCCGCACCTGCCCCTGCAGAGCTGACAGAATTTCTGGCCCGGTGTGTCTCCTGTCCCCTAAACAAACCAGCTCAAGCACAGTATAGCATCTTTTTGCTTGAGCCATTGCGTAGCCCCTGCCACTTGTTGATTTAACTGCCACTTCGCCAGAGACAGAGAAGGAGGAAGAGGTGGTGGAGCAGACAGACCTCATACAAGCAGCTTTCTGGAGGCGTGGTGAATGAACAAGCTCCAGCACAGAGCCCTGTCCTGGATCCCTCCCAGCTGCAATCAGAGTTACCAGTGTGCCGAAGGAAATGTAATGGCCCTGTCCATGCTTGCTGGACCACGTGTCTAAAGTCATATGCACCTTGCTGCTGACTGCCTTTCCCAATGACTCCATAACATTGTGTTCCACGTGCTGGTATAGTGCTGGAAGGGCCTTCCGTGAAAAGAAATTGCGTTTTGGAACCTGCCACTGTGGTACAACACATTCAGCAAATTCACGGAAGGAAGCAGAGTCCACCAGCTGGAAAGGCAGCAGCTGTAATGCCAGTAATTTTGCTAAGCTGGCATTTAGACGCTGTGCTTGGAGATGGTTGGGACTATATTTTTTGTTAAACTGCAGCAGCTGGGGCAACGTAATCTGACTGCGTAAATCTTCAGCTGATGGGATGCTGTCACATTCTGAGGAAGGACCTGGTACACTCATTACTGTAGCATCATCCTTGTCAGTGGAGGTTGTAGGCAATGACATGGCAGGACATATAGTGGGGGTAGAGACAGATGAGGAGGAGGAGGACCTATGCAAAGTGTTGTGCCAATGGGATGCGTGGCAGGTGATCATATGTCACCTCAAGCACGTGGTACCCAAGCATGGGATGTCTTTCCCACGCTTGATCCTCATCTGACATAGATTACAAATAGCAATGGTGCGGTCTGCTGCACATTTCTTAAAGAACTCCCAGACAGCAGACTTCCTGTACATGTGCTTTGAGACAACAGCGCTCTGCACCTGAGCAGCTGTGACTTCTGATGCCTTGGACTGGCTACGGTTGATCATAGAGGACGTTCTGCCTCGTTTTTGTTGTGCCTCCTGCTCCTCCTCCCTTGACTCCTCTGTTCGATCAGGCATACAGGTGGAGTCAGTGACCTCATCATCGTCATCACCCCCTATCTCCTCGTCACTTGAGCCAACCTCGCAATATGCTGCAGCTGTTGGGGGAACATGAGTGCCAGTTCTTTGTGTGTCACTGGCACCCCCTCCCTCTAGGCTGATGTTACTCCCTTCCTCAACCTCAGGTTTGAATTAGAGCACTGGAGTTGCTGCGCATCCTCAAGCAGCATGTCACTGACACTGTCACTGTAGTCAAACAATTCATCTGACTCCTCCGTGTATGGTAGTGAGGCTACGGCAGGAGTAGCTGTGGACATGGAGGCTGAATTAGATGTTTTGGCAGCTGAGGTGGACTGTAAACCACTACAAGCCTGGCTGGCAGAGGACTCGGAGGATGAGGATGGCCTGGTTAGCCAATCCTGCAAATCCTCTGTATGTTGCTGCTGCTTAAGATGGCCAGCACCAGTTAGAAACAAGGACAAGTGTGCCCCTGCAGAGGATGCACCACGTCCACGATAACCAGGGGCACAGCCTTCCGACACAGAGGCTGCTTGCCCTCTGATCTGTGTCTGGGAGCGTCTGCCTGTCCTTTTTGGTCTTTCTGACATGGTGAGTGATATATAGATTAAAGATATACAGAACTCTGATTCAACTTTGTTATAAGAATTGGAGATATGCGGAACTCTGATTCAACTGTGTTATCTAGTTTAAAGATTTCCAGAACTCTTTTATAACTCAGTGAGACACCCTGATAGCTGGCAGCCAGTGACAAGACACAGATTAAAATTCCCAGAAACCTCTTATAAATCAGTGAGACCCCCTGATGGGTGGCAGTGACAAGACACATTAAAATTCGCAGAAATCTGCTAGAAGTATGTGGGACCCCCTGATAGCTGGCAGTGAGAAGACACAGATTACAATTCCCAGAAACCTCCTATAAATCAGTGAGTCCCCCGATGGTTAGCAGTGACAAAACACAAATTACAATTTCCAGGAACCTCCTATAAATCAGTGAGACCCCCTGATGGGTGGCAGTAACAAGACACGGATTACAATTACCAGGAACCTCCTATAAATCAGTGAGACCCCCTGATGGGTGGCAGTGACAAGACACAAATTACAATTCCCAGGAACCTCCTATAAATCAGTGAGACCCCCTGATGGGTGGCAGTGACAAGACGCAGATTACAATTCCCAGGAACCTCCTATAAATCATTGAGACCCCCTGATGGGTGGCAGTGACAAGACACAAATTATAATTCCCAGGAACCTCCTATAAATCAGTGACACCCCCTGATGGGTGGCAGTGACAAGACGCAGATTACAATTCCCAGGAACCTCCTATAAATCATTGAGACCCCCTGATGGGTGGCAGTGACAAGACACAGATTACAATTCCCAGGAACCTCGTATAAATCATTGATACCCCCTGATGGGTGGCAGTGACAAGACACAGATTACAATTCCCAGAAATCTGCTAGAAGTGAGACCCCCCCAATAGCTGCTGGCAGTAAGAACACACAGATTACAACAATTCCCAGATATCTAGTAGAAGTGAGACCCCCCTATAGCTGCTGGCAGTGAAAACACACACTAACAGAACAATCTCCTCTCAAAACACACGTGCTGGGGGCTGTGTGAAGCCTTATATAGTGTGCTGCGGGACTTAGCTCTGTGAGCCCATGATTGGGCAAAATTTGCCCAATCAGGACTCTGAGCCGTGATTGGCATAGTCTTGCACCTGTCTTGCACCTGACCTGTGGGCAGGTGCAAGGCTGTAGCCAATTACAAGCTTCAGGCCAGTGGAAAAGTGCATTGTGGTCCATTGTGGTGCATTGTGGGCGAACTCGAACCGAACACACGGAAATGTTCGGAGTTCGCGAACAGCCGAATGGCCGATGTTCGATGTGAACTCCGAACAGATCGAACCGAACAGCTCATCCCTACTCAGAGTCAGCACTGAGGGAAACTCACTTCCAGAGACTCTCTGCTCTCATCCCGGACTTCACCTCTATAGAAGAGACAAGGAAACTCCTCATCATACTGGGAAAAGAGGAGCCGGCGGTGAAAATATCTGCCCAATACGTCACAGAATGTCACAGACTGAGAGGAACATGAGAGATCCCCGACTTATAAATCCCCAACACGGACTCGCCCCATCCCACTTCACATTATCCCTTACCCCTGATAATGTCCATGGACTTGCCCATTCCCCCCTATATATGTCCCACTACTCCCCCCCTCCACCCCATATAACCTCCCCATATGCTTTGGTAATGCTAAAATGTATTTGGTCCTGCCAATCAAGCTTATTTTGATTTGATTTGATTTGGCAGTAGATGGCAACCTCTACTGGCCAAATATGTTAGCACAGTAAAACAATTATTGGGAGTATCTCTAAATACTTATTTTGGAAAATCACTTGGTAGTGAAGGGGTTAAAGGTGTTTTGGCTGTAGTTTTTTCTATTACCTATGTTGATTGTCACTGATCACAACACTATTTATTCTTGCCGAAGTATACTCTACTTGTTCTTGCAATCTGTGTCAGCAAACTGATCAAAATACTGACCAGCAGATGCCCTGCCACCTGTCAAACACAAAAAAACGTTTGCGTATAAACCTCATCATTTTTGTATGAAGCACACGTTACGTAACAAGATTGGAAATGAATGATCCGGTGCCATACTCTATGCAAAACCTGTTCCTTATAAATCAGTCTGAGCTTTGCATTATAAAAGCCAGTTTAATCATCCAGACTGTCAGCCGGACAGGATATCAGGATATTCTCCCGGTGGATTAAATCATTGCTCTTCTTTATTGGATCATGTATCCGCAAGTCGTTACTTTCTTAAAAGTAATTAAAGTCTTAGAGATTACCTTTGGAATGGCTCTTAATGGATTTATCGTCACAGCGAATCTGATCTGGTGGTGGAAATCCAGAAATGTGCAAACGTTAGATCTGATCATATTGAACCTGGGATTGGCTAGACTCATTCATCTGATCATCACTTCAATTCATAAATCACCATTATTCACTAATATGTTGTTGCACAATATGGAATACTCCCTTGAAATCTTCCTGTTTGCTATTTCATGCATATACAACTACAACCTATGGATGGGAGCTCTCCTGTGCATTTTCTACTGTCTGAAGATCACAAATTATAGCCACAGATTATTTACTTACCTGAAGCTAAACATCCAAAGATTGGTCCCTGGGTTACTGGTGACATCTTTGGCAACATGGTTTGTTTGCAGCCTGCCCTATGGATGGTTTGTTTATGACACAGAGACGATCAATTCTACAAATGTCACTGGTGGATTCTATGAGCAACGGATTGTCGTGAATTACTTCAACCTACTAATTATTTTTATCGGGGGATCAGCATTGCCGTTGTTTTTATTTTGTTCCGCATTTTCTCTTCTGATCAGGTCACTGTGGAGTCACTCTCAGCACATGAAGGGTATGAGTTGCGGATTCAGACCTCCTCAGCGCGATGCCCATATAAACGCTATTAAAAATATACTGTCCTTTATTTTCCTCTATTTGGTCAGTTTTGCAAGCTCTGCCCTGTTTCCTCTCAGTTTAAGATCCAAGAATAATATGTATGTGGGGTTATGTACTATCACTATCTTAGTTTACCCGTCCCTTCACTCCATTGCCTTAATATGGAGCCACAGACGACTGAAACATCTCATATGGAGACCCATCCACTGGGCGATGGGGAAAAAGTCAGATCGATCATACCAAGTCTCTTAACTATAGTTATCTGAGAGAACACGTATGTTACCGGACTTTACCAGAATTTTGTATCAATACTTCCTGTAATTCCCAAAACATTTTTTATATGTCTACATGTCAAGGTTGCCCTCTGAACATGATGAACCTAATGCTACATGTGGGGGGAAATGACCACTAGATTTTACCAGGATGCAATATGGAGAGAATTAACATACGATGCTTCAACACTCCTCCTCGTTATCAGCAAATGCGATTTATCAGTGGGTCTGAGCCCATTGTACTGGGATAGACAGAGGCTACCTTAGGGTAATCCAGGTGAGGTACAAGAGGGTATTCCAGAAAGAGTAGTCAGGGGGCGATCTGTGGGTCAAGTGCTGGGAGAGAGTGGCAGTCAGTAGGCAAGGCAGGAGGTCTGGTACACAGTAGTTGCAGGAGCAGGTCAGAGTATAACTTGATACAATGAGCACAGAAGTAACAAAGCAGAAGCATTGTGGGAAGGGGGAATGGACCTTTATTCAGACAGGTAGGGGTGTGGTGTGTGAGTTACTGTGGTTAACTGAGAGTTCTGGAATACTGATTATGAGGGCAGCACTTTTCAGATAGTTGTTGCGGACACAGATCCTGACTATTTCTGCTGTTATTCCTGGCCAGCAGTCTGATGTCTTCACCTCATGTCTTTCTGCTATTCATCCAGCAGTACTCCTGCCTTTTGGGCTTTTAACTCAGTATATGGTTCCCCCCCGGGGGGGCTCATGCCGGGTGCCTCCGTGACGGTTAACTTGCTCAGACTATCTAAGGTAGGCAAATACTGCTGGTTAAGCTGGAATAGTATGCCCTGCAGATGGTGAGACTGAACACCACTGTGCAATTTAGCACGCCTCACTGGCATCTATGGGCCATGACCTGCCCGCTCACCAGTTGGCAGGTGGCGCGCTTCATTGACTGCGGCAGGATGACCTGAACTGCTCATCAGCTGCGTAGGTGGGCTGAAGGAGGGCCCGCCACAGCAGCCACTGGCATTAATGCCCCCCCTGCCGGGCACAAGCCGCCTGGGGGTAAGGGCTTAATGTTTGATGTTGATGTCATGTTACTGTCCAAAGTTTTGACTCTTTTTTGCTCGTATTGTTGACTAGGATTTCCTTTTAATTAGCTAGGTTGTGTCTTCTCCCTTTTTCCATGATAAACAACTCAATATAAGGGGCGTTCCAAAGCCAAGACTCAACCAATGTATGATCTGGTCCCCAGCACCTCATTATAAATAGCCCAAACTTATTTCACTATTTTTTTTGTTATTGCAAAATTATTTATTATGGATGATTCTTGACATTACAAACTTTTTTGGAAATAATATATATATATTTTACATTTTCATTGTCGTACAAATACATACATGGTGGAGACCAGGAGGATGCCTGCCCGACCCGGCCTTTGGACGGTGTCTTGGCCTGACGGGTTTGCTCACCTGGCCTTTTCACTAGACACAGGTTGAGGAGGACTGTTTTGTATTCCTGCTTCAATTTAGTCCCATTCCATATGTTGCGGCAATCCCCCTCGCTGATTTTCCCCTCTTCCACCCCCATTGCTGAGTATTTTTCATTTTTCTACTTTTTTTCACGGGGCACCTCCCCCATGATGGCCTGTTTCCCCATTTTTGTGCTGACTTTTGGGGATGTTTTTGTGGGGGGGTTTTTTGCGTTCTTTTGTTTTTTTATGTTTTATCTGTGGACTTTACTGGTATTCTGACGAGTTTCTCTTTCCCTGCTGACATTTGTTCTATCTTGGCTGTTTTTATTGTTTTCTCGTCTGCTGACTCTTTCTGGATGATTATGTGCGGCCTCCTTTTTATGTATATGATTATGAGATGACATCTTTACAAAATAAAAATTGTAAATTACAAAAAAAAAAAACACATAGGTGACGTCTGTGATACATTGTAACCGCTATAGACATTATCTGTGTCTTTCCGGGCTCATCTCAATCTGTGTCACATCTGTTCCAGAGTTTGACATTTAAATGAGTTGTCCATCACTTGAAAGAACTTCCCAGGTTGAAGATTCACCTCATCTGGAAAAGCAGAGGACTGTCTCACCACATTACAAATATGACTCCATAACTGTAATCCCCGCTTTCCTGTCTCGGGATCACTGTAATCCTCACATCCTGTCTTGGAAATACATTTCACATGAAATATTTTAATACCGAAGACCACTTGGGACGCTTCACTTTTGGACTCACTGACAGGTTTGTAGTTATTACTATTTACAATATGTCAATTGATATAAATCAGACATGGAAGGGTTAATCTTAATACTTTAACCCTTTCACTGCTGAGGACGTGTGGGGAACGTCCTTATTGACTCCTAAGGAAAGATAGGGGTGGAGATAGGGGTTTGTTTGAACCCCGATATCTCCAGACTATTTTCAGCTAGCAGGGTCATGTTTGGTATCATTAGAAAGGCCAGAGCATGGCCTTTCCAATGATACCAAATATGACCATGTTTAAAGTAAAGAAAAAAATAATAACAATAAAAATAAAAAAATAAAAATGTGTTTTTTTAAAACATGAAATGGCTCAGCAGTGAAGCTGTTAAAATGTCAAGCCGTTTGGGTTTCTTTTCCTGTAAACTGAAAATGGCAGAAAATAGTAAACCTTCTTTAGATTCTGTGTCCCTTTTCTTGGTGAACTCGTACAGGCGCAGAAATTTAACTTACTTTTTGTTTTTTACATCTGCTCTACTGTGTAAGTTTTGTGAACCCCTTCACTACCAAGCGATTTTCGTTGACTTTTTTTTTCTATCATAACATTTATTTGAAACACGTTATGCAAAGTTGACAACTAAATACATTATGTTTACTCAGGTCGTCCCACTGCAGCCAATTCAATTCTACGTGTCAGCAGTGTAGGCGGGACAGAGGAGGGGCATCAAAAGGCGTTAACGCCCAGCTGCCGGGCACAACCTGTCTTGCGGTAAGGGGTTAAAATATATCTGCTGCAATGTGTAAGTTCAGTGAGACTGCATATACCATCATGTTTCCTAAGTTCTTCAGGTTTCTGTACCACTGATTGACATTATTAACCCCTTCGCTGCTGAGCCATTGCACCCCAGTGCGCTGAGCTCATTTTTACCGCTTTTGCTCATCATGTTTAAACGCGATTTGAAGCCACTTTTTATTATGTGACCCAGACATATTATATCTCATTCTTTCCGGCAGACTCAGCAGATTAATAATATATCATTTTTATATGTATACGTCATGTCTTGCCCATATATTATAACAAAAAATGCAATAAAATTAGACTTTTTAATCATCTACATTTCACATTTTATCATATGAGTTTCTGCGTCAATATTTTCCATGGGTTGCGCTTGTTAACAAAATTAGAAATGGGGACTCGTTACATTTTTTTGGGGGGAATTACGTGATTTTTAGCAAACGCACCCCATAGAAAAAAATCATTAGTGCAGCATCATTGGTCACATTATAATTGAAATGTGAACAATACTGCTGCATTAATAAAAAAAAACACAAAAAAACACAAATTTTTATTTTTTTATTATTTTTTATTTATGTTAATTTTTTTCTTTACTTTAAACATGGTCATGTTCAGGCCTTTCGAATGTTACCAAACATGACCCCGCCTAGCTGCCACCGTTCGGGAGATATGGGGGTTCAAACGAACCCTCTATCTCCACCAGGGGATTTCCTTGCGCGATGAGGTCTGTTGCCAAACAGTAACATATATAGAGAAGCTGGTACAGCACAGATCAAAGAGCCAAGAGGGCTCTAATAAGAGTAAGTATTCTGCTGATACACCAGCTGAAGAAGCCAAGAAACTGGCAAAACGCGTTCTGGTTATTTAGATTATTGTATCGATGATTTTACTGTAATAAATGAGCACTGTTTTTTTGTCCCTATAAGCTGTCGTTTTTAGTTTTGGAGATGGTTTAGTGGCATTTGCCCACTAGAGTGTCTTCGGTGGTAAGTGTCTTTTTTTCATCCTAGGATCCTTTATTTTTTGACCTGTACATCCCGTGGAGGACTGATTGTAGCTTTCATTCATCATCACTTAGTAACTGATCAGGCTAGTCAGTTTGTACTGTTCATGAGGGGAGGTAGCTGTTGAGATAGTGGTGCCTCTTTTGATGTTCCCCCAAAAAATACAGAAATAAAGCAAATATATGTTAAGTAAAAAAGGGTCACGCAGCTCTCTTGGTGGATCGTGTTATGTGAATGCAGGAGTAAATTTGGGTACATTCTTCGCGCAAACGTTAATGCGTGCGCAAAAACACATTAACGTGAGGGGTAAAACCCTTCACGCAGAACGTCGTATTACAATGACCGTGTAAAAAATGCACGTTAACGTGTACCGCTGGTGAACTTGAACCCTTTGCGCGCGTACTGTACTGCGCGCATCCTATACTTAACATTGTGAGCGCAAATGCGTTTGTGAGCTGGTATGCGGATGGTATTTCAATCTATGCGCAAATTTTAACGGGCAACGTTTGCGTGCATAATTTTAACGTCTTTGAAAAGCTGGTGTTAATGACTAATCTGAACGTCCTGGCCGAAACCAAATACACCAGCCGGAAAAAAAAAATACAGCACTGTATAGTTAGACATTCTACACATACCCAAACAATAAAATTGAGAGGTTGTGCGTGTTTTTATTATTGCTGTAGCATATATACTCAGATTGATTTTGACAGGTGCAAAACTTAACGGGAGGCAATTGTGGTTCTTAATTCTGATTGGCTGAATCGCGTGAATAAACAGTCTGCCCACCAATTTCTGCACGCAACGCGTGTGCGTTTTTGCCTGTCTTTTTTACGCGCGATATTTTTTGACGGATGAAAAAATATGTTCCGATTTTAATACCAGCGTTAATTTATGCGCGTTAACGTTTTACGCTTTGTGCAAAACAAATTGTGCTGCGTGAGCTTTTTTGCAAAAGGAATGTAATAGAGCCCCAAATGTATTGCAAAAATATGCAATCTTCATGAAATCAATATAAAATGTGCCCATTTACAGACTATAAACACATGCAAAATAAAATAAATTGTTCCAAAAATTCCACATCAATAACAGAATCTATACAAATTCACATTAAAATAGACAGTTTCTCCCTAAAATTCACTGATATCTCATAGTTTGAAAAAACAATAACTTAACTCATTCCAACGTGTTGTAATGTAGCACCCTTTTCACATTTTCATCATGCCTTCCTCAGGGTGAAGGCCTTTTGATGAAATGTTGGAGTCCCAAGAGCATCTGATATCATCATATCAAAAGGAATGACTTTTATCATGCCGGGAAAATGGTGCTTCAAACAGGAAATGGCATTGCCTGGTCAGGAATTGTTGGTAATAAAGTACAGGGAAAAAATGATCTTTCTTCATGGATTTTGCCATTCTGAACAGACACTGGCCAAAAATGTGTCACTTTACTCTTATATGTTGATGAATTTTGTTCCTGCAGGTAACTTAAAGACATCACGTCATATCTTAAACAATATGTGTATTTTCTGGTATGCTTTGCTATTTACAAAATACCCTCTGCAAATGAATATATAAATGTGCATAGATATGTGATTATCATTAAATATTTTTATATACTTCTGTTTGCAGAGAAACATGAATATGTTTACAAATCTGGGTGCAAACCTGGAGCCCATGGTTGTACCTTTCATGTGTTTTGAAAGTAGATACATTAACTAAAATTTTCATTATATCAAGACTTATTGGAACATATGTTGGCCAAAGAAAAGAAGGTAAACCCCTAAATGATTTTTAAACATTACTGAAATGCCAAAAAAATTCATAATGATAATTTTGATGCAATAAAATTGGAAAATGTAATGATGGTTAAGAAAGAATACAAAAAAAACAGAAGTTTTAATACAATTTTTTATTAAATAAATTATATGAAAATTTATTGTATTCTTTTACATAATACAAAATAGAAATTGTGACAATGGGGAACAAAAAAATACTAATTTTATACAGTGAAGATATCTGTATCCAGTCTATACTAGATTCCATCTGCCTATCTGCTGCATTCATGTCTTTGCCCTGCTACCTGTCGTACAAAAAATAAGTCATCAGTTGCGTATTAAGCAGATCATTTTTGTATGAAGTACACTTTGCATAACAAGAGTGGAAATTAAACATCCGGTGCCATACTCTACGCAAATCCAGTTCCTTATAATTCAGTTTGAGCTTTGCATAATAAAATCCAGTTTAATCATACAGTCTATCAACAGAGCAGGATATCAGAAAATTCTCTCCATAAATTAAATCATAGATTCTATTTCTTGGATCATGTATTTCCAAGCTGTTATTTTCTTAACAGTAATTAAAGACTTTGAAATTACCATTGGAATCTCTCTCAATGGATTTGTTCGAGAGAAAGACTAATTAGGAATGAAGTGAGGTTTAAGAATTATCCCTGTATTACACAAGAGTGAAAGGGAGTGAGTTCCCTTTGTTCTATGGGATCAGGCATGGGCGCCTTTGTTTTATGAGCTGAAACATGGCTCTTTGTGATTGGGCACAATGGGGAGATAAACAATGGAAAAGGAGGGGGAAGGGAGGATACAAGAGGCAGGGCGTGGGACATTTTTTGGTATTGCAGTAATTTTTCTTTTACTAAGAACTTCAGAGGCACAGCGGCGAGCTCCATTTTGCCATCACCATCATCGTATGAAAACCAATGCAGTGACAAATAAAAAATAAAATATTTTCTTAACTAAACGTAAAAAAGAAAAACAATGCACATGTTAGATATCAGCAACATAAATAACAAACATTTTTGTTTTTGGTGGTAGTATCCATTTTAACGATATGAGTGATTTCTGGTCACCTGTACTATTCACTGGTTATTCTTAGCAATTGAATGGCATAAATGTGCATAGATATGTGATCAACATTAAATATTTGTTATATAATCACCTGTTTGCCGCGAAACATAAATATGTTTTAAAATCCAGGTACCAACCTGGTGCCCATTGTACTACCTTTCACTTGTACTGAAAGTAGAAACATTAATTTAAAGTTTCGTTATATCAGGATTTATTATAAAAAATACATATTTTATACAGTGAATACATCTATATCTGATAATTTTGAGAAAAATATTACATTTTTATTGTTTAAATTTTAATCTTTATACTGTGCTATAGAATTGTGTTTCTAACATTCCCGTCCTTGCCCTGCCACCAGTCGCACAAAAAAGAAATCATCAATGCGTATGAACCACATCATTTTTATTTCAACC
This sequence comes from Leptobrachium leishanense, assembly GCA_009667805.1. Classification (NCBI taxonomy): domain Eukaryota; kingdom Metazoa; phylum Chordata; class Amphibia; order Anura; family Megophryidae; genus Leptobrachium; species Leptobrachium leishanense. The sequence continues at coordinate 42,680,636 of CM019066.1, read as the reverse complement.
ACACTTTACATAACAAGATTTGAAATTAATCATCCGGTGCCATACTCTATGCAAAATCTGTTCCTTATAATTCAGTCTGAGGTTTGCATTATTAAAGCCAGGTTACTCATTCAGACTGTCAGTAGAGCAGGATATCAGGAAAATTTCTCCGTAAATTGTATATTAAAGCATAGCTTCTATTTCTTGGGTCATGGATCTTGAAGCCGATACATTGTTAAGGCTAGGGACAGATGAGCGCATTTTCTGCGGCCACCGTCAAAATGTACGTCGATGCGTGCGCACGCATTTTTTCACGGAATACGCTTAAGTGGTCAGACGATGCGCAATTCTGGACGTATTTCATGACGATGGGGTAAAAAGAAGTCTAGGGAAATCCGGCTGTTTGAACGTTATGTTGGCCGCACACTAGCAGCGTCTGACATCTCCTAATCACGCACACACGCTGCTATGCGGCCGCAGCGCACTCTGTACGTCAGTACCAGCGGTTTAACGTTCTCGAAAAAATGCGTTCATTTTCCACTTGCGTTGCGCGGCCGCACTTTTGTGCGACCGTACGTCGTATATTGGCCGTCATTGCCTGTCATCTGCTGCTAGTGCGGCCGTGATTATGTGCGCCAGAACGCGCGTTCGCACTGCCTCAGTCTGACCCTAGCCTAAGAGTAATTAAAGTCTTAGAGTTTACCATTGGACTCGCTCTCAATGGATTTATCGTGACAGTGAATCTGATTTGGTGGTGGAAATCCAGAACTCTGCAAACTTTAGATCTGATGATACTGAATCTGGGATTAGCTAGAGTTATGCATCTGATCATATATTCAATGTATGAATCACCATTATTCACTAATATGACGCTGCACGGTACGGAATACTTGCTTCCAATCAACCTGTGTGCTGGTGCATGCATATACTACTACAACCTATGGAGTGGAGCTCTCTTGTGCATTTTCTACTGTGTGAAGATCACAAACTATAGCCACAGATTCTTTACTTACCTGAAAAGAAACCTTGCAAGACTGGTCCCTAGATTCCTGGTAGCATCTCTGGCAATATCTTTTGGTTGCTGCTTGCCCTTTGGATGGTTTCTGTATGACACAGAGACGATCAATTCTATAAATGTCACTGGTGAATTCTATGAGCAACGGGTTGTCCAACATATCTACAACATATTAATAATCCATATCGGGTCATCAGCATTGCCTTTGTTTTTGTTCTGTACAGCCTTTTCTCTTCTGATCAGGTCACTGTGGAGTCACACTCAGCACATGAAGGGTACGAGTTATGGCTTCAGACCTCCTCAGCTCGATGCCCATATAAATGCTCTTAAAAATATGCTGTCCTTTATTTTCCTCTATTTGATCAGTTTTGCAAGCTCTGCCCTGCTTCCTCTCAGCCTAAGATCCAACAATAATATGTATGTCAGGTTATGCACTATCTGCATCTTTCTTTACCCATCCCTTCACTCCATTCCCTTAATATGGAGCCACAGACGACTGAAACATCTCATATGGAGACCCATCCACTGGGCAATGGGGAACAAATCAGATAGATCAAAGCAAGTCTCTTAACTATATACCATGGATCTAACCAGCGGCAACGCAGAAAAACTAATACTGCTTCATAGTCATGAGCCTGGCAGTAACTTCTCTTACTGTGGCCCTGCTTGTCCAAGCCACAGGTGCTGGCTAACATCTCCTAATTTCTTCTCCACAAAAGGAAGTCACACCCTATCTCCTTAGCTTCAACACTGTTTTGCTCAGTCTATTGCTTGCACTCTGGGAACAAGAAGCCTATCCCCTCACTAGTATCCTGAATACTAGTTTCTGCTCTCCAAGGACCTTCTACTCTCCAAAGACTCTCTGCCTCCAAGGACCCTCCTCTCCCCAAAAAACTCTGTTTCAAAGGACCCTCTGCTCTCCAAAGACCCTCTGCCACCAAGGACCCTCTGCTCTCCAAAGACCCTTTGCCTCCAAGGACCCTCTACTCTCCATAGACCCTCTACTCTCCATAGACCCTCTGCCTCCAAGGACCCTCTGCTCTCCATTGACCCTCTGCCACCAAGGACCCTCTGCTCTCCAAAGACCCTTTGCCTCCAAGGACCCTCTACTCTCCATGGACCCTCTACTCTCCATAGACCCTCTGCCTCCAAGGACCCTCTGCTCTCCATTGACCCTTTGCCTCCAAGGACCCTCTACCCTCCATAGACCCTCTGCCCCCAAGGACCCTCTGCTCTCTGAAAGCCCTCTGCCTCCAAGGACTACCTGCTCTCAAAAGATCATCAGCTACAGAGACTCTCTGGTTACAAGGCCTTAATACCTGACTTAATTCTCTTTAGATCTCAGTGCCCTTTCTTCCTTCAGCCTTTAATTTCCCTTTTCTGAGTTCCCTGTGTTCCTGACTCCTCCTATCCCTTTTGTAGATCAGTAATGTGTTTAGGCCTTTTCCTTCTACATCCACCTTTGTGTCTTACACTCCTTTTGCTTTCTCTATTTCTATAGTCAGACCTTTCTGTGTCTTGCCTACCAGTCTCCCTATCCCTGTAGTTATCTATTTCTTCAACCTTAATCATTTTATATTACCCACTTAGGTCTACTCCGTTGCCCTATTTATATTGATATCCTTTAATAAAACCCTTGCACCAAGCCCATGTATTCAGTTTTGCTTTGATTTCACTGCTTAATGGGCTCAGCTCCTTGCTCACCTGTGACACTATAGGTATCTGAAAGAGCACATGTGCTATCAGACCCCAAATTCTTTGTGCCAATATTTCCTGTTTTTTTTCTCTCAATATAATTTGTATAAATCTACCTATCAAATTTTCCGTCAAAACATGAAAAAGATCTCCTGTGAAGCTCATGGTATGTGTGGGAGTAGATGACTGCAGGATTTTGCCAGGATCCAAATCAAATAGAAATAAGAAAATATGGCTCAGCGCTCATCCTTGGTTGTAAACAATTGTGACTTATTAGTGCAGATGACCGTTGAAGGGAACGCCAGATCTCCCTTCGCTGCGTGGAAGATGGCTGTAGTATTCTGTCAAGATTCCAGGCCTGGTTTGATGGAATACTACAGCCATCTTCCATGCAGATAGGGGAGATCTGGTGCTCCCTTCAAAGTGTCGCCAGCCGTCTACAAATCTGGTGTCTGACTTGAGACACCATCCCATGTGAGTGCATCCTTCCTTATTTTTTTATTCCTTTTAAAAACATATTACACCATGCCTTTCTTTTCTTTTTACTTTTGAGGTACAGGGAAAATACCACACAGAGGATACCTCTATCAAATTTTTCTATTACTGAATCACTGATTATTTGAAAGAAGTGCTGGACTCCATCACACTCCCCCTCTTTTGCTATAATAACCTCTTGGTCCGTAGCTTATATTATACTATTAATAATGACCTCTCTCCAGAGGTTAACATAAGAAAAACAAACTCATGCATAGGTGATTTAAATGCAAAGGGATTAAAAAAGCAGCAATTTACCCATGCAAATAGGAAAACTACATGACTTGCACAGCCATGCGGTCTTCTCAGACCAGACCAGGATCGCTCTCACTTCCTGTGTTTTCTGGTTTAATCCAAAGAAGGTAGGACTAGAGTTTTATCTCCACCCATGTGAGTGGATCCTAATGCCTAATTGAATGTTGCGTGACCTTCCTGGGAGGGGTTAGCTGGCTTATGTCACATCCTTACCACTGCATATGGTGAGACAAAGAATGTTTTGCTATATAACCCTTTCCCGACCGCTGACGTACTATGTATGTCCGATCGGGAAGTCTCCCTTAGACCCGCAGACGTACATAGTACATCAGGGTCGCCTAACCTCCCTCCCGCCCGATACTCACCTCCCTCCCGATACTCACCTCCCTCACCGACTCCTGCGGTGTTCTGTCTGGCTGGAAGCATGCCCAGTTGTTTTAGGGGGCCGGCAGGCTTGATGACATCATCGGCAGGCGCCACCCACCACCTGCTGCAAATCCAGGAAGGGGAGGGTGGGGCTCATTTGGTGCCCTCTAGCTCCCCAACCGTAAAAGGTAGAGCGATGCAAATTGCGCCGGTGGAAAGGGGAGAGTCTCCCCTTTTTAGCGGTGCATAGCATTAACAGTTCGGGTTAACCGTTCGGGTTAATCGTTTCAGGTTAAGAAACCCGTTTGCGTTTGGTACCTTGAGTTTTTCAGCGCGAGGTTACTGTACTTTGTGCTCCCTATACTTAACATGGGGAGCGCAAAGAGTTAATCAGCGTTAGGATTACAAAGGCCTAACGTTGATTAAAGTCCGGCTGCGATTAGCAAAAAGTTAACCAGAGCCAGGACTTAGTGCTAACGGATTCCGCTGGAGCAGATCCCGTTAGCACCAGCCAACCCCATCCCAAAAAATTCAGATACTCACCTCCTATCCCGCGGCGAGGACTGCGGCTCCGTCCGCCTCCTCCATCCGGCGGGAGCAGGAAGAGACTGCGGGAAAAAGTCCCTCCGTCTCCCCCTGCGGATCACTACGCCGACCTGCCGGATCTCGCGAGGCAGGTCATGTGACCGGCAGAGGAGAAACTCAATGGAGTTCTATGGACTCCATCGAGTGGTTGCGCGCAGCGTCACTTAGTGCTGCCGCATGCATCCTGGGGCGTATCGCCCGCTAACAATGCAGGCAGCTTTTTAAGTGCCTGCATTGTAGTATCATGCTAAAATGGGGGTGCTAGGGAGAAAACTGCGGGTGCAGATTTTTCTCCCTAGCGTCCCCGTTTTAGCGCAATATATGTAACTAGGTGGAAAGCCTGCCCAGAGGGCAGTCTATTGTTAAGCGAAGCAGCTCACATGGATATATTTGCCCCCGCTCACATGGGTATAATTGCCCCAGCTCACATGGGTATAATTGCCCCCAGCTCACATGGGTATAATTACCCCAGCTCACATGGGTATAATTACCCCAGCTCACATGGGTATATTTGCCCCAGCTCACATGGGTATAATCGCCCCCAGATCACATGGGTATATATTCCCCCAGCTCACATGGGTATATTTGCCCCAGCTCACTTGGGTATATTTGCCCCAGCTCACATGGGTATATTTGCCCCCGCTCACATGGGTATAATTGCCCCAGCTCACATGGGTATAATTGCCCCAGCTCACATGGGTATATTTGCCCCCAGCTCACATGGGTATATTTGCCCCCCAGCTCACATGGGTATATTTGCCCTCGCTCACATGGGTATATTGGCCCCCCCGCTCACATGGGTATATTTGCCCACGCTCACATGGGTATATTTGCCCCCCCGCTCACATGGGTATATTTGCCCACGCTCACATGGGTATATTTGCCCCCCCGCTCACATGGGTATATTTGACCCCGCTCACATGGGTATATTTGCCCCCCAGCTCACATGGGTATATTTGCCCCCGCTCACATGGGTATATTTGCCCCCAGCTCACATGGGTATATTTGCCCCCACTCACATGGGTATATTTGCCCCCAGCTCACATGGGTATATTTGCCCCAACTCACATGGGTATATTTGCCCCCCAGCTCACATGGGTATATTTGCCCCTGCTCACATGGGTATATTTGCCCCCCAGCTCACATGGGTATATTTGCCCCCCAGCTCACATGGGTATATTTGCCCCCGCTCACATGGGTATATTTGCCCCCAGCTCACGTGGGTATAGTTGCCCCCAGTTCCCGTGGGTATAGTTGCCCCCAGCTCCCGTGGGTATAAGTGCCCCCAATTAAGACGCTGGATGCGCGCGCAGCCTCTACCTGTCCGCCGCGCGCGCATCCAGGAGAACAGGAAGCGCGCGCAGCCGCCGGATAGAGGCTGCGCGCGCATCCTGTAGAGCCGGATGCGCTCAGAGCAGACGGCGATAGGCTTTGCGCGCATCCTGGTCCACTGGATGCGCGTGTAGCCTATAGTCGTCTGCTGCGAGCACATCCGGCTCTACAGGATACGCGCACAGCCTTTACCCGGCTGCTGCGTGCGCATCCTGTAAACGCCGTGGCACGTGCCGCAGCGGCTCTACACGCAGCCAACCGCCGCTGGTTGCGCGCGCATGCGCAGTACAGGCTTGGCGACGGACACACCAAGCCTTACTGCATTATAGTATAGATGTAGCCCATAGTGTGGTAAATGAGAGCATAGTCTTGTGTTTTCAATAAAAATGCAAATGGTATAATCTATGCTGCTATGTCTTTTATTAAAGCACTTTCAGCACCAGGGACAGCAGCAGCCAGAGTCTCCTTCAGGTCTTCAACAGCATTCGGATGCGTTTTTCTTGATCAGTTTGGCGGCAAAGGAACATCTTTTTAAATAAATTGTGAATCAAAAATTGCATCAAAAATACAAAAAAAATACTCAACAAATAATAACAAAGAATAAATGGTTAAAGAATAATAATAATTTAAATTTTTTTTTTTTTACATTTAATCCTATAGGCTTCGCCTGTTAAACTGAATCACTTCTCTAAGAACAATTTCCCTGCCGTGGTTTAACTATAGAATTCATCTTTTTTTCATGTTTTCTGTACCAGATCATCCAGACTTCGTCTGACAAATCCCATTTAAATGGGAAAGATCGCTGGTCTGTTGTAGTCACACAAAGTCGTCTGAAGTCACCCGATGGAGGTAGGAGGCAGTGGAAAAGGTTGATTCTCCTCTGTGTTGTGGGATTAGTCGGGTGACTACGGACGACTATGGATAATTACTTGATCACACAAAGGGGAACTCTGGCCAAGTTGTTTGTAAAAATAAATGTGTAATTAAAATTTTATATTTCTCTATTAAATTTAAAAAAAAAGTGGACATGGTGTAATGTTTAAAATTGTGTTAAACACATTCAGGTAATGGCATAATGTCAGATTTCTGTTGTTTTTTCACAATTTTAAATATACAGAATAACGGCACCAGATATCGTCTAAAGGCCAGGAAGGCTGCCGAACGGCTCTGGAAACACTATAGATTTATACATTGCATTTATCCATAATATCACTATATGGTTATTCAGAACATTTTGGTGCTCTCTCGTTCACTGCACTTTGGCGAGTTCAATTCGCCGACCCTGCTGTGAATTCAGCATTCATCGCAGGGTCCCAGAAGTGCGGCAAATCGGCTGCTGAGCGCCTCCTCGAACTGCCGAATCAGACACATAAACTGTCGTAAAACTGCAAAATCAATCAGAAAAAAACACAGAATCGATACAAAAATTGCCGAATGCAGCCGCAAACCCGCTGATATAAAGCTGACGATCCGCCAATCAGACTGCCAAATTGATCCTCAAGCAGCCGACGATCCGCTGACCGGCTGCCAGAAAAAGCCGCAAGCCGCCAAACAGGGGTAAAAATTTAAAAAAACTGCAACTTTTGAAAGACGTTGAATAACCCCTTATGTATAAAACACTGTTCTTGCTCCCTCTGTCGGAAATGGGAAGACGAATGATGGCTAATGATGAGCCGAACACCCCCGTGTTCGGTTCGCATTCGAACTCAAACAATTTCAAAAGTTTGAGTTCGAACTCGAACCGAACTCAATGCAAGTCAATGGGACTCGAAAGTTCGATTTTTAGAGTGCCCTCCAAGAGGGCATATATGCAAGATATTTGCCATTAAAGGTGTATGGGGGTCCGGGTAGTGCCCTGGGGGACAGGAAACAAGGACAAAAAGTTTTAAAAAAATGTTTTTAAAGGAACAGTGAGTTTTCCATGAAATAAAGGTTAAGAATAAAAACAAAAAATTGCTTCAAATATCGTGCCTAGGAGGTCCCCATAACCTGCCTGTGAAGTGGCGGATTTGTAGGATGTATAGAAACATTTAAAAACAAAAAAATGACGTTTCAAATGACGGTAAATGCTTTTCCTTTAATCTATTCATAAACAACTGCTTGGGGCGGCAGTCTGTATGAAAAGAGGAGACATTTTAGGACACGCAGAACAAGTTTAGTGATTTTTTTGGCTAAATTATGGTGAAACTTATGCAGGCTTTGGATGAAAGTAACAATAGGTGCTTTAAAATTGGGCCTTTAGTGTCGGCAACAGTGCCGTCACACCGTAACCCCTCTGTGGTATTATGGAAGAGTGCAGGGTTGGACCCTGCGATCAAATATTTAAATGATATGAATCTGGTACAGGCGTCAGTGCACTCAAATATTTTGCCTTTGGTGGCAGCAAGTGCCTTCACACCGTAACCCCTCTGAGGTACTGTGGAAGAGTGCAGTGGTGGAGGTTTTGGTAATGCAGAAGAGATCCCCGATCTATTCAGTTACATCATCAGCTATAACAAAACCGGGTCAGCAATGTTTAGGCACTTGTACTGCGCTACTGTATATGGTGAGAATCGGCACACACCAGTAGCAACAGGAAGCAAACCGAACAGGCAGGGAATACACAGAGAGAATAGTCAAATGGCAGGCAAAGTCGGCAACAGAACGGGTCCTCAGAACAAGCAGGGTCAGTAACAAGTATACAAACTGATTCGGTAAACTAGCGATGTGGTAAACTTCACTCTGCCTCGCAGCGTGTCTACACTGCATTACATTTGCTTCTCACCGTACTGGACAGAAATCCACTAACTAAATTAAAATGTACACACAAAACCGTTTTATTTTCACAAAGCACATGTTATATAGGCAAAAAAAAGTTTCGAATGAATAAAATACATCAAAAATTACTGTTAATTTAATAGGAATAGTATAAAAATATAAAAAAAGGTAACCCCTGATCATATATATTATAGGGACATGGAGCGCTGTGTATAGAATAGGGATGCATTGATACCACACACAGACATATACGTATATATCAACACGCAGATATATATATACACACACCCACAGACCTCAGACCATATATACACATACGAACATGGGGGGGTGGCATGTGGACAATCTCAACTAAATGCGCCCCTCCCCCCAATTTGGCTGATCCCTCCAGAAGAAATGTTGAACCCGACAGAGCAGAGAATATATATATTATTCTCTGCTCTATCGGGTTCAACATGTCTTCTGGAGGGATCAGCCAAATGGGGGGGGGGCAATTAGTTGCCAAAATGTGTGTGTAATACAAGTCTGGATATATATATTTATAAGAATATAGATATATATCTTATCTATATATATATATCATAACTGCCCTTACCTTCCCCTATAAATTTGCTAAAAATATACACACAAAAAAAACAAACCACTGCCTGAGACCCCGCGCAGCCCACATGCCACCCCCCTCTGCCTGGCTGAATGTATCTAATATATATAATTAAATACATTCAGCCAGGTAGAGAAAGAAAAAAAAAAAGTTTTATTTTATGTTCCCGGGGACATTTAAAAATGTCTTCAGATTTTTTTTTTTTAGAAATGTGTCGCCTTACCTTAGCCTGGTGATCAGTGGGGGCTCCCTGGATCCTGGTTGTGGGGGGGTATGCCGTGGCCGCAGGTGCAGTGGCTCCGTCCCTGCACTGCCTGTCTCTGCCACATGCACCCAGGCGGCTAGCCCGCACAGTCGCAGCTCTGTCATCCGGCGGCCGCATGCTTCTCAAGGGGATCTTTGGGAGGCCCCTGCAGGCTGCCCTCTACAGTGCCTGATTAGAGGGCCGTGTCTGCCTGATGTTTTAGTAACAAGAATGTTTTATCCCATAGGCTTCAATGTTAAAAATATTCCCGTTTTAATTCAATATCTAATAAACCGTTGCTTATAATATTCCGCAGTAAAGAGTCTCTTTATTTCTAGATTTTTTAGTATTTTTTTATACTTTTTTCAATTAATTTTTTTTAGAACTTTTGCCGAACGTCCCAAAAAGTTCGAAGTTTGCGAACTGTCGAACGGCCGATGTTCGATGCGAACTCCGAACAGATCGAACCGAACAGCTCATCCCTAATGGCAATGACATTGTTTGCTTTATACGTGAAAAATCGACAACGAGGCTCTCTTAGAACAAAAAATGATTTTATATTAGGTCTTTTTCCAATTCATTTTACATGGTCATGTTTGGTCTCATTGGAAAGGACTGACTCTGACCTGTCCAGCTGACACTTCAGTTGACCTTTTGGGGTGTAAGACTGGCACCATATTTTGATTAAAGGGTTATTTGCACTGAGTGTGGGGGTCAACTGTCAATTGCCAAATCACAACAGGGGGCATGGACCCTGCACTATCTAACTCTTTAGCAAACCAGATTGATGAAATTGACTAAAGGCTTGACCGATTTTTCCAGGCCCTCCAGATGTTTCTGACTCGCACAGCTCACCTACCACCAGAACTTCAGGGCCAGTCCCCAGTTCATTAACTCCTAAAACCTCAAATGTCTCATATCCAGTGGATCCCTCTATCAATTTAATAGCAGCTACCCAGTATTCTGGGGACCCTCATGGTTGCCGTGGTTTCTTCAAGCAGGTACGCATTCACTCTCACTTTGGTCTTATCCCACAGACCACAACAAAGTGAGGTTTATGATAAAGCTCATACGGATCATGCTCTAGTCTGGGTCGACCCACTATGGGAGAATGACAAACCAAGTGCTTAATACTACATTGAGTTTGCAGTGGTTTTTATCTTAAAGTATTTGTCCTTCCAGGCTGATGTGCTCTAGCCAAATAATCTCTGCTATGGCTTAAACAGAGTAACCCATCATCACGAACCTTGCGCTGATGAACCCCTGGCAACACTCTTCAGGTGTTGCGCATCTTCAGTACTGTTCCTTCCAGCCCAAAAACAGTTACTGTAAGCACCTGACACACACATACACATGACCAAACCTGAATAAAGCACCATGCCCCCTCCTCACCTTTCTCCGTGATTGTAGCTCAATCCCCCAGCAAGAGAAGTCCTAGACTCTGCCGCCCTGAATCTATCCCATAACCTGTTCCTGATACTCTCCGGATTCCTACCGACTACTATACCCCTGGTTCCTATTCCAGCAACTCCATCTCTCACCCCAATTACCAGTCAATCTGTGCTTGCTCACCTTCCTCCTTCCAACCTGGACTAGTTTCATACTGAGCTCAGACCCCCAAACCTTGGTGCCATCCCGGTACCAATCGTGATACCTGTTCCTGGTAGAGTATGCTATAGAATTCTGCACACTTGATGCTGAGATGCCCTGGAATAATCAAACCCTATTAGATGTATTGGGCATTGTTTCTAGTTCTGTTCAGGATGAGGTGGCAGCTAAAGAGTTACTTTTGAGGACCTAGTTTCTTACCTTTTATATATCAATAAGACGGTGTGCTATGGACAAATGTTCATGACTGTTGTAGACGTGTTCCAGTTCGTTTGGTTCCTCAGTTCCTTAATGCCAATCATCTGTCACTATCAGCCCCTGAACCGATGCATCTTGGTGCCACCGATCTATCTGAGGCGGAGAAGGCACTCTGTCGTACAGACGGCCTTTGTTTTTATTGTGGGGTTAAGGAGTTATTTGAGACTTTACTGCTTGATACATCCAGGAAACACTAGGTCCTAACATCCTCTGGAGAACTCACCTTAGGTGTCACACATATGTCATCCCTGCAACTTCCCAATGATAACAGGGTTCTACTTCCTATAACCATTTCCAGAGGGACTGACAATGTATACTCCACCACCCCACCACATTTAGGAGCAGCCAAGAGCTTTATTGATATAAACGTTTTCTATTTGTCTCACATTCCTCCAGCAGAAAGGGAGACACTCTTGGCTATAGAATCCAAAAATGGTAGACCTATTTATTTGAAACTAATCACTTACTCTTCTAGTCCCATCTCCCTGGGGCAGAAGTTGCACGTAATAATTCTGTACACAATGGCTCTGGCCACACCACTTTATTTGTCACTATTGGGTATCACTGTGTTACACATTTTTGAGTCCTGAGTCCCTTCATGCAATCTTTCATCTTGGAATGCCTGTCCTTGACTAGTATCTTCCTGACCTGCAGGCAATTAGGGTACATGTTAAATCAATTCTTGTAAAGAATAGTCTTAATCAGGAATCATACGCCGACAAACACATTGTAGGGCCGTTTTCAACTAAAAAGCACGTGAAATGGTTAGGCTGAATGAGTGGAATCTTCAGTTCAGGGTACCATCCATAAAACTCAATCCCCGCTTCATCAGTCCTTTTAAGTCTCTAAAGAAGATGAACCCTGTCTCCTACACCCTTGACCTTCCTTTTTCATAGTGAATTCCACATACCTTTCACACCTCCCTCCTTAAACCCCTAATCTGCAATCATGTCACTAGAATTGGGACATCTCCTAATACCATGCATGTAGATGATTAGGAGGAATTTGACGTTCACACAAAAATTGACTCAAGTATCTCAAGCAGTGTCCTCCAGTATTTGGTTCATTGGTGAGGTTATGACCCTGAAGAACGGTCCTGGGTCAAAAACACTGACATCTATGCCCCACACCTACAGGGTAATTCAAAGAGATCCGAATGGCTGGAGAAAGGTAACCGAACGCTGAAAATCAACGTTCGGTTACCTTTCTTGGCCATTCGGCTATCCAGAGAGCAGGCAATTCGCCAAATCCTGGCGAATTGCCTGCACATTCGGTGCCTGTTCGGTGCCTGTACGAGGGCAGTGAAATCCCCATGAAAAAGCACGGCTTCGGCTATTCAGAGAACACAAACCAGCAGTAAAAGGTTCCCGAAATGCCCTGCCATTGGGTGATTTCATGCGGCAGATTTATTCAGGCGAATCCCATAGGCTTCAATGTTAAAAATATTCCCGTTTTAATTCAATATCTAATAAACCGTTCATTATAAAATTCTGCAGTAAAGAGTCTCTTTATTTATAGATTTTTTCGGATATTTTAAGAATTTTTCGGTATTTTTTTTTTAAAAAAGTCTGATTTTTTTTTAACTTTACTTATTTTTTCTGTAACAGCTTTTTATTATCATTCATTGGATCTTATATGTAAATTTCAGACATTTTCGCTCAGTAGTTTCTTTGCAAACAGCGTTTCACTTTTCAAACATTCAAGCAAACTGTTTTCCTAATTTATTCACTTCACCCGTCTGCAGTGTCGGCTTTTTCCGGCTGCTTTGCCGCGTGTGATCAGCTCCTGTTCGGGTCTTTCCGGCGTTTTCGGCGGGTTAATTCAGATGTTTTTGCAGGTTTTCGGCGTGCATTGCCGGGTTTTGTGGTTAGTTTTTGTTTGGTTTGCGGCAGCTTTTCCCTGCAATTCGGGGACCCTGTGGTGCTTGCTGAATACACCGCAGGGTCGCCGAAATGGGATCGGCAAAACAAACCGAATTGAAAAGAACGAAAAGTCACCGAACGTGCAGTGACTTTTCGATTCTCTTTGAATTACCCTGCTAGTCTTCTTTCACCATAGACACCCCGACTGACCGTCTGTGGCCCACCCTGAGGTCGTCCCTAGAAAGGGGGACATGTAAGGTCTTATCACTCTTGTTCCTCCACTTTGCACCATAATATAGCAACTGAAGCCCACTCTTGCCACTCTGTCTGAATCACTTCTTTCCATCATCATGTCAACCTGCTGCTACGTGGATGCTCCGGAAGCCATTCCGCTGTTCTGTATACAGACTGTTCTTTGCTATACCACTTTTTATCATTTCTCTGTATACTCAACCTCTCAGCCCTAGCAGTAGAAATTATTACTTGCTATTTTCATCCTACTTCAGTTAGGTATTTTTTGTTATAGAGGGTATTCCTTTCTGGGGTTTCTGTGCCAGAAATGTTATAAGCAAAGCCATTACAAGGACTGGAAATTGGATCTGGTCCAGTACTCTTAACCTCGCAATTGCTAAACCCAACCACTTCAAGGATTGGTACCATACTTAGATTAAAGTTTTTTTTGCACTGCTGGTGGTCAATCGCTACACACTCTTGGGAATCCAAATTTAGGTCATTAGGTCTTCTATTCTTCAGGGTGAAGGCTATAGATGAAATGTTGGGGTTCCATGGGCATAAAGGAATAAACTGTATCACACCAGGAACCTGATGCTTCAAACATTCAAACAATGATTGGCTCTACTTGGTGTAATGCCCAGAGTTGTTGACAATGATATACATGGGATGCATTTGTCTTATTTCATGGATTTTGACAAACTACACAGACAGTGGTCAAACAATTGTGATTTTACTGTTTTATGTTGATGAATTGTGTTGATGTAGCTAGCAAACATGGTATAAAACACACATCATATGTAAAACGCTATCAGTAGCTTCTGGTACCCTGTACTATTAACTAAATATTCTCTGAAAATTAATGTTGTAAATGTGCGTTGATATGTGATCACTGTTACATTTTTGTTATATATTCTCCTACTTGCTAAGAAAGTTGAACATATTTAAAAATCTCGGTGCAAACCTGGTGCCCATTGATATCCCTTTTATCTGTAATGGAAACAAAAGCATTAATTGTGTTTTCAACATTCCCATCCTTGCTCTGCCACCTGTCATACAAAAAAGAAACCATCAGTTGCATATAAACCACATTGTTTATATACGAACCAGGCTTTACATAAGAGGATTGGAAATAAATGATCCGTACCGGTGCCATACTCTATGCAAAACCAGTTCCTTATAGGTCAGTCTGAGGTTTGCATTATAAAAGCTGGTTTCATGCCAGCCTGTCAGCAGAGAAGGATATCAGGAAAGTATCTCTGTAAATTAGACCGTAGCTCCTATTTATTGGATCATGTATCTGCAAGCCGTTACTTTCTTAAGAGTAATTAAAGTCTTAGAGGTTACGATTGGACTCGCTCTCAATGGATTTATCGTGACAGTGAATCTGATCTGGTGGTGGAAATCCAGAACTGTGCAAACCGTAGATCTGATCATACTGAACCTGGGACTGGCTAGACTTATTCATTTCATCATCTCTTCAATTTATGAATCACCATTATTCACTAATATGACTGTGCATGATTTGGAATACGCCCTTGCAATCTTCCTGTGTGTTGTCACGTGCATAAACAACTACAGCCTGTGGCTTGGGGCTCTATTGTGCGTTTTCTATTGTGTAAAGCTCACAAACTATAGCCAAAGATTCTTTACATACCTAAAGCTAAACATCTCAAAACTGGTCCCTGGGTTCCTGGTGGCATCTCTGGCAACATCTTTTTTTTGCAGCCTGCCCTTTGGATGGTTTGTGTATGACATAAAGACATTCAATTCTACAAATGTCACTGGTGGATTCTATGAGCAACGGATTGTTCTAAATTACTTCAACCTATTAATTATCTATATCGGGGGATCAGCATTGCCATTGTTTTTATTTTGTTCCGCATTTTCTCTTCTGATCAGGTCACTGTGGAGTCACTCTCAGCAGATGAAGAGTGTGAGTTGTGGCTTCAAACCTCCTCAGCTCGATGCCCATATAAACGCAATTAAAAACATGTTGGCCTTTATTTTCCTTTGTCTCATCTGTTTTTTAAGCTCTACTCTGTTTCCTCTCAGCCTAAGATCCAAAAACAAGGTGTGTGAAGTGTTATGCACCATTGGTGTCTTAGCTTACCCATCCCTTCACTCCGTTGTCTTAATATGGAGCCACAGACGACTGAAACATCTCATATGGAGAGCCATCCACTGGGCGATGGGGAAACAAATTCAGATTGATTCATAGCAAGTCTTTTAATTGTAGTTAACATAAGAGTGAGCATGGCTATTCAACCTGAAGATCCAAAAAAGACTTTGTATCAATACATCATATTGTATCATTGTGTAAATACATCGTGCTCTATTACATTCTTCACGCAAAAACGCACGCAGAACGCGTGAATTTTTGCACGCAGCGTTAAACGTTAACGCGCGTAAATTAACGCTAGTGTTACAATCCTCGCGCATTTTTTATTCCGTCAAAAAATAACGCGTGTAAAACGGACGCGCAAAAACGCACGTTTGCGCGCATAAATCAATGTGCGGACTGTTTTTTCACGCGGTTCAGCCAATCAGAATTAAGAACCACAATTGTCTCCCGTTTGACTTTGACAGGTGCAAAAACCTATCTGCGCATATATGCTGCATCAATAAAAAAAACACGCACAACATCTCAATTTTATTGTTTGGGTATGTGTAGAATGTGTAACTATACTGTGCTGTATTCTTATTTTCGTGCTGGTGTATTTGGTTTCGGCCAGGACGTTCAGATTTGCAGTTACCACCAGCTTTTAAAAGACGTTAAAATAATGCGCGCAAACACTGTGCGTTAAATTTTGCGCATAGATTGTAATACCATCCGCGTAAAAGCGCACGAATGCATTTGCTCTCACAATGTTAAGTACAGGACGCGCGCAGTACAGTACGCTCGCGCAGGTTCACCCGTGGTAGAAGTTAAGGCGCATTTTTTGCGCGGACATTGTAATACGATGTTCAGCGCAAAGGGTTTTGCCCCTCGCGTTAATGTGTTTTTGCGCACGCGTTAACGTTTGCGCAAAGAATGTAATAGAGCCATCATATTTTCCTTACACAGGATTGCCCACAAAATTTGCAAAACCATCTCTTGTGTACACAAGGTGTAACTGACTTATGGATTCAACCAAGTCCTGAATCAAAGATAATAATAGCAAGTAATGGGGTCAAAGAGACTGATCGGGATGTTGCACTTTTATCATCACTGTAGGATCTCCTTCTGGATTAAGGTGTGTTTCATACCCATACTGACTGCCACCACTTCACAGGTCACGAGACTTTATTCTCCTCCACTGTCTCTACTTGTCGTACAATGCCGTGTCAGCAAATGTCTCAGAAAACTTTCCCGAAAGATGCCTGAACACATTACCCATGATATAAAAATGATAAACCACACGTGACCCACAACCTTTTAATATGAATCCTATTTTTCCGTAACAAGATTGGAAATGAAGTAATGGGTGATATATTCTATGCGAAACAAGTGTCTTTTATTTCAAACCAAAGATTGCATTTTGGAAAGTTAATATCACAGTAAAGACTAATCGACATTACTGGAATTCAGGAAATAATCGCCGTGAATTAAATCATATTTACTAATTCATCGACGGGGTAACAAGCCCAGAGTTTGTATTTGCAAGCTGTTACTTCTTTCTTAAAACTACGCAAAGTAATAGACATTTCCATTGGATTAGCTCTCATGGGCTTTACGTGACTATGAATCGAATTTGGTGGCTGAGACTCAGAATCGTGCAAACTGCAGATCTGATCATATTTGACCAGGCACTGGCTAGACTTCTTTTAATCAGCTCACCAATTCATGAACTTGCCTTCATACACTGATGCATTTCTACATCATCTAGAGCAGAGCCTTGAAATCTTCCTGTTTGCTGTTCCGTGCGTAAACAGCGAATAAGGAGCCACAGGCGACTGAGACATCTCAAATGGAGAGACATCCACTCGGCAATGGGAAAAAGTGAGTTAGACTAAAGCAAGTCTCTTACTATAGTTATCTGAGAGCACCAGTGGCGGAAGTACCAGGGTCGCAGCGACTGGGCCCTGGCATTCCGGCAATCAGCACTGGAATCTGGGAGCAGCGCCACCGGCCGTTCCTCTCCCTACGAGCGGCCGCTGGCTTGCAGCCTGGCCGATCGTGTGGGATGGGAACCACCTGACCAGCGCAGCGATCTCGCGAGATCTGCGGCTGCACTGGTCAGGTGGTTCCCGGCGAGCGGCCAAGGTGCATGCTGGCGGCGCTCAGGAGAAGAACAGGCCACGGCAGAGGTGAGAGCTGGGGGCAATCTATCCATGACAGCTGGGGGGGCAATCTATCCATGTGAGCTGGGGGGCAATCTATCCATGTGAGCTAGGGGCAATATATATATATCCATGTGAGCTGGGGGGCAATCTATCCATGTGAGCTGGGGGCAATATATATATATCCATGTGAGCTGGGGGAAATCTATCCATGTGAGCTGGGGGCAATATATATATATCCATGTGAGCTGGGGGCAATATATATATATCCATGTGAGCTGGGGGCAATATATATATATCCATGTGAGCTGGGGGCAATATATTTCCACGTGAGCTAGGGGCAATACTATCTTTTTTAAATTGCAGGGAAAAAAAGTAAAAATATAGATTTTTTTGGGGGGGGCCCTTCATGGATTCTTGCACTTGGATTCTAGTTACGCCACTGGAGAGCACATATGTTATCAAACCCAGAATTCTTTGAATCGACATCTCCAAATATTCCTAACACATCTTTTGTAAGTCTACAAGTCAAGCTTGCCCTACAAACACGAGAAAGATCTCCTGGGAACCTGGTGCTATGTGTGAGGGAAAATGCCCACAGGATTCTGCCAGGATCCAATTCAGAGAGGAGTTTGACAACAATTGCGATACATCAGTTCAGGTGAAACAGAATTTTGACCAAAATACACATACTTCATCAAGCTTGAGAAAGGTCCTTCTTGTGTAGGATAGCCCTCAAGTCATTCCAGAAAACATGTTGGATTTTTGTCTACACTAAATCGTGGCTTTCTGAACTTTCATTCATTAATTTATCGGCTGGGTGGAGTAGAGGTAACATCACTGCTCTATAACCATGGAGAGAGACTGTGGAGACACAGGTTTGATCCCGGCAAGAGCACCTCTCCAGTAAGTGTCCTTGTCAAGACACCTAACGGTACAGACTCGCCACCCGGCCAGGACATACTTGAAAACGAGAGAAATATCAATGTGTCCTTCCTGGTAATATCCTTTCTCAAAGAAAAATTCATCCTTAGCCTGGCTGTCACTTTATTACATTTACATGGTTATTCAAAGAGCTCAGAATTGCTGGAGAAAGGTAACCGAACGCTGTATTTCAGCCTACGGTTACCTTTCCTGGCCATTCGGCTATTCAGAGAGCAGGCAATTCGCCAAATGTTGGCGAATTGCCTGCACATACGTACCTGTTCGAGGGCAGTGAATCCCCATAGAGAAGCAATGCTTCATCTATTCAGAGAGCACAAACCAGAAGAGAAAAGTTGCCGAATTGCCCTGCCATTCCGGGGTTTCATTCGACAGGTTTATTCAGGAGAATCCCATAGGCTTCAATGTTAAAAATATTCCCGTTTTAATTCAATATCTAATAAACAGTTTATTATTATTTTATTCTGCAGCAAAAAGTCTCTTTATTTTTAGATTTTCCCTGCGGCGGCGGCTTTTCCCTACATTTCGGCGGCCCTGTGGTGCTTGCTGAATACACCACAGGGTCGCCGGAATGGGATTGCCGAATCGTACTGAATTGAAGAGAACGAAAAGTCACCGAATGTGCAGTGTTTTTTTGATTCTCTTTGAATAACCCTGTAAATATATATTTTCTGCAATCTCAACGTGAACCTGCTCAATCCCGCAACCTAAACTACAACACTACTGCTGTTTAATATTTGAAGTTTATATCCTGTTACTTTCCAAGACTCTTTTTGTTAATATTGCTGACTCTTTATTGACTAGAATTTATTTTTGATAAGTTAAGTTGTCTCCTCTCCCTTTTCCTCGATAAACAATTCAGTTCCAGGTGACATCAAAGCTGAGACTCAACCAAAGCATGATCCGGTGTTCTGCCCATCGAGCGAACTTGCCATAATGGCGAACCCGCGTCACTTCCGGTGCACCTACGTCACCAAAAGTGAGGCGGATCAGCTGGATACAGCATCCGGAATGGCAGTGAAACCTCTGATCAGCTGCAGATAGGAAGGAACACCAACGCAGGGCCCGCACACTGCAGTCACGTCATCCAACCCTGCTGTGTAACATCCAACCCTGCACTCTGTATAACACACAACCCCCCTCCCACGGCTCTGTATAGCGCACAAGCCTACTGACTGTGAGCCGCACACCCTGAATATATAGAGGAATCTTGAAATAGACAGTGTGTAGTTAGAGATTCCTCTATATATTCTGGGGGTGCGGGTCACAGTCAGTAGGCTTGTGCGTTATACAGAGCCGTGGTAGGGGGGTTGTGTGTTATATGAGAAAGTAATTCCTTCCTGTCTGCAGCTGATCAGAGATTTGACTTTGAAACACAACACCACTCCGGTGACGGAGGTTCGCTGATCTGCCATTTTGGATGCTGTATCCAGCTGATCCGCCTCACTTTTGGTGACGTAGGTGCACCGGAAGTGACGCGGTTCGCCATTATGGCAAGTTCGCTCGATGGGCAGAACACCGGCTCCAACACATCATTACGCTTATCTCAATCTTGTTTCAAACTTGTTTATGGATGACGTTTACAAGAGACAAACAAACGTTTCTACGAAGATAACGTATATTTTATTGCACTTGGTTGCTGGTGAAAAACCTTGTTAAAAACCATACATGGCAATTGGGAGACAATGGGTCCACTAGAGACAGAATGTATCTATCTTCTCGGCACATGGCAATCTGTGCCGCATCTTCACCAGCGTTTGAAAATTAAATGGGTTACCATTCATTTGAAAGAGCTTCCCAGGTAGAAGATTTACCTCATCTGGCAAAGCTGAGGGTTGTCTCACCACATTACAAATATGTCTCCATGGCTTTGTTCTCAGCTCTTTTGTCTCCGATTCACTGTAAACCTAATTTCTTGACCCGGGTCACCGTTTGCAAGAGGTTGGAGTGCATTTCCCAACGCATCTACCCTTTTTAACGTTAGGGAGATACAGAGTCTGGCATTTTATCGGCACTACACATCTCAACTCATGTGCGAGAGAGGCAGAGACAGCTATAAGTATATCCTGCAGAAGAACTGCTCTATGGTGTACGGCTTGAAGGAGAAAAGTTACCAGGAAAGGCTTAATGATCTTAACATGTACAGCTTGGAAAAAAGACGAGACAGAGGAGATATGATAGAAACATTTAAATACGTAAAGGGAATCCACAAGGTAGAGGAAGGGAGTATATTTAAAAGGAAACAAAGTAGCAAAACAAGAGGACATAGTCTTAGATTAGAGGGGCAAAGGTTTAAAAGTAACATCAGGAAGCATTATTTTACTGAGAGGGTGGTGGATACATGGAACAGTCTTCCAGTAGAAGTGGTAGAGGCCAAAACAGTAATTGAATTTAAGCAGGCATGGGATAGGCATAAGGCTATCCTAAACAAAAGATAAATCCAGGTAAAGTATCCATGTAATTGGGCAGACTAGATGGGCCGAAAGGTTCTTATCTGCCGACATTTTTCTATGTTTCTCTCTCCCCCCCACAGCCAAGTAATGTTAATTTTGACAGCAAATTTAGCTGTAGTCATAGTCTTCTGACTAAATGCCATTTAGTTTTAGTCATATTTTAGTCATCTGAATTGTTTTTAGTTTTAGTCTAGTTTTAGTTGACTAAATGTCATAAGGTTTTAGTCGACTGAACATAGAGTAGATTTTATCAACTAAAAATCGAATGGGATTTAAGTGTATTCTGAATTATTTAAGCATTTCTCTAGAATGTCTGCACTCATTATATACTCCTGGAGTAAACATTTTATCTGAATATTGAAAATTCCTCATTTCTCTCTTACTTGAGATTAGTTCTGATTGGATCTCTTCCAAAATAGCCCCGCCTTGACATTTTCATCTAGTTTTTATTAGTCGACTAAGATGTCAGTGCATTTTTGTGATAGTTTGAGTCATCATAACTTAATATCTATTTAGTTTTAGTCTAGTTTTAGGCACAAAAAAAAATTAGTCCACCAAGACTTTGACAAAATTAACACTGCACACAAGACAGGAAAATCAAGGAGGATCTTGGTATATAAGGTGTTAGGGTTCTGCAACTATAGGTTTCCCAGGACCTCTATCTCAGACAGTCGTTCTGTTTTGAAATTACGTATCATAGACCAGAAATACTGGGAGAGATGATATGACAACAAGGACAGGAGGATTGTTACGGTGGCCCATGTCCAGGAAAGTGTTGCGCCTTCGGCCCATGTCCAGGGAAGTGTTGCGCCTTCGGCCCATGTCCAGGGAAGTGTTGCGCCTTCAGCCCATGTCCAGGAAAGTGTTGCGCCTTCAGCCCATGTCCAGGGAAGTGTTGCTCCTTCGGCCCATGTCTGGGGAAGTGTTGCGCCTTCGGCCCATGTTCGGGGAAATGTTGCGGTCGTCACAGCAGCTGATATCCAGAAAGCCTTATTCCAGGGTACTGTGTACTACCGGACAGAGAATGGTGCTGCCCGCGAATCAGACGCAGCATGCAGGAAGGACAACCAATCGCAGCACATGACCGGCCATCCTATAGCAGAACAGGGCGTCTCCTCTGAGCACCAATAGGAAGTGCTGTGGCTCCATTTAAAGGGCTTCATTTCTCATAGCAAATTGCCCTAGCGTGGTTCCATTTACGCCTAGTGCCTTGTTGTTATTGCTGCATTCCTATCTGACTGATTTCCTGCTTATTACGATCCCGGCTTGTCTCGATTTCCCTGTATTCTGGCAGCCGGAATTTTGGCATAGTATAAACGGACCTCTATTCCTTAACCCCTAGCTATGTGTGTTTTTGTTGGTCTGCTCTGCTTAACCCGGCCATTATTAAGGACCGGCTAGCTAGAGCACTGTGGGTTACTTCATTCAGCAGGTTGTTTTACTTTGCACTCCGCCACTTTCTCTGTGTTCGTCGTTCTCAGTATTACTGACCATAACCCGGCCATTACTAAGGACCGGTTGGTCTGTGTCTGTTGGCTTATCGTCTGCAAGCGGGGTTACCCGATCCTGACAAGGATAAAGCACAATAGGTTGCAACATAGACAACGCGCAGCAAAAGTTTTAGAGAGGTGAATATTTGAACGGGTGAGTTGTCATGTGCCCATGAGAGGATTGATAGCTCTTCATCATAACTAAGTAACCGGCTTGTAGAGGTAATCTACTAAAGGATGGGTAAAAATCTAATACAGGGATTTACTATCTGATTAGTTTCACACCCATAAAGCCATAAAAGGGGCTAAAATGAGGCCAAGTAGATGAGGTCTTATTTAGGTTAAAATTAGTTAAGTGAGAGACCCGGAACCAGAACATTTGCCTTTGATAGGATTGCTACTCCAGGTGTCATTTGGTTGATCAAATAATTTTAATGTCGCCATGTTGGTTTTGATATGTGGTGTGCTGGAGTCTGTCTCAATTGAGACTAGAGCTGAGATGGTGACGAGCATCACTTAATCTCAGGTAGTTGTGAAGAGGTGGAGTTGGGAAACGCAAAATATCTTTACTCAGGACTTACTAACTGATCCATATCATAGCTGTGTAATTGGTGAACATGTGACCTTAATGCATGAGGTGTCTTTTGTTTTAAAATAAGATAAGTGGCCTGGGAAACAGGAGACATGGGGCCCTATTCCATAGTTGTCGATAAGATAACTATAGGAGACATTACACGTAGCGTCTCCTTTACATATCTTATCAACGGGAATCGCTATTCCATTCTTACCGCAAACGGAGTTTCCGGCCTGAATGTAGTGATTCCTGTGTGAGGCTAATGTCTCCTATACTTATTATATCAGATGTTGCCTTTCTCCTCCACGTGGAAGTGCAGGCTATGCCAATGTAGCTTGCGCTTCCACCTGGGAGACGTTATTTCACTGTGAAACGCTTCCTCCATGAAGCTGGAATTTAGTGATTTTGCAATTGCAAACACTCTGACCCTCCCCATTAAATCCCATATTCACCTCTCATCCTGCAGTGGAGAGGGTGGCATGATCCGCTTCTTCGCCTCTCAGGCAGCAGAGGGAAACTGGGGACAAATAGTTCCTAGTCTCCCTAGGCAATTTCTCCGTGGCACTGCGCAATCTCGCAAAAGTGAGCTCGCACAGAATTTGTGGCCGGGACACGCAAGGCTCCATGGTGTCATATGGACTCCATGAGCTGATACTCGTGGGGTTGCGGAGCGCCACTGTCACTTTAAAACATCTTGCTCAGCATGCAGACGACACCCTGAGAGAGTCCTCACTTTGCAGCCACGATCAGCCGTTATTTCGGCAGATCGCTGTGGTCTCCCGCCTACGGGACCCTGGGCTGCGCACTGATGTCATCGTACCGGGCGCAATGATGTCTGTTTCCGGCAAACCCTCCGCCACAAGAGCAGGGAGAGTGCCTGAAGGGGAGGGGGCACATTTGGACCCCTCTCTCTCCCCATCGCTAATGGCCAGGGAAGAAAGAAAGGCACTGCTGGAAAGGGCAGAAGTCTGCCCTTTCCAGCGGTGCCTCTCTTTAACCCCTTAGGTGCTTGATCGCGATGATATCAGTCTCCCCCCACCCACTGATGTCATCGAGCATGGATGCGATGATGTCAGTTAGGGAATTAACCCATCTATGGTGGAGGTAGAGGGGTCCAAAGGACCCCTGTATCTCCTGATCATGGCAGCTAGAGGGTCATGTTTGGTATCATTGGAAAATCCAGAGCATGCCCTGTCCAATTATACCAAACATGACCAGGTTCAGTGTAAAATAAAAGTTTATAAAATTAGTAACTAAATTAAAATAAATATAGAAATTAATTTTTTCGTCTGTTTAAATTTATTAATGCAGCACAATTGTTCACTTTTAAATTATAATGTGAACAACGATGATGCACTAATGAAAAATTTAGTTTTTTCACTTTTAGCTAAAATCGCGTATTTTCTCTGAAAAATACAGTAACGGGTTCCCATTTCTAAATTTTTTAACACGTATACTTCATAAAATATATAACTGCAAAGGCTCAGATGATAAAATCTGAAAAAAATCATTTTACGCACTGTAGATGATTGAAATGTTAAAGAAAATGCAATTAAAAAACAATTTGCTATAGCATTTTGGCAGGACATGACGTATAAATATGATAATGATATATTATGAATCTGCCGAGTCTGCCGTACAAAAGGATATATAATTTGTCTGGGTCGTATAATAAAACGTGACTTCATTCTCGTTTAAATATGATGAGCAAAACCGGTAAAAATTAGCTTAGCACGGGTGAAATAGCTCAGCAGTGAAGGGGTTAAAGGACAAAGGGTCAATATTTTTGATATCCAGAGTAGAAACATCATGAAAGACTAGATATTTGAAGCTTTGTAAAGGCAGCAAAGGGCTTCAGAACGAAGAAGAGGAAATTAGTTAGATTAGGGCTGTCAAACTCCAGCCCCCATCATGTTTCTGAACTACCACTCCTATCTGTTGCAGTGAAAGAATTCTGGGAATTGTAGGCACCAACATGTGGAGGGATGTGAGTTTGAGGCCCCTGTGGGAGAAGCTAGAAGTAAACTAGAATATATTAGGTAATGGGTGCCTCTAACATTGTCAATAAGACAGCCATTCCACTGCAAGAGACCAAAACATGGAAGAGGTATTCTGAGGATTGAGAATAGATGAGTTGGCTGAACTCTTCCTGGACTCATAAGACAATGAAAAGCAGTGAGAAATCTCTGCTAGTTTTAGTGTTTGGGAAAAAGGTGACCATGAGCCAAGACAAGAATTGGCAACCTTTATCCTCTACATGTTTTGGAACTACATGTATCATGACAAGCGATCATGTCAAACAAATCTTATTGAATTTTGTGATTGGGTAAAGGTGGTGCAGTAGACATTGGGTTTGTGATTGGGTAAAGGTGGTGCAGTAGACATTGGATTTGTGATTGGGTAAAGGTGGTGCAGTAGACATTGGATTTGTGATTGAGTAAAGGTGTCGCAGTAGACATCGGGTTTGTGATTGGGTAAAGGTGTCGCAGTAGACATCGGGTTTGTGATTCGGTAAAGGTGGTGCAGTAGACATTGGGCTTGTGATTCGGTAAAGGTGGTGCAGTAGACATTGGGCTTGTGATTCGGTAAAGGTGGTGCAGTAGACATTGGATTTGTGATTGGGTAAAGGTGTCGCAGTAGACATCGGGTTTGTGATTCGGTAAAGGTGGTGCAGTAGACATTGGGTTTGTGATTGGGTAAAGGTGGTGCAGTAGACATTGGGTTTGTGATTGGGTGTCACGGCTCACTGCAGGGTTAAGGATTCGAGCCCAATATGCGGTTACTCAGATGAAGAGGCAGAAAAGGGGGGTTGTAATCAAGAACATAGGTTTATTGAATAAACAAACTTAAACCAGGAAGGGGAATCTGAATAACTAATAACGATAGATAGGAGCTGGATGGGCAGGATAAAATATACTTAGCAGAAGGGGTATACAGGACAGGACACTGAATAGCACAATAGGGCTAACAGAAGATACTGGATGCTGAATAAAGAATAAACACAGGTGAACAGGAACTGAACACTGAATAAAGAATAAAACACAAATCAGAGCTTGACTGAACAAAAAATGGAAAACAGATACAAAAGAACACACTAACTGGTACAGAGGGTGGAGGATCAAAAGACACAGAAGGCAAGAAGACAACATAAGATCAGGCGCGGTATCAGAAAGGTCAAGACTGGAGAGTGGTTAAATCAGGCATTGGTCGGTGGCAGGCGGCTGGCATGGAAGTAGTCAGAGTCCATAATCCAATGTCATACACGGGTTAATCAATAGATGGGATGATGGGAGTTGCAAAGGGATCCAGAAAATGGGGAATGCAAGGAATGTCCAGGAAGGAGGGTAGCAGAGATAAGGGAGTCCTCAGGATACCAGATGGAGGGGTTCTCAGGATACCAGATGGAGGGGTTCTCAGGATACCAGATGGAGGGGTTCTCAGGATACCAGATGGAGGGGTTCTCAGGATACCAGATGGAGGGGTTCTCAGGATACCAGATGGAGGGGTTCTCAGGATATCAGAAGGAGGGGTTCTCAGAGTGCCAGCTGAGCATCAGGCAGGTCAGTGCATAGCACACAGGTCAGGCTTGCAATGAGTCGTTCTAATGTTAGAAAAGACGATGCAGAAGCTCTGATTCAGAGGTGAAGCTGGATTAAATGGGCATTGCAGGCCCAGCCCACACCTGAGGCTGGAGAGGTGAAGGAAAATCAGGAACAGATCCCTTAGTACTTAGACACCAGTCCAGGTAATGGCAAAATCAGGACTGGAACTGCAATTCATTTGCCTTTTTTACCGCGTCTGCGGCGCGAATCGTGACATTGGGTAAAGGTGTCGCAGTAGACATTGGGTTTGTGATTGGGTAAAGGTGGTGCAGTAGACATTGGATTTGTGATTGAGTAAAGGTGTCGCAGTAGACATCGGGTTTGTGATTGGGTAAAGGTGGTGCAGTAGACATAGGGTTTGTGATTGGGTAAAGGTGGTGCAGTAGACATAGGGTTTGTGATTGGGTAAAGGTGTCGCAGTAGACATCGGGTTTGTGATTCGGTAAAGGTGGTGCAGTAGACATTGGGTTTGATTCGGTAAAGGTGGTGCAGTAGACATTGGATTTGTGATTGGGTAAAGGTGGTGCAGTAGACATAGGGTTTGTGATTGGGTAAAGGTGGTGCAGTAGACATTGGGTTTGTGATTGCGTAAAGGTGTCGCAGTAGACATTGGATTTGTGATTGGGTAAAGGTGGTGCAGTAGACATTGGGTTTGTGATTGGGTAAAGGTGTCGCAGTAGACATTGGATTTGTGATTGGGTAAAGGTGGTGCAGTAGACATTGGGTTTGTGATTGGGTAAAGGTGTCGCAGTATACATTGGGATTGTGATTCGGTAAAGGTGGTGCAGTAGACATTGGGTTTGTGATTGGGTAAAGGTGTCGCAGTAGACATCAGGTTTGTGATTGGGTAAATGTGGTGCAGTAGACATTGGGTTTGTGATTGTGTAACGGTGTCGCAGTAGACATTGAGTTTATAATTGGGTAAAGGTGGAGCAGTAGACATTGGGTTTGTGATTCATAAGGATGGTGCAGTAGACTTTGCTTATTTAGGTTTCAGTAAGGGTTTTGATACTGTTCGTCTTTGAAGTTTATCCATAAATTGCAATCTTTCAGATTGGATTCCAAAATTGTTGAATGGATTAGGCAGTGGCTAACTGACAGCAACAGAGGGTTGTGGTCAATGGAGTTTATTCGGCGCAAGGTCTTGTTACCAGTGGGGTACCTCAGGGGTCAGTACTTGGACCCATTCTCTTTAATATTTTTATTAGTGATATTGCAGAAGGTATTAATAGTAAAGTGTGTTTTTCTGCTAATGACACAAAGATTTGCAACAGGGTTGACGTTCCTGGAGGGATCAGCCAAATGACAAATGATTTAGATAAACTAAAAAATGGTGGGAGCTGTGGCAATTGAGTTTTAAGGTGGAAAAATTCAAGATTATGCACCTGGGGTGTAAAAACCCAAGGGCTGAATATAGAATATTTGATGCGGGGGCGTGGCCGACTACCTAGAGGAGCAGACGTGTCCCGATGGAGCTCCGCTCGTCTGCTCTGTAAAGGGACCTTCAGAAGAGTTTATACGCGGTATTTTGCAACATTTATGGGTCCCAGGGTGACTGGCCATCGGCATAGTACAGTCCGGAGCCCGTTTAGTCCCCCCTCCGGACCAGAGACTCGGATTGCGGCTGCCGCCTCGTGACTAACGCGTGGTGCTGGCGGCCATCTTGTGGCCTACATACCCGGCTCTGCTGTACGAACCGCCCTGCCCCAAGACAACCTTATGCGGAGGGCTATGGAGATGGAGGGCCCTCGTCTCCTGGCCAACCCGGCTGACTGTCCTGCGGTGGCGGCGACCGGATCTGAGGAGAGATGGAAGAGCAGCTCACCTGCCCGTGATCGAGGTGACTCAGCCATGATCTCGGGCCTGGATGCCTGTCTGCGCATCCTGGCGGAGGAAGATGATGCAGCCCCGGTTACGAGGGGTGTGTGGCGCCGGCTGATGGCCTCGCTGCGAAGCTGCGGAGAGGCGACGAACGCGAGAGAGATGGAGAGGACGGAGGCCACCTCGGGATCCAGTGCCGCTGCGGCCTGCTTGCCTACTGCGGCTGCGTCGGGGAGTTGTACCGGGAGCGGTGGACGCCTACGGATGTTGGACCTGCGGCCTAGGCCTGCGAGACCGGCGACTGAGATGGTAGATACCTGGCGATTCAAGATGGCTGACGGGGTCTGCGGTGCGGAATTGAGTGGTGTGGATGAAGAAAATGACGTCCCTTACCTTCCAGAAGAAGAGGAGCCAGCCGATTGTGGGGTGGTGGACGACCCGGTGATAGCTGCAGTGATCTTTGTGGCTCCTTCTCGGTCGGAGGAGATGACGCAGTCCGCCGTCCGTGGACTGTCCACCGCCATGCGGCTAGGATCCTCCCGGCAGAGTGTTGTGGCTGGAGGGGTGATGGAGGTTTCGAGGAAGGAAGAAGCCCGCCGTCCCTGTTGCGAGATTGAGGGCTCTAGTGTTTTGCAGGGCCTCCCTTGCGTTGCACCGGGGGCCTCGGTCCCTCTTAGTTTCCGAGACACGGGCTGAGGTGATTTCCCCACCCTCTATGTGTGTGTTCTTTATATTTTTACTTTGCTGTTTTTTACCCCAGATGAGACTTTTTGACAGTTGGTTTTTCTTTTCTCTTCCACTTACTTTTACCTTGAAACACCTAAGATGACTTTGTTATTTTTAGGAGTAAATGTGGTGTTTTTTTTTTTTTTTCGGAAGCACCTGCAGACTTTCGTTGTTGTCCCCCCCCCTTTCCACCCCCCCACTACGACATATTGTTACTTCGGAGCCGAGATTCCCCCATCCCTTGATATTGCTCTGTGTATTGCTCTGTGTTCCCCTGAGACATCTCCCCTCTTATTTCTTTTAAGCTGAGACCCCCTCCCCTTTTCGGGGGATGTTTGTTATTTTTTACAAGTAGTACTTATGCTGTGGTTGGCCCTGCGTGGCCCTTGCATTAATACGTTTGATTATATGCTGCCTTCTTTACAAAATAAAAATCTTAAATACAAAAAAAAAAAAAAAAAGAATATTTGATGCATGTGAGGTTTGGGATTTAGGGGTTAATATTGCAGATGATCTAAGGGTAAGTAGTCAATGTAATAGAGCAGCAGGAAATGCTGGCAGAATGCTTGGTTGTGTAGGGAGAGGTATTAGCAGTAGGAAAAGGGAAGTGCTCATGCCACTGTACAGAGCACTGGTGAGACCTCACTTATAGTACTGTGTGCAGTACTGGAGACCGTATCTCCAGAAGGATATAGACATCTTAGAGAGAGTTCAGAGAAGGGCTACTAAAATGGTGTACGGCTTGAAGGAGAAAAGTTACCAGGAAAGGGTTAATGATCTTAACATGTACAGCTTGGAAAAAAGACGAGACAGAGGAGATATGATAGAAACATTTAAATACATAAAGGGAATCCACAAGGTAGAGGAAGGGAGTATATTTAAAAGGAAACAAAGGAGCAAAACAAGAGGACATAGTCTTAGATTAGAGGGGCAAAGGTTTAAAAGTAACATCAGGAAGCATTATTTTACTGAGAGGGTGGTGGATACATGGAACAGTCTTCCAGTTGAAGTGGTAGAGGCCAAAACAGTAATTGAATTTAAGCAAGCATGGGATAGGCATAAGGCTATCCTAAACAAAAGATAAATCCAGGTAAAGTATCCATGTAATTGGGCAGACTAGATGGGCCGAAAGGTTCTTATCTGCCCACATTTTTCTATGTTTCTTTATGACACTCAGCCGACTTAATGGATGACTGTGCATAATGGAAGATGTGGTTCCAAAACATCTGGAGGCCCAGGTTGCTGACCCCTGGGCTAGGAGATAATAGATGTTAAACAAAAATTGAATATGGTATCCAGAAGACCTAAGAGTATGCATTGGCGCTGTCTCTAGTGGCTATTCTGCCATTGCCATAAAACATACATAAGTAAGAAAAGAGACTGTGCATCCTAAACCTAATCCAATAAAAAATAAAATCACTTTATTGTGTCAAAAGAGATAAAATACAGATACATATATTTGTTTGAATTCTCTAAACAGCAACACATGAATAAATTATTTCATCAATCTCTTACCCAGGACATACTTGAAAATGAAAGAAATCTCAATGTATCCTTCCTGGTAAAAGCCTTTATAAATAAATAAATAAATCCGAAGCTAGAAAAAATCGTAACTCTGTATCATGAACTTCCTTGTGGAAAATGGAAACAGCAAACAGTCAATGTAAAGCAGCTTACGTCCAATAACTCCAACTACTGGAACGCACACATGGACTACGTGGACTACATGCCTATAAATACACTAACATTCCTACAGAAAAATTCAATACATTGTTAGTCTACAGTGCAATAACCTACTAATGATTAAAAGGGTACCTGAAAACCAGTGGAATACCCCCAACGTTTCGGCGCACTGATCTTCCTCTAGGGAGTTTTAACCCTTGGTAGGTTACTGCATTGTAGACCAACAATGTATTGAATTTTTTTATGGAAATGTTAGTGTATTTATAGGCAGGTAGTCCATGTAGTCCATGTGTGCGTTCCAGTAGTCGGAGTTATTGGATGTGAGCTGTTTTACATTGACTCTTTGCTGTTTCCATTTCCCACAAGGAAGTTCATGATGCACAGGGTTATTCAAAGAGAATCGAAAAGTCACCGCACGTTCGGTGACTTTTTGTTCTCTTCAATTCGGTTCCTTTTGCCGATCCCATTTCGGCGACCCTGCGGTGTATTCAGCAAGCACCACAGGGTCCCCAAATTGCAGGGAAAAGTCGCCGCAAACCCGCCGCAAAACCCGGCGAATTCACACCAAAAACCCGCAAAAACTTCTTGATTAACCCGCCGAAAACGCCCAAAAAAACCCGAGCAGGAGCCAATCACACGCAGCGCAACCCCTGGAAAAAGTCAACACCGCAGACGAATGCAGTGAATAAATTATAAAAACAGTTTGCTTGAATGTTTGAAAAGTGAAACGCTGTTTGCAAAGAAACTACTGAGCGAAAATGTCTGAAATTTACATATAAGATCCAATGAATGATAATAAAAAGGGCTGATACAGAAAAAATAAGTAAATTTAAAAAAAATCTGACTTTTTTTTAAAAAAATCCCGAAAAATGCTTAAAATATCCTAAAAAAATCTATAAATAAAGAGACTCTTTACTGCAGAATTTTATAATGAACGGTTTATAAGATATTGAATTAAAACGGGAATATTTTTAACATTGAATCCTGTGGGATTCGCCTGAATAAATCTGCTGCATGAAACCACCGAACAGCAGGGCAATTCGGCAACCTTTCACTGCTGGTTTGTGTTCTCTGAATAGACGAAGCATTGCTTCTCTATGGGGATTTCACTGCCCTCGAACAGGCACCGAACAGGCACCGTATGTGCAGGCAATTCGCCAGGATTTGGCGAATTGCCTGCTCTCTGGATAGTCAAATGGCCAAGAAAGGTAACCGAACGCTGATTTTCAGCGTTCGGTTCCCGTTCGGCAGCCATTCGGATCTCTTTGAATTACCCTGACAGAGTTGCGATTTTTTTTTCTATCTTCGTATTTGTATGAGATTGATTAAATAATTTATTCATGTGTTGCTGTTTAGAGAATTCAAACAAATATATGTATCTGTATATATGTTTTCTCACTTTCGATACAATAAGGTGAATTTATTTTTATTGGATAAGATTTTGGAAACAAAGTCTCTTTTCTTACTTAGGAGATAATAAACGCCATGAAGGCTCAGTGAAATAGTATCATTTAAAGGGACACTCAATGCAGCGTGACCACTCAATGTTCTTATCTATGGTAAGAACCTGTTGCCACTGTGATTGGCTGAGCTCAAGTCCCACAAAGAAAACAATGTATGGGAGGGCTGAGATGGTGACGTAGATACAGTATACAAAGCCTCTGATTCACAGGAAAGTGCTCATTCAGCATCAAGTCATCCAGTTTGAAGCTTCAAATAATTCCACGTGAGATCAATATCTATCTATTTATATGGTTTTTTTACAGCTCGTTATCCTAATCAGATTGGTACAGCTGACATACCTGGTTAGACAATCCAGTTTTGATTTATATGTTTTGTAATTTCTTATATGTTTTAAAATGCAGCACTTTAAGGAAATGTTAGGGTTTAGTCAGGAGTACAAAATAATGCTGTTATATTATTTATTTATTTATAAAGTATTTTATCAGGAAGGATACATTGAGATTTCTCTCGTTTTCAGTATGTCCTGGGTTCAAGAACATTGAAGTGTTACAGTCGTTACAGAAATACAAAGTAATAAAATGCAAGATATTAAAAACAAAACACAAATATACAGAAAATAAATAAGTAGGAAATATAGTCACTATGTTATATGTTTACAGGCGCATTCTGTATATAGTCACTATGTTACATGTTTACAGGTGCATTCTGTATATAGTCAGTGTTACATTTTTACAGGTGCATTCTGTATATAGTCACTGTGTTACATGTTTACAGGTGCATTCTGTATATAGTCACTATGTTATATGTTTACAGGCGCATTCTGTATATAGTGACTGTGTTACGTGTTTACAGGTGCATTCTGTATATAGTCACTATGTTACATGTTTACAGGTGCATTCTGTATATAGTCACTGTGTTACATGTTTACAGGTGCATTCTGTATGTAGTCACTATGTTACCTGTTTACAGGTGCATTCTGTATATAGTCACTGTGTTACATGTTTACAGGTGCATTCTGTATATAGTCACTGTGTTATGTGTTTACAGGTGCATTCTGTATATAGTCACTGTGTTACATGTTTACAGGTGCATTCTGTATATAGTCACTGTGTTACGTGTTTACAGGTGCATTCTGTATATAGTCACTGTGTTACGTGTTTACAGGTGCATTCTGTATATAGTCACTGTGTTACATGTTTACAGGTGCATTCTGTATATAGTCACTGTGTTACATGTTTACAGGTGCATTCTGTATATAGTCACTCTGTTACATGTTTACAGGTGCATTCTGTATATAGTCACTATGTTACATGTTTACAGGTGCATTCTGTATATAGTCACTATGTTACATTTACAAACACAATATGGCAGTGCTGATAAGATATTAAAGGAACACTCTAATAAAAAATCACCCCCCCCCCCGTTTTTTAACCTTAATCTATCCCTACTCCCTTAATAAATCGTTAGGTTTTTTTTTTTTGTAACTGTAATACTTACCCTAAAATCCTCTTGTTTCCAGCAGTGTCTTTTTTTTTTTTTTCATACTCACCTCCCTCCTCTTCCGCTCCTGTCCTTCTTGTGTCTTCTTGCCTTCTGGTTTACGTGAGAAGCGCGCATGCGCGCCTCTCACGTAAGCCAGCCAATCGGCAGGCTTCCTCCCGGCTCCCTCTGAGGATTAGTGTTGCGCGCAAGAGGATGCGCGCAACACTAACCCTCAGAGGGAGCCGCCAGCTTCTGCGGTGAGTTGGAGACGTCATCACGCTGAAAGCGCGATGACGTCTCCTACTCGGCAAAAGTCGGCAGAAGCGGGAAATATGATTCCCGCTCTGCTGACTGACAGCTGGGAGGGCGGAGTAAACGCCTCCGCCTCTCTCAGCTGGTTTCAGCATTTTCAGCTGATCGGCTGAGCAGAGGGAGGGGGGACAGAGGGCGGCATACTCCGGGCATCATGACCACCTAAAATAGCTTAGATGGTCATGTTGCCTAGAGTGTCCCTTTAAGGAAGGATCGCTACAGGCACTCGCATGTGGTTAGTGTCCCAAACCACCAAAATATATACCAATAGTCCAAGGGGATGGAGTGCAGAGAAAACAATGTTCCTTTCTTAAAGTCCCAGTAGTAGATTTCCCATATCCTGAAGAGAGCTTTCTTCCTAGGGTAACCTCAAAAAAGGAAAAACATCATCGTGCGATCTGATGTATACCACATGGATAAACCAAAGAAGCGTCAGCACTCACGTGAAATAGAGCCTTCCTGGCTCTGGATGATGCGCCTCTGGGTTATTAACGGCTGCCCACTTGCCCTTTTCGGTACTGGTAGTCTTGATACTTCAAGTCTTTACACCCTTAAATACGGATACAGACAGGGCATAGCATAGACTGTAATACTATGGAAAACAGAAAAGTGGAATAGAAATATACTCACACTTTCTTGGACCTAACCTAGGTCCTTAGGAATCAGGCTCAGAAGTTGTTGTAGGGTACAACTTCAAATAAAACCCCATGCGGTGGAGTAAAAATCGAAAATTTAATAAAACACAGCATAAAATACAAAAAAAAATATAAAATAAGGGAATAATTAGTGACCAGAATGCATTTCGCCCGTTGAGATATCCTCAGCTGGTTGTACAGATCAAATGTATCATTACTCCCTTTAAATACCCTAATCTCTCAATGGTTACCTAATTAGGAGTCTTCTTTTTGGCAGGGATTTCACCCCTACCAATCATATAATCCCTTTCATTTTGTTACCCTAATAGGTATAATAAGGAAGCCACTGAGGATATCTCAACGGACGAAATGCATTCTGGTCACTAATTATTCCCTTATTTTATATTGTTGTTGTATTTTGGCTAAATTATGGTGAAACTTATGCAGGCTTTGGATGAAAGTAACAATAGGTGTTTTAAAATTGGGCCTTTAGTGTCGGCAACAGTGCCGTCACACCGTAACCCCTCTGTGGTATTGTGGAAGAGTGCAGGGTTGGACCTTGCGGTCAAATATTAAAATGATACGAATCTGGTACAGGCGTCAGTGCACCCAAATATTTTGCCTTTGGCAGCAAGTGACTTCACACCATAAGTAACCCCTCTGTGGTATTGTGAAAGATTGCAGGGTTGGACCCTGCGGTCCAATATTAAAATGATATGAATCCGGTATAGGCGTCAGTGGCAGTGCACCCAAATATTAGGCCTTTGGTGCCAGCTAGTGCCTTCACAACGTAACCCCTCTGAGGTATTGTGGAAGAGTGCAGGGGTAGAGGTTTTAGTAATGCAGAAGAGATTCCCAATCTCTTCAGTTACGTCAGCATCAGGGGATTGATAGCTACTGATCCAGGACTGATTCATTTTTATAAATGTCAGCCGGTCTACAGAGTCAGTGGACAGACGCACTCTTTTGTCTGTGACAAAACCTCCAGCGGCACTGAACGTCCTTTCAGAAAGCACGCTGGATACAGGGCAACCTAGTAGCTGCATAGCATATAGTCTAAATTCTGGCCAGTGATCCAATCTCAAGCCAGTGGATCATCTGCTGTAAAGGTATCCAGGTCTGCCCTTGCCCCTGGGTAGTCCTGCACCATATGGTGAAGACGCTGGCAATGGGTGCCTACATTTGACGTCCCTGGGCGTCGTGGACTAGAAAAATTTAAAAAGGCATCAATCAAGTGGCGCTGGCCTTCTCCGCTCTTCCTCTGATCATCCGCAGCCTCAGAAGCACCTGTGTCATCACTTGGTAACCTACCAGTGCCTGGAAAGGTGTTACACAAGTGTTGCTTTAGAGCGTCCTCAAGTTGTTTCATCCTGTGCTCCCTCTGTGCGGGCAGGATGAGCTCTGCAACTTTCCCCTTGTATCGTGGATCAAGAAGGCTTGCCAACCAGTAATGATCCCTCTCCTTGATAGCACGAATCCTGGGTCCTTTAGCAGGCTTTGCAGGTTAAGGGAGCCCATGCAGCGTAGGTTGGAGGTGGCATTAGCTTCCGAGTCTTCCTGGTCAATGAGGATAACCCCATCGTGCACTTCCTCCTCCCAGTTACGTACTAGTCTTTGGGTTTCTGGGCACACAAAACCCTCCCTGGAGGAATCCTCACCTTCAGTGCCCCAACTACTTAAATATTCTTCCCCCTCATCCTCCTCCTGTCTGATCTGAGAACCCGCAAGAATGCTGTCTGCGTAAAGACTGGGGCCTTGAGAGCTAGGGAAGGCTTCTCTGCCTCTAGTGTCACATCTATAATTCCCCGCAGTGTGCGCTCCAGCAGGAACACTAAAGGAATTGTGTCACTGATGCATGCACTGTCCCTGCTCACCATCCTCGTTGCCTCCTCAAATGGTGACAGTACAGTGCATGCATCCTTGATCATCAGCCACTGTGGGGGGGGAAAAAAACCAAGTTGACCTGAACCTGTCCTTGTGCCATACTCACACAGGTACTCGTTGATGGCCCTCTGCTGCTTGTGCAGACGCTGCAGCATTGCTAATGTCAAGTTCCACCTGGTGGGCATGTCACACATCAGACGGTTTGTGGGAAGGTGGAATTTTCTTTGAATTTCTGCCAGGCGAACACTGGGAACGCTGGCTGCTGGGAATGACCGTCTGAAGTGGCTGCAGACTTTTCTGGCCTGGATGAGAAGCTCTGGCAGCCCTGGGTACTTGGTTAGGAAACGCTGTACCACCAGATTTAGGACGTGTGCTAGGCATGGTACATGCGTCAATTTACCCTTGCGTAGGGTGGAGAGAAGGTTGCTGCCATTATTGCAGACGATCATTCCCAGCTCAAGCTGGCGTGGTGTTAACCATCTCTGCACCTGCCCCTGCAGAGCTGACAGAATTTCTGGCCCGGTGTGGCTCCGGTCCCCTAAACAAACCAGCTCAAGCACAGTATGGCATCTTTTTGCTTAAGCCATTGCGTAGACCCTGTCAGGCGTCGGTTTAACTGCCACTTCACCAGAGACAGAGAAGGAGGAGGAGGAGGAGGAAGAGGGAGAGGTGGTGGTGGTGGAGCAGACAGACCTCATACAAGCAGCTTTCTGGAGGCGTGGTGGATGATCAAGCTCCAGCACAGAGCCCCATCTTGGATCCCTCCCAGCTGCAATCAGTTACCCAGTGTGCAGAGGAAGGAAATGTAACGACCCTGTCCATGCTTGCTGGACCACGTGTCTAAAGTCACATGCACCTTGCTGCTGACTGCCTTTCCCAATGACTGGATAACATTGTCTTCCACGTGCTGGTATAGTGCTGGAATGGCCTTGCATGAAAAGTAATGACGTTTTGGAACTTGCCACTGTGGTACAGCACATTCAGAAAATTCACGGAAGGGAGCAGAGTCCACCAGCTGGAAAGGCAGCAGCTGCAATGCGAGTAATTTTGCTAAGCTTGCATTTAAACGCTGTGCTTGGGGATGGTTGGGACTATATTTTTTCTTTTGCTGCAGCAGCTGCGGCAACGTAATCTGACTGCGTAAAACTTCAGCTACTGGGATGATGTCACATTGTGAGGAAGGACCTGCTGGTACATCCATTACTATAGCATCATCCCTGTCGGTGGAGGTTGTAGGCAATGACATGGCAGGACATACAGTGTGGGTAGAGACAGATGAGGAGGGGGCGGACCTACGCAAAGTTTTGCGCCAACGGGATGTGTGGCACTTGTTCATATGTCGCCTCAAGCACGTGGTACCCAAGTGTCCGGTGTTTATCCCACGCTTCAGCCTCCTCTGACATAGATTACAAATAGCAAAGGTGGGGTCTGCTGCACATTTCTTAAAGAACTCCCAGACAGCAGAGTTCCTGCATGTGTTCTTTGAGGCAACAGCGCTCTGCACCGGAGCAGCTCTGACATCTGATGCCTTGGACTGGCTAGTGCTACGGTTGGTCACAGAGGATGTTGTGCCTCGTGTTTGCTGTGCCTCCTCCTCCTCCCCCTCCTCCTCACTTGATTCCTCAGTTCGATCTGGCACCCAGGTGGAGTCAGTGACCTCATCATCATCAATGTCATCTTCACCCCCTATCTCCTCGTCACCGGAGCCAACTTGGCAGTATGCTGCTGGGGCAACATGAGTGCCAGTTATTTGTGTGTCATCACTAGCAACCCCTTCTTCTAGGTTGATTATACTCCCTTGCTCAACCTCAGAGATTGAATCAGAACACTGTACTTGCTGCGCATCCTCAAGCAGCATGTCACTCTCATTGTAGTCAAACAATTCAGCTGACTCCTCCGTGTGTGATAGCGAGGCTACGGCAGGAGTAGCTGTGGACATGGAGGCTGCATTAGATGCTTTGGCAGCTGAGGTGTACTGTAAAGCACTAGAAGCCTGGCTGGCAGAGGACTCTGAGGATGAGGATGGCCTGGCTAGCCAATCCACCAATTCCTCTCTATGTTGCTGCAGGTTAAGAAGACGGCCAGCACCAGTTATAAAGGACAAGCGTGCCCCTGCAGAGGATGCACCACGTCCACCACGACCAGAGGCAGAGCCTCCCGACACAGGGGCTGCTTGCCCTCTTATCTGTGTCTGGGAGCGTCTGCCTGTCCTTTTTGTTCTTTCAGACATGGTGAGTGATATATAGATTAATATATACAGAACTCTGATTCAACTCTGGTATAAAGATTTAAAGAACTCTGGTATAACTCAGTGAGACACACTGATAGCTGGCAGCCAGTGACAAGAGACAGATCACCTCAATTCACAAATGTTTTTAATAAATTAGTGAGCCCCAAAATACAGCGTGGTACTGTTTGTGTGACGAGACACAGATCACCTTAATTCACAAGTGTTTTAAAGAAATTAGTGAGCCCCAAAAAAAATTGCTGGCTGTGTGACAAGACACAGAAGATCACCTCAATTCACAAATGTTTTAAATAAAGTTGTAAACCCCAAACACAGTGACAAGACACACATCACCTAAATTCCCTGATATTTGGTCGAAATGAGACCCCACAGACCCCCCCAGTAGCGTGGCAGACCGGCAGTAACAACACACACAACTATCTCCTGTGAAATCTCCTCTGAAATGCATGCAGAAGCGCTGCGTGGAAACCTTATATAGTGTGCTGCGGGACTTAGCTCTGTGAGCCCATGAAATTTTGCCCAATCAGGACTCTGAGCGGTGATTGGCATAGTGTTCAACCAGTCTTGCACCAGACCTGTGGTCAGGTGCAAGGCTGTAGCCAATTATGAGCTTCAGGCCAGTGGGAAAATGCATTGTGGTCCATTGTGGTCGAACATGCGGCGAGCACCCGGAAATGTTCGGTGTTCGCGATCCGCTCGAACAGGCTAAGTTCGGGTCGAACCCCGAACTGTCCGAACCCGAACAGCTCATCCCTACTGCTGACTGCCTTTCCCAAAGACTCCATAACATTGTGTTCCACATGCTGGTATAGTGCTGGAATGGCCTTCTGTGAAAAGAAATGGCATTTTGGAACCTGTCACTGTGGTACAGCACATTCAGCAAATTCACGGAATGAAGCAGAGTCCACCAGCTGGAAAGGCAGCAGCTGCAATGCGAGTAATTTTGCTAAACTGGCATTTAGACGCTGTGCTTGGGGATGGTTGGGACTATATTTTTTCTTACGCTGCAGCAGCTGGGGCAACGTAATCTGACTGTGTAAATCTTCAGCTGATGGGATGCTGTCACATTCTGAGGAAGGACCTGGTACACCCATTACTGTAGCATCATCCCTGTCAGTGGAGGTTGTAGGCAATGACATGGCAGGACATATAGTGGGGGTAGAGACAGATGAGGAGGAGGACCTATTCAAAGTGTTGTGCCAACGGGATGCATGTCTTTCCCACGCTTGATCCTCATCTGACGTAGATTACAAAAAGCAACGGTGTGGTCTGCTGCACATTTCTTAAAGAACTCCCAGACAGCAGACTTCCTGTACATGTGCTTTGAGACAACAGTGCTCTGCACCTGAGCAGCTGTGACTTCCGATGCCTTGGACTGGCTACGGTTGGTCATAGAGGACGTTCTGCCTCGTTTTTGTTGTGCCTCCCCCTCCTCCCTTGACTCCTCTGTTGGATCAGGCACCCAGGTGGAGTCAGTGACTTCATCATTGTCATCACCCCCTATCTCCTCGTCACTGGAGCCAACTTGGCAGTATGCTGCAGCTGCTGGGGCAACATGAGTGCCAGTTATTTGTGTGTCACTGGCACCCCTTTCCTCTAGGTTGATTATACTCCCTACCTCAATCTCAGAGTTTGAATCAGAGCACTGTAGTTGCTGTGCATCCTCAAGCAGCATGTCACTGTCATTGTAGTCAAACAATTCAGCTGACTCCTCCGTGTGTGATAGTGAGGCTACGGCAGGAGTAGCTGTGGACATGGAGGATGCATTAGATGCTTTGGCCGCTGAGGTGGACTGTAAACCACTACAAGCCTGGCTGGCAGAGGACTCGGAGGATGAGGATGGCCTGGTTAGCCAATCCACCATATCCTCTGTATGTTGCTGCTGCTTAAGGCCCTGTTCACACTGTGCGATTTGAAAATCGCGCGACTTTCCGCCCGATTTTCATATTCGCGACATGGTGCGATAATGTCGCGCGACATCACTGGTTTGTGCGATTTTTGCAAAGCACCACCAACAAAATCGCAAAATTGCAGATAGCAAATCGCGAAAAAAGGGTCATGTATCTGCGACATGCTTCTGCGACGCGCAAAATGCGACATCGCGCGACATCGCGCGGCAAGATGTGAACAGCTCCATTGAAATGCATTGGAGAAGCTACACAGTGCGACATCGCACGGACTTTGCTGCGACGTCGCGGCAAAATCCGCGCGATAAATCACACAGTGTGAACAGGGCCTAAGACGGCCAGCACCAGTTAGAAAAGACAAGCGTGCCCCTGCAGAGGATGCACCACGTCCACGACAACCAGAGGCACAGCCTCCTGACACAGAGGCTGCTTGCCCTCTTATCTGTGTCTGGGAGCATCTGCCTGTCCTTTTTGGTCTTTCTGACATTGTGAGTGATATATAGATTAAAGATATACAGAACTCTGATTCAACTCTGTTATAAAAATTGGAGATATGCAGAACTCTGATTCAACTGTGTTATCTAGATTAAAGATTTCCAGAACTCTGGTATAACTCAGTGAGACACCCTGATAGCTGGCAGCCAGTGACAAGACACAGATTAAAATTCCCAGATATCTGCTAGAAGTATGTGGGACCCCCTGATAGCTGGCAGTAAGAAGACACAGATTACAATTCCCAGGAACCTCCTATAAATCAGTGAGACCCCTTGATGGGTGGCAGTGACAAGACACAGATTACAATTCCCAGGAACCTCCTATAAATAAGTGAGACCCCTTGATGGGTGGCAGTGACAAGACACAGATTACAATTCCCAGGAACCTCCTATAAATAAGTGAGACCCCCTGATGGGTGGCAGTGACAAGACACAGATTACAATTCTCAGATATCTTGTAGAAGTGAGACCCCCTCAATAGCTGCTGACAGTGAGAACACACAGATTACAACAATTCCCAGATATCTTGTAGAAGTGAGACCCCCCTAATAGCTGCTGGCACTGAGAAGACACACTAACAGAACAATCTCCTCTCAAAAAACACGTGCTGGTGGCTGTGTGAAGCCTTATATAGTGTGCTGCGGGACTTAGCTCTGTGAGCCCATGATTGGGCAAAATTTGCCCAATCACTACTCTGAGCCATGATTGGCATAGTCTTGCACCTGACCTGTGGTCAGACTGTAGCCAATTACAAGCTTCAGGCCAGTGGAAAAGTGCATTGTGGGCGAACTCGAACCGAACACGCGGAAATGTTCGGAGTTCGCGAACAGCCGAACGGCCGATGTTCGATGCAAACTCCGAACAGATCGAACCGAACAGCTCATCCCTAGTGCTCTGTAGGAAAATGAGGATCGAGCCACTTTCTTTTTGTATTGTGGTATTGCAAGTAAGGTGCCGGTCCTGGATCGGAGGTTATAGGATGAGGGAACTGCTGAGGGAAGCAGCCTATTCAGGTAGGGAGGTAGCTTGCCCGAAAAGCTCTTAAACACCAGGTTGGAAAGGTGAAGGGTGCGTCTAGATTCCAGCGACGGCCAGTTTAGTTCTTTTAACATGTCACAATGGTGGGTCATGTAGTTACATTGTAGCACAAAGCGACAGAATGAGTTATACAATGTAGTAAGTTTCTGGAGGTGCGGCTGCAGGGCGGCTGCATACACTA
Organism: Leptobrachium leishanense; assembly: GCA_009667805.1. Classification (NCBI taxonomy): domain Eukaryota; kingdom Metazoa; phylum Chordata; class Amphibia; order Anura; family Megophryidae; genus Leptobrachium; species Leptobrachium leishanense. The sequence continues at coordinate 42,638,115 of CM019066.1, read as the reverse complement.
CATCTCTGTAATCAATAGCTGGCATAAGCATTTGTTGTACAATCTGCTTTTTTACTGCGGGGATCAGGCAGGATTTGTTTCTGTACAGGGCGCCTAGTTTGGGGTAAATTTTAGATGAGAGTTTTTCGATGTGGGGCCAAAAGATAGATTTGGGTCTAACCACATACCTAGATATTTGAGAGAAGTGACTGTGGTCAACGTGCCATTTGATTTTGACCTGACACATAGATGGGGATTTTTCAATTTGTGTAGTTTAGGTGCTGTTCCAAAGAGCATTGTAACAGTTTTGTCAGCATTTAGAAAAAGTTTGTTATCTTTGATCCACTTTTCTACCTCTGTGAATTGTTCTTGCAGCACGGCCTCCAGCTGCGGGAGATCTGGTTTGCTGGTATATATTACAGTGTCGTCTGCGTACATGTGTACAGTTGAGGCTTTGCAGACATTGGGCAGATCATTTATGAATAATGTGAATAGCAGGGGGCCGAGTATCGAGCCTTGGGGTACACCGCACGTGACTGGGAGGGTGAGGGAAGTGCTGTCAGAAATGTACACATATTGTGACCGATCAGACACATATGATTGAAACCAGGTTAGTATGCGATCACCAATACCACAGTTTTTAAGTTTTTGTAACAAGATGCCATGGTCCACTGTGTCAAAGGCCTTGGCAAAATCAAGGAAGATCGCTCCAGTTAGGTTTCCTTGTTCCATCGCAGCCTGGATATCATTGGAAACTTTTAAAAGGGCGGTTGTGGTTGAATGATTTGGACGGAAGCCAAATTGATTTGGGGTTAAATAGTTCCAATACCGATAGTAATCGCGTAATTGAGTGTAAACACATTTTTCCAGAATTTTTGACATTACAGGAAGCAATGATATTGGACGGTAGTTGGATACCAAAGTATTGTCTCCACTCCGCAGTCTTCCAGAGTTTGGGTATATATCCAGTCGCCAGTGATTCATTGATTAGGGTTGCGACAGGTTTTGCAATTGCCGGCACGCTGATTTTCAGCAGCATTGCTGGGATTTGGTCAGGTCCTGACTGGTGTTTTATTTTTTGGTTACAGAGAAGTTTAGTAATGGCACTGACAGGCACCGGTCTAAAACTGAATTTCCCTTTGATACAGGGTTTTTGCACAGTTGGAAAGATCTGACTTGTGTGCTGCCTTTCTGAATGAATTTCAATTGCTAGCTTAGCAATCAGAGTGTTGGCGCATCCAACAAAATAGTTATTAAAGGCAATTGCTACATCCAGGGGGTGTTGCAGGGTTAGGTTGTTTACTTTGACAGCAGCTGGTTGGGAGTGGACAGGGGGCGATTGAATGTAATTTATGATTTTCCAAAAATTTCTCGGGTTTGATATGTTATTGTTTAGATTTTCATTGAAGTATTGGGCTTTGGCCATTTTTGTTTGCTTTGTGCATGCATTCCGCCATTTTACAGGCGCATTCTGTATATAGTCACTGTTACGTTTACAGGTGCATTCTGTATATTGTCACTATGTTACATGTTTACAGGCGCATTATGTATATAGTCACTGTGTTACATGTTTACATGTGCATTCTGTATATAGTCACTGTGTTACATGTTTACAGGTGCATTCTGTATATAGTCACTATGTTACATGTTTATAGGTGCATTCTGTATATAGTCACTATGTTACATGTTTACAGGTGCATTCCGTATTGAGGCATGTTAATAGGGAACTCTTAAGGGACTTAAGACTGGGGAAGATTTGATGGCGTCTGGGAGGTTATTCCATAATTGTGGTGCTCTGTAGGAAAATGAGGATCGAGACACTTTCTGTTTGTATTGTGGTATTGTAAGTAAGGTGCAGGTCCTGAATCAGAGGTTATAGGATGAGGGAGCTGCTGGGGGAAGCAGCCTATTCAGGTAGGGTGGTAGCTTCCCAGAAAAGCTCTTAAACACCATGTTGGAAAGGTGAAGGGTGCGACTGGATTCCAGCGACGGCCAGTTTAGCTCTTTTAACATGTCAGAATGGTGGGTCATGTAGTTACATTGTAGCGCAAAGCGACAGAATGAGTTATACAATGTAGTAAGTTTATGAAGGTGTGTTTGCGGGGCAGCTGCATACACTACATCTCCGTATTCAATAGCCGGCGTAAGCATTTGCTCTACAATCTGCTTTCTTACTGCGGGGCTCAGGCAGGATTTGTTTCTGTACAGGGCACCTAGTTTGGGATAAAGTTTAGATGAGAGTTTTTCGATGTGTGGCCAAATGATAGATTTGGGTGTTACCACATACCTAGATATTTTAGAGCCGCGACTGTGGTCAGCGTGTCATTTGATTTTGTCCTGACACATAGATGGGAAGGTTGTAATTTGTGTATTTTAGATTCTGTTCTCAAGAGCATCGTTACAGATTTGTCAGTATTGTTATTATTGTGACTAGGAATGTGGATTAGATGTTAACGTATTGTAGGGCTCCAGGGCTTTGGGGGTCTTTTCACAATAAATCATATCTATGAAGATGATATAGTACAAATCTCTACCTTTTCTAGGATGCAAGTAGAGCCTCCTGGATCACTGCATATCTTGTTGCGGGAGTGAGCATTGCCCACAGATCATTATAGTACTGTTTTATGTTAAAAAATCTGAGGCTTTAATGTCACTTTAAATATGGGAGGAGGAACTTTGCCGTCATCATAAATTGTAACTACAAAGCTGGAGGGAGTGTGTGGCTGTGTATAAGCCCATTATCTCTTATCGCAACCACCGCAAAGTCAACGATATTCAATATATGACTTTTCATCTTTATAATGGTCTTTTTTTCAGAATCACAAAATCCAGATCGGATCGACTGCACCTCGAGGAGGAAACCCGAGCATTGAGAGGCTTCACCTTTCCCGCATCTCATATTTCCCATAACCCAGATTCCAGGAATCGATATTGAACATGATTTCCGAAGTTGCAACTTTTGTAAACGTGATCAAATTGACAGAAATTGCCCTCGGAATATTGCTCAACTCTTTCATCGTAATGGTCAATGTGATTTGGTGGTGGAGATCCAGGACGGTACAAACCATAGATCTTATCGTGTCCACCATGGGGCTGATTCGATTACTTCATCTGGTGGTATCAGGATTAACTGTTTCCCCTCATTTTGTTAAATCACTGCTGCAAAATAGGGATCGCGTCCACAAACCATTCCTGATGGCTCAGACGTGCATGAGCAACTATGGCCTCTGGACCGGGACTTTCCTGTGTCTTTTCTACTGTGTGAAGATCACGAGTTATAACCACAAACTCTTTATGTACTTAAAGCTAAACATCTCCAGACTGATCCCCGGCTTCCTCGTGGCGTCGCTGGCGATATCTTTCCTTAACGTTCTGCCCATCGAGTGGTTTGTCTACCAGAAAATGAATATCAGCTCCTCAAACATCAGCGCCCTCACGCCCAGTTGGCGAATTACCACTGAAATAAATGCCATGAACCTGTTCGTTGTTTGTATTGCAGGGATGGTCGTGCCTTTGTTAATATTCTGTCCCTCCATCTATCTTCTGATCAGCTCGCTGTGGAGCCACCATCGGCACATGAAGAGCGCGGACTGTGGCTTCAGTCGCCCTCAGCTCGATGCCCATGTCAACGCAGTTAGAAATATGCTGTCCTTCTTGGTCCTCTACTTGGCCTTTTTTGGAGCCTCTAGTTTATTGCCCGTGTGCCTAAAATCAGGAAGAAAAACCTTGATAGAATTATGCCTCATTTTTGTCTTTGCTTATCCGTCCGTGCACTCTGTCATTTTAATATGGAGCCACAGACGTATGAATCGGCTGCTTCGGGGAGTCGTCCAGTGGGCAATGGGAAGGCAAATCGGCTTGTCGGCGGAGAGCGAAACGAATACCTTTTAAAAAGAATCTAAGCCTATATATATATATATATATATATATATATATAATTCCCAATAAATGGCACTTCACTTACAGACCATACATGAAAGGTTCTGCCCTGGTGCATAAAGTCCTCTTGCATATATATTAGGGATGTGCGTTTCGGGTTTCGGAATTGGATGCGGCCGAATTTCCGAAAATTTTTAGATCCGAAAATGTCAGATCCTAAACGTTTTCCGAGCCGAAACGAAATATTTTCGGATTTTTCGAATGGACTTGAAATGTGTCAAACAAAGAGAACAGACGTTCCGAAAAAACGAAAATTTTCCGAAAAAACGAAAATTTTCCGAAAAACGAAAATTTTCCGAAAACGGAAATTTTCCGAAAAAACGAAAATTTTCCGAAAAAACGAAAATTTTCCGAAAAACGAAAATTTTCCGAAAACGGAAATTTTCCGAAAAAACGAAAAGTCGATACAAAAAACGAGCAAAGTGACACGAAAAATACGAAAAATGGTCGATATTCCGAAAAATGTACAAATTCCGAAAAACCCAAATTTCCGAAATCACGAAAAGTCGATACAAAAACCGAGCACAGTGACACGAAAATACGAAAAATGGTCGAAAAACGAGCCGAACCGAATCGAAACCGAAATCGGTCGAAACGAGCCGAATCGAAAAGTTTAAAAATCCGAAAAATCGAACCGAATCGAACCGAAAAAAAAATCGGTGCACAAGCCTAATATATATATTAGGGCTGAAACAACAAATCGATTAATCGACAACTAATCGATAATGAAAACAGTTGTGAACTATTCTCATTATCGATGAATTGATTTGTGCACAGAGCACACTGTCAGACTGAATAAAATGTTGTAACCTCAGCTTCAGAGATGATTGTAGAAGACGTGACTACTAGTTGCTGCCCTATATATATATATATATATGTGTGTGTGTGTGTTATGATGATGTGGACACACTCAAGGTCTTCATAAAACATAAATCTTTATTACAAGTCCATTATAACACAGAGGTTTCGGCTCATACAAAGCCTTTTTCAAGGAGCCTCCTTGTATGATCAGAAACTTTAATGGCGTTTTAATGGACCTGTAATAAAGATTTATGTTTTATGAAGGCCTGGAGTGTGTCCACATCATCATAACACACACACACACATATATATACTGTATATATATATATATATGTGTGTGTGTCTCTATTGCCAATATCAATTTATTGTTTTAGAAATATTCTATAATAAATAAAAGTTTTAGGCTAGGGTCAGACTAAGGCATTTTTCGCGTCTTCCATCAAAAAGTGCGTCCGAACGCATGGACGCACTTTTTGACGGCAGACGCGATAGCGGTCACACGGTGCGCAATTACGGCCGTGATTTTTGACGGAGCTATAAAAAACAAATGGACGTTACGTTGGCCGGACATGAGCAGCGTCTGACGTCTCCTAATCACGCACACACGCCGCTATGCCGACGCAGCGCACTCTGTACGTCAGTACTAGCGGTTCCACATTCTTGGAAAAATGCGTTTGTTTGCCGCTTGCGTTGCGCAGCCGGACTTTGTATGTTGGTCGTCATTGGACGTCATTTGCTGCTACCACGGCCGTAATAAAGTGCAGCTAAACAGACGTTCAAACAGCGTTCGTCTGACCCCAGCCTTAACCAGTCTTTAACATTATTTTCCCCTCCTGAAAAAGGGGGAAAAAGCAACCAGATCCTTTCTTTACACCTGAATTTCTCAATGATCACCAGCTGCCATCCTAGTCTTAGGAAGAGATTCTCCATTCAGGTTCCACAGGACGGGATCTGCTGGCGCAATGCGTGGAATCATTTGGAAAGTATCTAAAGGAACATTAAGGCTAAAATAAGATGTAACCAGATTACTTATGCATTACAAACAAAAGCACATTATAAACACGTTATACAACACTTTACAAAACTCATTATTAACACGTTATAAAACAATTTATAAACACATAAAACACTTTATAAAATTACATTATAAAACAAGTATAAAACACTTATAAAACACACGATAAAACACTTTCTAAAACACATTATAAACACGTTATAAAACACTTTCTAAAGCACATTATAAACACATTATAAACACGTTATACAACACTTTTCAAAACTCAATTATTAACACGTTATAAAACACTTTACTGTCACGTTGGCCCCCGCACCCCCCCGGCGCCTGGCAGCAGCTTCCTCGCTGCTCGCTGGCCAGGCGCCGAGTGATATTGCGGTCGCTTCCGCACACGTGGACGCCGGGGGCGGGGCCTGGCGGGCTGGCGCGGACCCGCCGGGTTTAAAGCCCAGACTCTCAGAGAAGCCGGTGCCCTGACGTGGTAGTTACTTCCCGCAGAGCTCTTGTATATTGTTACATAATTATTGACTATTCTGTGTATGACCCCTGGCATTGGCAAACTAACGATTCTGTGCATGACCCTTGGCATTGGCAAACTACGATTCTGTGTATGACCCCTGGCATTGGCAAACTAACGATTCTGTGTATGACCCCTGGCATTGGCAAACTAACGATTCTGTGCATGACCCTTGGCATTGGCAAACTAACGATTCTGTGTATGACCCCTGGCATTGGCAAACTAACGATTCTGTGCATGACCCTTGGCATTGGCAAACTACGATTCTGTGTATGACCCCTGGTATTGGCAAATCAACGATTCTGTGAATAACTCCTGGTATTGACTTTACTCCTCTATTCTGGTATTGAGGTCAGTCTGTGTGGCACCCCAAGCACACATCAGACCACCCCTTGTATTGTTAGGGTCTTGGGAGGAGTTAACTATTCTAGTTCTTGTGTATCATTCTGTGTCTGTCTAGTCGTGCCGACCACTCTAAGGATCGGAAGGGTAGAGAGTGTCCTGCGTATAGGGACCACTAGCCAGATAGCAGAGGGATCCGTGACGTCTCTCTTGTATGTGTTCTGTACTGCCCTTCTAGTAGTCTGTCTAGTCGTACCGACCACTCTAAGGATCGGAAGGTTAGAGAGTGACCTGCGTACAGGGACCACCACTATAGTAATCAGGGGATCCGTGACATTACGTCAGGGCCAATGGATCCCGCAGACCTCTCTAATCAGTTGACACGTATTGCAGCCAGACAAGAAGAGCAGGACCATAGGATGGACCAGATTGCTCTTGCTCTGCAAACCCTGCTAAACCGATCCAGTTCTGGAACTGCAAGCCCTCCAGACCCAGTAGTGCCTAGGGTCAGTTCGGCCGCTCTCGAGGGTTGTAGGCTCAGTATGAAGGCACCCGTACGTTATGATGGAACACCAAACTTATGCCGGGGCTTTCTGACCCAACTCGAGATCTTGTTCGAAAACAATCCAGGGTCCTGTATGTCTGATAAAGCCAAAGTAGGCTATCTGATTAATCACTTGACCGAAAAAGCTTTATTGTGGGCCACGCCCTTGTGGGAGAACAAGAAACCCATCATTTATGACTATGAGGGTTTTACCTCCGAGTTAAAGCGTACCTTTGATCCCTCTAGAAGGGCTACCAATGCGGGTAGATCCCTGTTTCACATCAAACAGGGTAATAGGAGGGTCTCCGACTATGCCATTGAGTTTAAGACTTTGTCTTCTGAGGTACACTGGCCGAACGACGTTTTAACACTGGCCTTTACCGAAGGTCTGAACGAGGCGTTTATGTTTGAATTGGCTCCCTTAAAATTACCAGAACATCTGGATCATTTGGTTGATTTCTGCATTGCCATGGACGATCAAATCAGGGAAAGGAGACACCCCAGAGATAGACCCAGAAGGGTCCTGCCTCCTTTACCCTTAGTACCCAGGCATACCACTGCATCAGGTAACCTGGAGACCGTTAAGACCGATGTACCGGCCGTTGAACCCATGCAGATAGGTAAAACGGGTATTTCAGAGGCAGAGAGAGCTCACAGGAGAGAAAGGGGGCTCTGTTTTTATTGTGCCGGGGCAGATCATTTCCGCCTTCAATGTCCTCAGAGACCCAGGGGTAGCAGGGGTGAGAGTGGCAAATCAGGTCAAAAAACAGTTAATACCCAGGTTATTGGTTCTCTGTATGCCTCCTTTGTGGATGATGAGAAAAAAAAAACTCGGATTCTGTTACCCATCTCCCTCACCTGGGAGGGGTTCACCTCGAGTCTGAGGCGTTCCTAGACTCTGGAGCCTCAGGTAATTTTATGGATAGATGTTTTGCCGCCAACCACCTCTTACCTCTAGTTCTGAAGGAGAGGCCTCTTATGGTAGAAGCCATAGACGGGAAACCCCTGTCATGTCCCCATATCACTCACGACACTATCGATGTGTGCATGACTACAGGAGTTCTGCACCGTGAAATCATACGATTCCAGGTTATCGACTCTCCCTCCTGTCCTGTCGTTCTAGGGTTCCCATGGTTAACGGAACATAACCCGGTGATTGACTGGCCCAGCGAGATATAAAGTGTTGGGGTCCTAGTTGCCAGTCAAAGTGCCTGGGCAGGGTTGATGTGATTGGTAGCCTCAATATTGCCACAGCACCTCCTTTGTCCACTGAAGTCCCTGAATGTTATATGGCGCTAAAGGAGGTGTTCTCTAAAACCAGGACTGAGGTCCTACCACCGCATCGTCCTTATGACTGTGCTATAGAGTTACTCCCTGGTACTATGCCTCCTAGAGGACACGTATACCCTTTGTCACAAAAGGAAAACGACATTATGGAGGAATATATAAGAGAGAATCTAGAGCGAGGATTCATCAGACGATCCTCCTCTCCAGCAGGAGCAGGTTTCTTTTTCGTTTCCAAAAAAGAGGGTGACCTGCGACCTTGCATCGATTATAGAGGTTTGAATAGGATTACCATAAGAAATGCATATCCAATACCTCTTATAACAGAATTGTTCGACCGTTTAAAAGGGGCCCGTATTTATACTAAACTTGATTTACGCGGAGCATACAACCTGGTCAGGTTAAGAAGGGGCACGAATGGAAAACGGCTTTTAATACACGTAGCGGGCATTATGAATACCTAGTGATGCCCTTTGGGTTATGCAATGCGCCAGCCGTTTTCCAGGACCTCATAAACGACACCCTAAGGGACTTTCTGCAAACGTTCGTTATAGTATATCTGGACGACATCCTGATATACTCTCCTGATAAGGGAACTCATCACGCCCACGTGAAACAAGTGTTGAAGAGACTATTGAGGGCTGGGTTATACTGTAAGCTAGAGAAATGCTTATTCGACATAGAGACAGTGCACTTTCTTGGGTATATAATAACCCCTGAGGGTTTCCAAATGGATCTAAAAAACTCTCAGCGATTCTTGACTGGCCTTTACCCCAAGGGCTTAAAGCCATCCAGAGGTTTCTGGGGTTTACTAATTACTACCGGAGGTTCATTAAAAACTTTTCGGCCTGGTAGCTCCCCTCACGGCTATGACTAAAAAAGGGCTGGTGAATCAGAAATGGACACCCCAGGCCAGTCAAGCCTTTGAGGCACTTAAACAGGCATTCACTACTGCCCCTGTTCTCCGACATCCTGATCCGGCTCTGCCTTTCCAGGTTGAAGTTGACGCCTCCGAGCTAGGTCTTGGTGCAGTCTTGTCCCAAAGGGAGGCACCCGACAAACCCTTGCATCCATGCGGCTTCTATTCCCGAAAGTTGTCCCCGGCAGAAAGGAACTATGATATCGGAAATAGAGAGTTGTTAGCAGTAATCGCAGCCTTGACGGAGTGGAGATACTTATTGGAGGGGTCTAGGGACCCCATTGTCATCATAACCGATCATAAGAATCTCACGTACATTGGAGACGCTAAACGGTTGAATGCCAGACAGGCGAGATGGTCATTGTTTCTTTCCAGCTTTAATTTCGTCCTCACATATAGACCTGGGTCAAGAAACATTAAAGCAGACGCATTGTCAAGACAGTACGAATCCTACGAACATAACATCCAAGATCAGCATCCCATTGTACCCCAGGAAAGAATTATAGCTCTTACCACGATTAGTGTCTCGTCTCCTCTGATGTTGAGATTGCAGACCGCCCAGGGTACAGCTCCTGGGGGGAGACCTCCTGCGAAACTCTTTGTACCTGAGAACGAAAGAGAAGAAGTATTAAAACTGTATCATGATAACAAAACCTCTGGGCACATGGGGATCACCAAAACAGTGTCTAGCATACGTAAACTCCTCTGGTGGCCCACGGTGCGCCGTGATGTTAAAGATTACATAACCGTGTGCGAGGTGTGCACAAGACATAAAAGTCCCCAAACAGCGCCCATTGGTTTACTCCAGCCTCTGCCAATCCCCGAACGACCATGGTCGCATTTAGCTATGGATTTTATAGTAGAGTTACCCGAGTCAAGAGGGAATACTGTAATACTCACGGTCATTGATCGATTCTCCAAAATGGGTCACTATATTCCTCTTCGGAAACTTCCTTCGGCAGCCGAACTGGTGCCCATTTTTATTTCCAATGTGGTCCGCTTACACGGTATTCCTCTTGGGATTGTCTCGGATAGGGGGACCCAATTCGTCTCCAGATTCTGGAAAGGGTTTTGCAAGAGTGTGGGGATAGACCTATCCTTCTCTTCGGCCTATCACCCCCAGACCAACGGGGCAGCGGAACGAGCCAACCAAAATATAGAGAAATATCTCAGGTGCTTTATATCCGAACGACAAGATAACTGGTCAGACCTGATACCGTGGGCAGAGTATGCCTTGAACAGTGCAGTAAGCGAAGCCACAGGACATTCCCCTTTCTTCACTGTTTACGGTTTTGATCCTCCCGTGCTCCCTGCTACGTTTCCTGATACCGCGATTCCTGCTCTGGATGAGCATTTAGTGTCATTAAAAGAAACTTGGGGAAGGGTTAAACGGGCACTGGAGGATAGTAGTGTTACCCAGAAGATCAAGGCCGACAGACACAGGAGGCCGGCACCCGTGTATCAAGTTGGGGACAGGGTTTGGCTTTCTTCACGGAACATCAAGCTTTTAGTACCCTCCATGAAACTGGCACCCAGATACATAGGGCCCTATAAGATTCTGCGGCGAATCAATCCGGTCTCCTATGCTTTGGCACTGCCCTCCCATATCAGGATACACAATGTGTTCCACGTGAGCCTTTTGAAACCACTCTTGTGTAATCGGTACACCAAGGCCCGTGTCCCCCCTCCTCCGGTCTCTGTGGAGGGCGAGGAGGAGTTTGAAGTTGAAGCCATTCTGGACGCCAGGGTTTCTAGGGGGGTCCTTCAGTACTTGGTTGACTGGGTGGGCTACGGTCCGGAGGATCGCTCTTGGCTTCCGGCTACTGAGGTTCATGCTCCTCGGTTGGTGAGGGCTTTTTATTTGGCTCATCCCCGCGCCCCTGGGGGTCGTCCAGTGGCCGCCCGTAGAGGGGGGGGTTCTGTCACGTTGGCCCCCGCACCCCCCCGGCGCCTGGCAGCAGCTTCCTCGCTGCTCGCTGGCCAGGCGCCGAGTGATATTGCGGTCGCTTCCGCACACGTGGGGACGCCGGGGGCGGGGCCTGGCGGGCTGGCGCGGACCCGCCGGGTTTAAAGCCCAGACTCTCAGAGAAGCCGGTGCCCTGACGTGGTAGTTACTTCCCGCAGAGCTCTTGTATATTGTTACATAATTATTGACTATTCTGTGTATGACCCCTGGCATTGGCAAACTAACGATTCTGTGCATGACCCCTGGCATTGGCAAACTAACGATTCTGTGTATGACCCCTGGCATTGGCAAACTAACGATTCTGTGTATGACCCTGGCATTGGCAAACTAACGATTCTGTGCATGACCCTTGGCATTGGCAAACTAACGATTCTGTGTATGACCCCTGGCATTGGCAAACTAACGATTCTGTGCATGACCCTTGGCATTGGCAAACTAACGATCTGTGGCATGACCCTTGCATTGGCAAACTACGATTCTGTGCATGACCCCTGGTATTGGCAAATCAACGATTCTGTGAATAACTCCTGGTATTGACTACTCCTCTATTCTGGTATTGAGGTCAGTCTGTGTGGCACCCCAAGCACACATCAGACTACCCCTTGTATTGTTAGGGTCTTGGGAGGAGTTAACTATTCTAGTTCTTGTGTATCATTCTGTGTCTGTCTAGTCGTGCCGACCACTCTAAGGATCGGAAGGGTAGAGAGTGTCCTGCGTATAGGGACCACTAGCCAGATAGCAGAGGATCCGTGACGTCCTCTTGTGTATGTGTTCTGTACTGCCCTTCTAGTAGTCTGTCTAGTCGTACGACCACTCTAAGGATCGGAAGGTTAGAGAGTGACCTGCGTACAGGGACCACCACTATAGTAATCAGGGGATCCGTGACAATTTACAAAACACTTACCAAACTCATTATTAACATGTTATAAAACAATTTATAAACACATAAAACACTTTATAAAATACATTATAAACAAGTTATAAAACACTTTATAAACAAGTTATAAAACACTTTATAAAACACTTTACAAAACTCATTATTAACACGTTATAAAACAATTTATAAACACATAAAACACTTTATAAAATACATTATAAACAAGTTATAAAACACTTTATAAAACACACGATAAAACACTTTCTAAAACACATTATAAACACGTTATAAAACACTTTCTAAAGCACATTATAAACACATTATAAACACGTTATACAACACTTTTCAAAACTCATTATTAACACGTTATAAAACACTTTACAAAACACTTACCAAACTCATTATTAACATGTTATAAAACAATTTATAAACACATAAAACACTTTATAAAATACATTATAAACAAGTTATAAAACACTTTATAAAACACACAATAAAACACTTTCTAAAACACATTATAACACGTTATAAAACACTTTCTAAAGCACATTATAAACACATTATAAACACGTTATACAACACTTTTCAAAACTCATTATTAACACGTTATAAAACACTTTACAAAACACTTACCAAACTCATTATTAACATGTTATAAAACAATTTATAAACACATAAAACACTTTATAAAATACATTATAAACAAGTTATAAAACACTTTATAAAACACACAATAAAACACTTTCTAAAACACATTATAAACACGTTATAAAACACTTTCTAAAACACTTTATAAACACTTTATAAAACACGTTATAAAGACTTTATAAAACACATTATAAACATGTTATAAAACACTTTATAAAAACATTATAAACAAGTTATAAAACACTATAAAACACAATAAGACAGATGATAAAACACTTTATAAAACACACACTGCAGTTTTTTTTTCTTTGAAGTAATTGCATGTAAAAAGGAAAAATATAATTAGTTTTTTATCTGCTGTTTCCATTTTGTGGAGTTTTCCTTTGATGCAACATTTACCAAAATCTTACCACAAGTCTCACTTTACAACTGTGATATAGGATAAAACAGTAGTGAAGAGGCAATGGGGTGGGAATGTTTAGCCAAGGCTGCAGAGGATCTATTGTCTTGTTTAGGAAACCTCAGATAAGAGATGGCCACTGAATAAGACCTGATAGTGAATTAATAAATCCACTGGTGATGTCAGTTGCATACATCCCACTCTAAGCATCTCCTTATGAGACAGATTTTTGAAGATCTGACACATTCACTCCATCCTATGGCCAAAGCCACACAGTGAGGAGCAAGTGATGTAAAGATACTGGGGGGGGGGCAGTTTACAACACAAAATATCACACATTGGATGCACCCAGTGACGCATATAGAGGAAAATATCACACAATGGATAGACCCCATGACACATATAGAGGAAAATATCACACAACGGATGCACCCAGTGACACATATAGAGGAAAATATCACACAATGGTTGCACCCAGTGACACCTATAGAGGAAAATATCACACAATGGATGCACCCAGTGACACATATAGAGGAAAATATCACACAATGGATGCACCCAGTGACACATATAGAGGAAAATATCACACAATGGTTGCACCCAGTGACACCTATAGAGGAAAATATCACACAATGGATGCACCCAGTGACACATATAGAGGAAAATATAACACAATGGATGCACCCAGTGACACATATAGAAGAAAATATCACACAATGGTTGCACCCAGTGACACCTATAGAGGAAAATATCACACAATAGATGCACCCAGTGACACATATAGAGGAAAATATCCCACAATGGATGCACCCAGTGACACCTATAGAGGAAAATATCACACAATGGATGCACCCAGTGACACATATAGAAGAAAATATCACACAATGGTTGCACCCAGTGACACCTATAGAGGAAAATATCACACAATGGATGCACCCAGTGACACATATAGAGGAAAATATCACACAATGGATGCACCCAGTGACACATATAGAAGAAAATATCACACAATGGTTGCACCCAGTGACACCTATAGAGGAAAATATCACACAATGGATGCGCCCAGTAACACATATAGAGGAAAATATCACACAATGGATGCACCCAGTGACACCTATAGAGGAAAATATCACACAATGGATGCACCCAGTGACACATATAGAGGAAAATATCACACAATGGATGCACCCAGTGACACATATAGAGGAAAATATCACACAATGGATGCGCCCAGTGACACAGAGGGAAATATCACACAATGGATGCACCCAGTGACACATATAGAGGAAAATATCACACAATGGATGCACCCAGTGACACATATAGAGGAAAATATTTTCTATACTAAACAAACAAGACAAAACACATGTGAGATATCAACAACATCACATAAACACAATAAGGACATTTCACTTTTTGGTGGTACTGGCCCTTTAAGGACACATCTTCACAAAAAAATGAGCGGTGGGTGACTGTCCCATCTCATAACATGCTGTGTCCAATTTCTGCCTGTAATGATTCAGACCATGGCAAGAGGATAGAAGGAAACATCCTGTGGTTTACTAACCCCTACTGAAATATGCAAAGGAGCACAGCTGCTGCACAGCAAACCCATGTGTGCTCAACTGACCGCACCGCCTTTCTCGCCCCTTGTTTGACTTGCTTAAATCATATCTCAGATTCATTTTCCTTCCCAGCTGCTCGTGTCATCAGATCTGCGGCACAGGAGACATTGTAAGATTGGTGGCCAAGAGGAACTCTTGCAGGGTTATTCATAAAGAGCCGAACTGGCCACTGAATTGCACCAAACAGTGAATTTCCCCGTACGGTGCAATTTCCTGGCCATTCGGCGAATATTGGTGAATTGCCAGCAAGTACAGTGCCTGTTCGGCGCCAGTGAAATCCCCCATCGAGAAGTAATGGATAAACAGTGAAATGCCCTGCTGTTCGGTGGTTTCATTCGGCAGGTTTAATCAGGAGAATCCCTTAGGTTTCAATGAAAAAAATATTCCCGATTTTACTCAATATCTATTAAACCGTTTATTGTTTAAATTTGCAGCAAAAAGACTCTTTATTTATTTTTTAGGACTTTTTATGAATTATTCAGCAAATTTGGGCAATTTTCTTTTGTTTCATTTTTGAAATGGCGTCTTTTTTTCTGTAACAAACTTTTTTATTATTATTGATAAGACCTTATATATTATCTCCAGGCATTTTCTTCCAGTAGGTTTTTTGCAAACGCTTTTTATAAGTTGCAGTGTTTTTTGTTTTTTTCTTACCCCGTATAACTTTTTCCGGTCGGCTGGCCGGCGCTCTGTTCGGCAGGTCGTTGGCTTGCGTTCGTTTTTTCGGCTGCTTATTGGATCGCTCCAATGTTTTTTCAGCCATTTTGTCAATGGATTCGGCGGTTTTTGTGGTGGTTTTTCGGATGTGTTTGGCGGTTTTGCGGCGATTGTTCGGCAGCTCATTCGCTGCACTTCGGGGACCATGCTGAATTCATGAAGGATCGGCGAATCGAACTTGCCGAAGTGAGGGGAACGAAAGAGCACTGAAATTCTGGTTCAATAACCCTGATACTGATACAATAGACCTTTGACTTGGGTTGGAATTATTATATTATTAATTATTGTTCGGCAGGTTAAGGTGATACCTATCGGCCACTTGGTCACAAGCCAAACTCTGATTTAGAAACCACACTGCTGGGATTGGAGTGAGAATACTGTTATATAAAGGATCACACAGAGGAGCTTGTGACCACTTACAGGGGGCCGTAATTGACTCTTTGTGCATATACCTTTTATAAGGAGACATAGCAAAAGAGATAATACCTCTGCCTTAGAAATAAATGGCCCTATCACTTCCTTCAAGCTAACACTAGCGTGAGCGTTAGTTTAGGCTAGGGTCAGACGAACGCGGTTTTTGCGTCGTCCGTGAAAAAGTGCGTTCGAACGAATGGACGTATTTTTTCACGGAATACGCGATAGCGGTCATACGACGCGCATTTGCGGCCGTGATTTTGTACGGATCATCAATAAAACCCTTTTTGCGTCTGGACGTTATGTTGGCCGGACATTAGCAGCGTCTGACGTCTCCTACTCACGCACACATGCCGCTAGCGGACGCAGCGCACTCTGTACGTCAGTACTAGCGGTTTCACGTTCTCAAAAAAATGCGTTTTTTTGCCGCTTGCGTTGCCCGGCTGAATTTTCGTGCAGCAGTACTTCGTGTATTGCCCGTCATTGGCCGTTATTTGCTGCTACTAGGGCCGTGATAAAGTGCGGCTGCACGCACGTTCGCACTGCTTTCGTCTGACCCCAGCCTTAAAGGAAGCGATAGCGCTTTGCCCAGATCACCTTCGAATCACCAACGGGTTTAGTGAGGGACTAGCGATAGTGCCCAAAGTGTTTTCCGTCTGATGTATCAGGGTGTTTTCATAACAAAGTGTCCAGAAACATAAACTGCCTGATGCCGCCGTACAGGACTCATAAAACAAGAAGAACCAGGTGAGGTCATACATTCCTGGGGTCTTCTTACATAACAAACCCTCGCTTTGTCAATAAAAAACGTGTGCAAGCTCTAAGCAGCGTGCAGAGGTGATAACACGATTGTGTTTGTGTGTCTCATTTCTATCGGCAAGGAAGCCAAGGCGGTTAGTTTCTCCGGATCCAGGAAATGGTTAAAAGCTAGGAAATTGACCCTTAAAGGGGAACCTCTATCTAACACCTTTAATTAATCTGATACAGTCCTGGGATTTTAATGTTTGCATGTAGTTTCTAGTAGAATTACATTTAATGTATCTTATGTAATGTGTTTTTTATTAGTACTAACTGTTGTGAAATGCTGTTTTAATTCTTAGTTGCATGGATACCTTAGTAGTAATGTGTTGTGTTGTGTAAACATGCGGAATGTGTTTCATATGTTTCAAGTGTGATTAAATAAATCAGGATATATTACACCATCCCCGTCCCTCTGCTTTATTTGTGTTTGTTGCGATGCTTATGGCATTTGTATTATTTAAAGATTATAAAGAATGTAGAGAGAGGAGAAGAGAACTACAGGGTTATTTAAAGAGAGCACCGTATTGGCCACTGAATTGCACCGAACAGTGAGTTTCCCCGTACGGTGCAATATCATGGCCATTCGACTACGCAAAAAGCAGGCAGTTTGCCAAATATTGGCGAATTGCCAGCAAAATACGGTGATCTTTGGCAGCAGTGAAATTCCCATAGAGAAGTGATGGTTAATCTATTCACAGACACCGAACAGCAGAGAAATGTCAGTGAAATGCTTTGATGTTTGATGGTTTCATTCGGCAGGTTTAATCAGGTGAATCCTATAGGTTTAAAAAAATCTCTGCTTTTATTAAATGTTTAGTCAACCGTTTATTTTTTTCATTTGCAGCAAAAAGTCTCTTAATTTATTGATTTTTTATAGGCTTTTTTTAGGATTTTTTTCAGCAACATTTTTTTCCCGAATTTTTTTTTTTTTTCTCTGTGTCAGTCCTTATGTATTAGTTATATATCAAGTTATTGTCTGCTGACGTTAGTCAAAACAGCTCAAGCCGTTAGCGTATATTCTTCTGCGTCTGTTACAGCCGAGACTCAAGCCTCGCTGGCAGTTCGGATGTTGCAGCTGCGTACTGTATATTCACGTTTCATAGTCTTAATTTAAGAGTCATTAATTTACACCTACCTAGAGGGGAACGAGCTATTCCAACATAGCTGATTCTCCTGTAAAATGAGCCAGTGTTCAGTAATACGAAGGGAATCTTAAATCCTGGTGTTAAGTGAATTTCCTTTTGCAAAATCACTTAACGCCTCAATAAAAGCACAGTAAATAATCCCTTACTTGCTTCAGGTCCTGCAGTGCAGCATGTGGAGCAATCCACCACTTCCTTTGGATGGGAGCAACGGGATGCAGGGAAGAAATAGTTCCCAGTGCACTTCCGTGGCTCCTTCTGCAGCCCCAGCACATTTGAGGTCTTGCAGAGCTCAGCAGGGATGCGCTGGACTCCATGCAGTCTTATGAACTCCAGGAAGCGATACCTGCAGAGGTGCGCAGTGCTGGTATCTGCCTGCGGGTCACAATTTTTCAGAGCTCAGACGTAAATACATTGGCTGGGGTGGAATAAGATTGGTAACAGGGAGCTGGTAAGGGAAACAGGCTCGTTGTCATAATTTGTTTGGTTAATAGAGTCCAGTATGCGGTTCCTTCAAGGAAATGGCGGTTTTGGCTATTGTGGTACAGATTAGGGATGATCTGGTAAAAGAGGCCTGGGATGGTCCATGGGTCAGGGCACGGGGCATTCTTGCAATGGTCAATAAACAAAGGCCAAGGGTCTGGATACCACATGGCATAAAGGGTGAAGCACACAGCTCAAGGGATAGAAAACAACTGAGCACTGTCTAAGGGGAGGTGTGGGTTTATATAGCAGGCTCCGTCCCTGTCCTTCCCACAGCGGAGGAACCCAACCTTTCCAGCGCTTCCACAGGGCAATGAGGAGGTGTGGTCTGCCTCTCCCCCCGCTCTATGCCTGAGGGCCATGCCTCTTCCTCCTCAGCCACTCGCCAGGACCTGCCCCGACAAGGAAACACCATCACGGAGAACCAAGATGGTGGCTGCAGTTCCATTGGCCACCTGAGGACACTGAGTGCAAACACGATGAGGTACCACTCCGCACCACACAGACTCGCGGACCAGCCAGAGATACCTGAGACCTACAGGGTCACAGGAAGCACGGCCTTCCGTTGGCCGAGCCTGACCCAGCTTCTCCAGACTCGCAGCCTGGCTGTCCACCGAGGAGAGGAGGGATCATCTTACAGGTAAGACGTGACAATCGAAAAGGCAGAAATGATCGTTGGCGGTTGTGGTTCTTCTCATGCAGAGGAGTTTGTCTTGGCATTTCATCTCTGACCACCCTTTCTGGGTGATAGCAGGCTGTTTTGCGTATGGTTCAGCCTCCTCTGTAATGGCGCCATTGAGCTATAACTGTATGAGACCTGAGCGAGGACCCACTGTAGGACAGGACAAAAGTGCTGCTGGCCGTCATCAGCAATCTCATACACCTCACTTTTGCTCGCTTAACTAGCTCCCTTGCTTGCTAAATCGAGCACTTGATTTGATTAATTTGTTACTTTATAAGGTCTATTAACAAAGCACCGACATTTAGGTAAATTTCGTTACTTTGGAATTTCGTTGCAATTCGCTGATCCAATTTCTGCAAAAGTGAATTACCTATTTAGCGAATGGTCACCGTATTTTACTGAAATCTGAGTCGCTGAAACAGTTATCAGACATCGGTGAAAAAAGCTAAATTGTGCCGATAAGCCCCGAATTGCGTCAAATCGGCATCAGGTATTCCACTGTGCTGAAAAGAAAACAAGAAAGAAGAAAGTCTCCTTTTTATCAGACATTATTGGACAGCAACCTACAGTGGTATGAATATAAGAGGAGATTTTATTCATTTAGGATTTTAGACACCAGCTGAGGAAGCCAAAAGGAGTATTAGTCCTAAAGGTAAAACGCGTTCTGGTTTTGTGTTTTATTGTTTTTATGAAATAATTCTTTACTTATTGCTGTCTGTAAGTGTACTTTGAGACCAGAAAGGCTTTTGTGGAAGTTGTGCCTCCAAATCACACTTCCGTGCCCATTACACCAAGGACCAGGACATGGTCCTATGCCACGTGAGTAGATCCATATATTGAACACTTCTACTATTGATATATGGCAGGCCTCAAAATTTCAAGTCCCAAGCTACTAGCCAGGCCTTATGAGTTACTCGCCACTAGTTGCCCCACTTAACCCCTATCTAGCCATGCCTCTGCATTCCCACTCGCCCTCATGTAATTTCCACTCGCCAAATGCGAGCAGGCGAGTGGAAGTTTTGAGGCCTGATATATGGTATGCTCTATGATGTGTGCTTTTCACATTTAAAGGCTAAGGATACACAGTGGATACCGGTGGGGCATTTGGGTGGCCGATGAATAACCCAGAGGTCATCTAACCAGAGCCAGGCGGGCTCATAACCATGTGAGTGGCATTCGAATAAGGCTGTAATTAACATGTAGTAACACAGGTCATGCTATGTTCCCTCTCTATTCTATTTGAGGATACTGGAGGAAGAAATGAAGAACATGTAATAGCCATTTTCGAAGTACCATTTCACTTGGTGGGACATTGTAAGCGCTGCACACTGTACTTTTTTCTTTAAATAATTATTAAACCGTAAATGTTTTTCGCTTGCAGCAATAAGTAATTTTGTTTATTTATTTTTTAGGATTTTTTGGCATTTTTCGGGAATTATGGGTTAAAGTTTAGGTTACCGAACTTATTTTAAAGAAACGAGGCTTTTTTCCAGCATAGTTTTCAATGTAAAATAAATATTTGCGGTTTTATTAACTATTTATTAAACTGTTTATTATTTTCAGTTGCAGCGATTTTTTTTGCATTTTTTGGGAATTTTTGGGTTAAACGTTAGGTTTCCTAACTTATTTTAAATGTAGTAACGAGGTTTGTTATTTTCTTTGCTGAACGCATGGAGCTGTATTATTTTCTTACAGTCTGCCTGCGTTCAGCAATGAATTGGATACATTGTGGCAGAACCATGGACAGTTCCGAGCCTTTACCATGGTCCTGAAAGGGAAATACAGTATGATAATATGATATATGCACGTGTCTAATTCGTTATAGTATTTTATTCATAGGTGAGAATGCAGTATTTTAACATTTTATTGGATTGGGGATGTTTAGCATTTCGTAGGAGATCAGTGGCTTGGGGAACCTTGGACACACAGGGTGAGAAGGTTTTCCAATATGGAAGTGTGTATCGGCAATTATTGTGATCGCTGCTTTTATGCAAAAAGAAAAGAAAACCAAGAAGGCAGTTAAGGAACAATTAAACAGCGTAAAAAGCAATATGAAGTAACTAAAAGAATGCAGATATCGAAAAAAGAGAAAGAAAGAAAAATGAGAGAGAGAAGACAAAGTGGGAGAAAGAAAGATGAGAGAGGGAAGAAAAGAGACAGAAAAACAAAAGAGAAAAAGAGGGAGAAAGAAAGAGAAGAAAAGAAAGAAAAATGAGAGATCAAAAGAAAAACAAGAGAGAGAAAAAAGTGGGAGAAAGAAAGATGAGAGAGGGGAAAACAAAGAGAAAGAAGAAAAAACGAGAAAAAGAGGGAGAAAAGAAAGAACGAAGGAAAAGGATAGGTTTATTATAAAGAAAGTGTAAATGACGGTGACAGAAATGAAAGCTCTTTTAGATTTGTATTTAGATTTCCAGCTCGTCGCTGTGGTTTTTAGACTTGATGAGGTTCAGTGACTGGACATTATCTCCGGCTCTCAGTGAGATATAAAATAATAACATAGAAAGTTTTGCATTATTCTTCATCCAGAAAGAATCAAATCATTTACTTTTGCATCGGAAGGAACACAATACGCAGACATTAAAATCTGCGGCTTCCTGTCATGATGTTCCAATAAAGAAAACACCTCCTGACCTCAGGGAGCTGAGTCCTAGCTGACCCATGTTGAGTCCTAACTGACCCATGTTGAGTCCTAGCTGACAGGGCCGCCATCAGGGCATTACGCCCAATACTGCCGTAAGGGGCCCGGGCCCGGTGGGGGCCCGGGCCGCCGGGGCCTGGGGGGAGGATCCCGGGCCCCCGACGGCAGCGGCGTCGCCCTTTAACAGCTCCGGTATCGGACTCGATGAGTCCGAATCCGGAGCTGTGTCCCTGCTGCTGCTGCAGGAGCCGGAGGAGACTGAGACACTGTGTCTCCTCCGGCTCCTGGCAGCTTCACTTCCTGGCTGGGCGGGGCCAAGCAGCGTGTGAGGGGCCTCCCAAGCACGTTGCTTTGGCTCCGCCCCTCCACTCAGTGAAGCTGCGCGCCGGAGCTGGAGGGACCAGGAAGAAGACAGAAGAACAGAAGAGAAGAAAATTAAAGAAAAGGTGAAGAAAAGAAGAGCTGAAGACAGAAGAAAAGAAGATAGAAGACAGTGAGTGGTGAGCCAGGGCCCAGACCCTAAGACCCAGGGCCCAGACCGAGGGCCCAGACCCCTAGGCCCAAACCCAGGACCCAGACCCCAAGGCCCAGACCCCTAGGCTCAGACCCAGGGCCCAGACCCCAAGGTCCAGACCCAGGGCCCAGACCCAGGGCCCAGACCCCTAGGCCCAAACCCATGGCCCAGACCCTAGGGCCCAGGGCCCAGACCCTTAGGCCCAGACCCAGGGCCCAGACCCCTAGGCCCAAACCCAGGGCCCAGACCCCCTAGACCCACACCCAGGGCCCAGACCCCAAGGCCCAGACCCAGGGCCCAGACCCCTAAGCCCAAACCCAGGGCCCAGACCCCAAGGCCCAGGACCCAGACCCAAGGCCCAGACCCAGACACTAGGGCCCAGACCCTGGGCCCAGACCCCCTAGGCCCAAACCCAGGACCCAGACCCCTAGGCCCAAACCCAGGACCCAAGGCCCAGACCCAGGGCCCAGACCCCCTAGGCCCAAACCCAGGGCCCAGACCCTAAGGCCCAAACCCAGGGCCCAGACCCTAAGGCCCAGACCCAAGGCCCAAACCCAGGGCTCAGACCCTAGGGCCCAGACCCTAAGACCCAGGGCCCAGACCCCTAGGCCCAAACCCAGGACCCAAGGCCCAGACCCCAAGGCCCAAACCCAGGGCCCAGACCCCAAGGCCCAGACCCCAAGGCCCAGACCCCTAGGCCCAGACCTCTAGGCTCAGACCCAGGGCCCAGACCCAGGACCCAGACCCCAAGGCCCAGACCCAGGGCCCAGACCCCAAGGCCCAGACCCAGGGCCCAGACCCCTAAACCCAAACCCAGGGCCCAGACCCCAAGGCCCAGGACCCAGTCCCAAGGCCAGACCCAGACACTAGGCCCAGCCCAGACCCTGGGCCCAGATCCCCTAGGCCCAAACCCAGGGCCCAGACCCCTAGGCCCAACCCAGGACCCAAGGCCCAGACCCAGGGCCAGACCCTGGGCCCAGACCCTAAGCCCAAACCAGGCCCAGACCCCAAGGCCCAGGACCAGACCCAAGGCAGACCCAGACACTAGGGCCCAGACCCTGGGCCCAGACCCCTAGGCCCAAACCCAGGACCCAGACCCCTAGGCCCAAACCCAGGACCCAAGGCCCAGACCAGGGCCAGACCCCTAGCCCAAACCCAGGGCCAGACCCTAAGGCCCAAACCCAGGGCCCAGACCCTAAGGCCCAGACAAAGCCCAAACCAGGGCTCAGACCCTAGGGCCCAGACCCTAAGACCCAGGGCCCAGACCCTAGCCCAAAACCAGGACCAAGGCCCAGACCCCAAGGCCCAAAACCAGGCCCAGACCCCAAGGCCCAGACCCCAAGGCCCAGGACCCTAGGCCCAGACCTCTAGGCTCAGACCCAGGGCCCAGACCCAGACCCAGACCCCAAGGCCCAGACCCAGGGCCCAGACCCCAAGGCCCAGACCAGGGCCAGACCCTTAAACCCAAACCCAGGGCCCAGACCCCAAGGCAGGGACCCGGCAAGGCCCAGACAGACACTAGGGCCAGGCCCAGACCCTGGCCCAGATCCCCTAGGCCCAAACCCAGGGCCCAGACCCCCTGCCCAAACCCAGGACCCAAGGCCCAGACCCAGGGCCAAGACCCTGGGCCAGACCCCTAGCCCAAACCCAGGGCCAGACCCTAAGGCCAGACCCAAGGCCCAAACCAGGGCCCAGACCCTAAGCCCAGACCCAAGGCCCAACCCAGGGCTCAGACCCTAGGGCCCAGACCCTAAGACCAGGGCCCAGACCCCTAGGCCCAAACAGGACCCAAGGCCCAGACCCCAAGGCCCAAACCCAGGCCCAGACCCCAAGCCCAGACCCAAGGCCCAGACCCCTAGGCCCAGACCTCTAGGCTCAGACCCAGGGCCCAGACCCGGAACCAGACCTCTAGGCCCAGACCCCAAGGCCAGACCCCAAGGCCCAGCCCAGGGCCCAGACCCCAAGGCCCAGACCCAGGGCCCAGACCCCAAGGCCCAGACCCAGGGCCAGACCCTAGGGCCCAGGGTCCAGACCCTAGGCCCAGCCAAGGCCCAGACCCAGGGCCCAGACCCCAAGGCAATGCCAGGGCCAGACCCCAAGACCCAAACCCAGACCCAGGGCCCAGACCCTAGCCGACCCAGGGCAAAGGCCCAGGCCCCTAGGCCCAAACCCATGGCCCAGACCTCAAGGCCCAGGACCCAGACCCTAGGGCCCAGGGCCCAGACCCTAGGGCCCAGACTCAGGGCCCAGACCCCTAAGCCCAAACTCAGGGCCCAGACCCCAAGGCCCAGGACCCAGACCCAAGGCCCAGACCCAGGGCTCAGACACTAGGGCCCTGGGCCCAGACCCCCTAGGCCCAAACCCAGGGCCCAGACCCAGGGCCCAGACCCCTAGGCCCAAACCCAGGACCCAAGGCCCAGACCCAGGGCCCAGACCCAAGGCCCAGACCCAGGGCCCAGACCCCCTAGGCCCAAACCCAGGGCCCAGACCCTAAGGCCAGACCCTGGGCCCAGACCCCCTAGGCCCAGACCCTAAGGCCCAAACCCAGGGCCCAGACTCTAAGGCCAGACCCAGGGCCCAGACCCTAAGGCCCAGACCCAGGGCCCAGACCCTAAGGCCCAGACCCTAAGGCCCAGACCCAGGGCCCAGACCCTAAGGCCCAGACCCTAAGGCCCAGACCCAGGGCCCAGACCCCCTAGGCCCAAACCCAGGGCCCAGACCCTAGGGCCCAGACCCCTAGGCCCAAACCCAGGGCCCAGACCCTGGGCCCAGACCCCTAGGCCAAACCCAGGGCCCAGACCCAGGGCCCAGACCCCAAGGCCCAGACCCCAAAGCCCAAATACAGACCCAGGGCCCAGACCCTAGGGTCCAGACCCCATACCCAGGGCCCAGACCCCAAGGCCCAGACCCTAGGGCCCAGACCCCAAGGCCCAGACCCAGGGCCCAGACCCTAGGACCCAGACCCCAAGGCCCAGGGACCAGACCCAGAGACCAGGGCCCAGGCTAGACCCCAGGGACCAGACCTCAGGGCCCAGACCTCAGGGACCAGACCCAGGGCCCAGACCCAGACCCAAAGGCCATCATACACAGCCCGTTTCTGTGAGATTTATTGCTGTGGATTCTGTGATATGTTCAGACACACCGCTCATTACTGTGAGTTTTATTGCTGTGGATACTGTGATAAGCTAATACACACTGCACATTACTGGGAGTTTTATTGCTGTGGTGCTATGTTATGTCCTTTTTTTTTGAAGGGGGAGAAAAGCTGTTAGAGGTTGAGGGGGGGCCCTGGGGGGCCCCATCGTGAGGTTTAGTAAGGGGCCCCATCATTTCTAATGGCTGCCCTGCTAGCTGACCCATGTTGAGTCCTAACTGACCCATGTTGAGTCCTAGCTGACCCATGCTGAGTCCTAACTGACCCATGCTGAGTCCTAGCTGAGTCCTAGCTGACCCATGCTGAGTCCTAGCTGACCCATGTAGGGTGATGAAAGTGCAGATTTTATTAATAGCGATGATTAATATGAAGCTCTGAGAAACACAATTGTATTCTGATCAATAAATCAAGCATACGGGTGACTACCCATTCCATGTATGTAAAGCAGGGTTGGGCAGGAAAGGGCTATCTCTAATATATTCCAAGTGATGAGGTCACCTGACAACTGAAAAAAACAACAAAAAATGCCACTCTTGATGACAATAAGTACAATAATGTGAAAACATGACAGTTCATTATTAGGTTGTCGAGGAAGACTTGCATTGCATACTGTCTGCTAATTTTGAGTATGTCAGTATATATTTGCTAACTGCTACTCTTGCACAGGGTTGTTTGTTGCTGCTGAGTCTGAGTGCTGCTGCTGAGTGCTGCTGAGTCTGACTGTGTGCTGCTGCTGCTGAGTGCTGCTGAGTGTTGCTGCTGAGTGCTGCTGCTGTGTCTGCTGCTGATGAGTCTGAGGCTGCTGTGGGGTCTGAGTGCTGCCTCTGAGTCTGATGCTGCTGAGTCTGACTGAGTGCTGCTGCTTAGTCTGACTGAGTGCTGCTGCTGCTTAGTTTGACTGAGTGCTGCTGCTGAGTCTGACTGAGTGCTGCTGCTGAGTCTGACTGAGTGCTGCTGCTTAGTCTGACTGAGTGCTGCTGCTTAGTCTGACTGAGTGTTGCTGCTGAGTCTGCTGCTGTGGAGTCTTTCTGCTGCTGACTCTGACTGCTTCTCAGTCTGAGTGCTGCTGAGTCTGAGTGATGCTGCTGAGTCTGCTGCTGCTTAGTCTGATGCTGCTGTGTCTGACTGAGTGCTGTTGCTGATTCTGACTGAATCTGTTGCTGCTGAGTCTGAGTGCTGCTGTGGAGGCTGACTGAGTGTTGCTGAGTCTGCTGCTGCTGTGTCCACTGCTGCTGAGTCTGCTGCAGAGTGCTGCTGCTGTGAGCCTGAGTGCTGCTGAGTCTGGTGCTGCTGCTAATGCTGCTGAGTCTGATGCTGCTGAGTCTGAGTGCTGCTGCTGAATCTGAGTGCTGCTGCCGAGTCTGCCTGAGTCTGCTGCTACTGAGTCTGGTGCTGCTGCTGAGTCTGCTGCTGCTGCTGCCGAATCTGACTTAGTGCTGAGCCTGCTGCTGACCGCTGTTGCAGAGTGCTGCTGCTGCTGAGTCTGACTGATTGCTGCTGCTGAGTCTGATATGCATGCTCTGTCCCCTCAGCTGCTAGAAGGCGAAGGTGGGGCTTAATGTGATGGCATGTCATCACGTTAAGTTCTGCCCTCGCCGATGCCAGTGCCTCTCCTGTCCTTCCTGTTTCCCTCAATGACACTGAGAGTGACAAACTAATGTCACTCTTGGTTGACGGGGAGGTGGAGCGGTGCTGCGGAGGAGGAGCGTAGCATGAGGATGTGAGAAGACGCAATGCATCATCACGCTAAGCTCCACTGGTGGACCGCAATTGACATCTTGTCCACCTGTTATGTTAAGTATAGAGAAATAGAGAAGTAAGGGAAATGTGAGTGCTAAACGCGAGTATCATGTTAAATTCCTAGTGTCCTCGACCACCTTAACCTGTTACTGTCATGGGGCGTACCCTGCCATCCCCGCAGTGGGTGGGCTTTGAAGTCGTGGGGTGGCATAACACCCTGCTGACGTCAATGAGCCTCTGTGCTCCCACCCACCAGTTTATACATGGCATACATCATTGGCTATGGTGGGACGGCCTGAACTCAGGCCATCCCCATGCATGCAATGACGCGTCGTGCATCACCTGCATAGGCTGGCTGGAGGAGGGGCCCGCCGCAGCAGCTGGCAAAAAGGCCATACTAGTACGTTAACATACCGCCACCGGACAGAACCCGCCTGGCAGTAAAGGGCTAAAAGGACACTACAACTAACATAAGCTTTAGGTAGATTACTGGTGCATTACAAAAAAAAACATTATAAAAAAACATTATAAAACACATGCTTCTGTTTTTTCTTTGAACCAATTGCATATACGTAGAAAAATAAAGTTAGGGTTTTTATAATTCCTTTTCCATTATGTGGATTTTTCCCGCTATGCAACATTTACCAAATCTTACACGTCTCACTTTACAGCTGTAGTATAGGATAAAGCAGCAGTGAAAAGGCAAATGGGTGGGGAGAGAATGTGTAGACAAGGCTGCAAGGCATTTATTGTGTCTGGGCTACCAGAGATAAGAGATAACAGCTGAATGAGATACGATAGTAGGCGAACAACACTAAATGGAACCCCCTGATGATGTCATTTACATGCATTCCACGTAATGCCAGTTATTTCAGTTTTCTGAATTTCTAAACCATAGAATCCATTTTAAGGCCAAAGCGACACAGTGAGGAGCAAGTGATGGAAAGATACTGTGGGGGGGGGGAGTTTACAACACAAAATATCACACAGTGACACATATAGAGGAAAATATTTTCTTATCTAAACATTCAAGAGAAAAACAAAGCACATGTAAGATATCAACAACATCAAATAAACACAATAAGAACATTTCATTTTTAGTGGTAAGCAAAATGGTAGTAAGTTTAAGTCAGTAGCGTACTAAAGAGGGGCAGGGAGGGCAAGCTGCCCCGGGTGACAGCCTGGGAGGGGTGCATATAGCTGGCTATTACACTTGAGGGCTGGCCCTCCAATGCAGTCTATGCTTCCTTGAAGAACATATCGCTAAGCATCCTGCACTTCCTGTCCCTGTGCTGGAGGAAGAGAAGTGAGGAGAGAGGTGAGGGCAGCAGGAGGAGGCTTAGCTTAGCGGAGGACTTAGCGCTGCCGCGCGCATCCCAGGGCTTAGCGAACCGATAACAATGCAGGCAGCTTTTTAAGCGCCTACATTGTAATATTGCGCTAAAACGGGGGACGCAAAGGAGAAACCTGCAGGCGCAGGTTTTTCTCCCTAGCGTCGCCATTTTAGCGTGACCATTTTAATGTAGCCCTATGAGTTTTATTGCTGCGGAGCTCTGTGATACGCTCATACACACTGCACATTACTGTGAGTTTTATTGCTGTGGAGTTCTGTGATACGCTCATACACACCGCACATTACTGTGAGTTTTATTGCTGTGGGGGTGTGTGAAACGCTCATACACACCGCACATTACTGGGAGTTTTATTGCTGTGGAGCTCTGTGATACGCTCATACACACTGCACATTACTTTGAGTTTTATTGCTGTGGAGCTCTGTGATGAACTCATACACACCACACATTGCTGTGAGTTTTATTGCTGTGGAGCTCTGTGATACGCTCATACACACCGCACATTACTGTGAGTTTTATTGCTGTGGGGGTGTGTGAAACGCTCATAACACCGCACATTACTTTGAGTTTTATTGCTGTGGAGCTCTGTGATGAACTCATACACACCACACATTGCTGTGAGTTTTATTGCTGTGGAGCTCTATGATACGTTCATGCACACCGCACATTACTGTGAGTTTTATTGCTATGGAGCTCTGTTATTCGCTCACACGCACCGCACATTATGTGAGTTTTATAGCTCTTTAGATTCTACCCGTCTCTCCAGTCCTTCAAGAAATTTCTGAAAAAAACATTACTTTAGAGAAGCCTAACGGCTCACTTCATGATTCACCCCCCATACATTTCTTGCTCATCTTCTCACACAGCCCCCATGCACCCCACTACCTCTCATACTCATCTATGTACCCTCACCTAGTGTGACCCACTCCACGTAGAGTGCAAGCTCTCGAGCAGGGTCCTCTCTCCTACTGTCCTGTGTGTCTAACTTGTATGTATATTTGTTGTTCTGTCTCACCCATTGTACAGCGCTACGGAACTTGTCGGTGCTTTATAAATACTTGTAACTGTAGCTGTGGGGATATTAAAGACAGGTTTTAAGAAAGCAATACAGATGTACCAACATGGATACAGAGAGAAAGGTAGACTTTTTTTCAGAATATTGTTGGCTTTGTCTTACGTGGACATCTGTCTCATTCATCATTCTTTTCTGCTGTCATCAGTTGCCAAGTGATTTTTTTGGCATCATTCTTAAATTTGCATCAATCAGAAAAGTTTGACATAATCAAATGCACAATGAGTTATTAGCAGGCTGCAGAGAAGAACATCAGTTTACGTCTGTACCGAGTGTATATATTCAGAGGAGGTTATGTGGCACATAAATCGGAGAGAACCTTACCATGTCTTATCCAGTTTGCTTAACATTTGATATCCTTTCTTTACTTGACATAGTCCTGGGACTCGTCAATGCATTTATCGCCATTGTCAACCTTGTCGACTGGTCAAAAGGCAGAAGACTGAAACCTTTCGATCAGATATTGCTAAGCATTGGCCTCTCCAGGTTTCTCGTTGACTGTTTCACTCTATGTGGGACAATTATTCACATCTTCAAGATGAAAATTTTGGCACAAAACGTAAAGTGGATAGTTAACATCTTCCAGTTGACTTTTGACTTCTCCAGCTTGTGGTTTTCCATGTGGCTCTGCGTCCTCTACTACATCAAGATCTCAATTTTTACAAATCCCATCCTCATCCGAATGAAACTAAGAATGCCCCAACACATGATACAAATGATCGTACTGTCCTCTGCCGTTTCTTTTGTAAGTGGATTCACATTCGCTTGGGGCACCAAATACAGCCCGGGCATCATGTGTTATAACAGAAGTCCAAAATATAATATTACTTATGTGTCGCGTGCCAGACTGATACCATCGGTCATGTTGAGACATGTTCTCCCTTTCATATTTGTCACAATTTCGTCTTCTCTTTTAATCGGCTCCATCACGATTCATGTGAAACGCATTAAAAGCAACACTACCAACTTCACAACACCAAAACTGGATGCCCATCTCTCCGCCATCAGATCCGTCTATGTGTTGGAAATGTTTACCTGTCTTAATTTCACGGCTAACGTTCTTTTTCGATTTTCCCGGCCCCATCCAATTACAAAATTCGTAAGTAATTTCATAATCGTCTCTTATCCAGCATTTCACAGCATGGTTCTTATTTTTGGAAACTCAAAGCTCTATAAAAAGGTCTTTAAAATCCTTCTTTGCTTTAAGATGTTCTTCAGTTCCAGAACCAAACCCAGGCCAACTCTGCAAGGGGGGACGATTGCCCAGTGACAATTCACGATTCGCTCCGGATTTACAGATTTAAAATGTCTTCAACGTGTTTTATTTTTTTGTGTGTTTTGCTACTTCAATATTTTAATATTTCATAAATCGATCCATAATTTCAAACATTTATGTGAATCGATTGACCTTCGGAATGAGATACAATTATAGGGTCATTGTGTTTAATGGTTTTATTAAATCGCCATCAGCTGTAGTAGTATAACATTTATCTTTCTTAGCACAGGGGTTTAATACCTTGGGCTCCACTTAATTGTTTTGGCCTTTTATTTTAAAATATAGGAGTGTTTCAACTTATATATTTTTTTTAATATCAGCTGATTTAATGCAAATAATTCTGACAGAGTCAAAAATCGAGAAATGATGCAGTTCTGCAAAAAAAAAAACTGGTCGTCAAAACTCTCGAAAAATATATTTTTGGCCAGCATCATCTTGATTTTCTGAAAAATGTAATTCCTTTCCTATTTGAAAATCCAAAGTGTAAATGAAAGTTTTATTCTGATTTTATTTTTTTTCTTGCTTGAAAATAATTGTTGAAAAATGATCAACCCCTGCGAGCAATGGATATTCTTCCGAAAAATCTGATTACTGATGCCTGTGTGTTATTCCTTTGTGTAGTTATTGTATAGTCTCTTGTTGTGTATGTTGCGTACATTCCCTCAATTATCTAACCTCTCTGTATAGTGTGACCTAAGTATTAGTACCTGCTCTCTCTATTGTGTAGGTTTTCTCTATAAGAAATTCCTTTTGTTTTCCTTCTTCTCCTCCCCCTTCTCCTCCTAGGAAATCCCATTGTCCATTGTTTGAAGGTCCTGTACAGTTTTTGATCTGTGATGTTATCTGTTTGGCTGTATGCAACGGGGGTTGGTGGTGACTGTATCTGTGTCTCTGTGAATAAACTAGCATTCTGCTTTTGCCTTTGAACGGTGAGCCTCATTCTTTCGGCTGCGGTCAAAGCTTTGAGGGAGCTGTTAGGGAAGATTGCTCCGGCGACTGTTACATGGGAGAGAGCCCGCGGACGGAAGTACTAAGTTAGAGTACAGTCGCTCCGTCACAATTAGGAAGTACAGGCACAAGTGTTGATAATTGTGACAAATTTTTATCGTGAATCGAAATGCTGTATGACCTTAAACTAAATCTGCTGAACCGAAAAATGGCCGAATTTCGGCAGAAAACACACAAAATTCTGTTAACTGGGTCGAGTGAAATCAAGCCCCTCATCTGAACAGTGATCCATTGAACAGTGATAAGGATAATGCAAAAAGAGTGAAAATGTATATATGACTTTGAAAACTAGCTCGACATATAGATAAGAAGTAAAAAAGCAACGGAGGAGTGTGGGCATTGTTTAAAATTCGGGAATAATTACAATGTCTGAATATTCACGTTACAAATGGTGCAGAAATGCGGAATTATCCTTTGGAATCATTAGCACCATAAACTGATCTTACTAATAAGTATATTACATTGTTGTATTACATTAGTGTAGTATTATTTATTTTTTATTACTATCATCCTATTTATTTTTGTGAAATTGTTGCATTAAAAATGATTCACTTTTGGGCAGCACAGGGATGTCAGAAAACGACCCATTTGGTTTCTAGTGCAATAATGTATTAGTTTGATCGATAAACATGATTACCGCGCTGTAGTTGGTTGGATATGTTGTGATAGAAGTTGGAGGGGAGTTTGCTCATTTATTTCTCTTTTGCTTTATTTTTTGGAAGGTTTGTATTTTTATAGTAACTTTTGAAAGGATTGTGTCTTTACTTTCCAAAATAATAATTAATTAATGGATTGTTCTAGGTTTTTGTTTAATACAGCTGTTTAATTAAGTCTTAATACAGCTATTTAAATTAATAATGATGTTAAATAAAGCATTTTATCTACTGAAAGCTAATAACTTTTAGTCTGTCTACATGGAGTCAATCCTGCTTGCCTCTGTCGTTCCTCAGACTGTGTAGTTGCACTTCCCGAGTAAGGAGAATGTGGGTTTGCGGGAGTTTCTGATGAGGTTTTGTGTGTTGTGTGCTCTGCTGGGACAATCTAAGGGGAGGTGGATTGAGATTGTGAGAATCTATGCACATCCATAGTCTGTAACTGTATGCCCAAGAATGTGCAGTAACCACATGTAATAGTCAACTGGGAGCTGAGGTTACCACTTGAGTTGGACGATGTTTTGTAGAGGACCTGCCTTAATGACTGGAACACTCGAAAATATTAATGGCCCATGTATGACAGAGACCTGCGTATCTAAGGCCTATTATTATTGCACCTTCATTTCACCTGTTCACACAAGTTTCCATTACTTACCTAAGGCAATATTCCAAAGTTGGTGCTAACCTAACCAGAGCTGTTGTAAACTTAACAACTCCATTGACTATAATGGCTCTGGTATGTTTACAACAGCTCTGGTTAAGTTAGAACAAACTATGAAATAGAGCCTCTAGCGTCAGCTGAGCAGATCACATCCTCAGAGGAGCACAGTGATTTAAATAGCAATGTACAATATTAATACATGAACACTCTGGTCCTAACACACACACACGCTCATTTTTAACTGCTGTGGTTGAAATTAGGCTCCACCAGACTGAGCATGTCTAAACTGGCCGCAGCTGGGGCAGAATGTTCGAAATGTCCAAATGTTCTTAACATCACCAGTTGAGCTAAATAGCAGCTGAGGTTACCCGTCATGTTGGATGATGTTTCTTAGTGGATTTGCTAGAATTATTTGTACACTAGAAAACTATAGTGACCCAAGTATAACAGAGACCTGTAGAGGTCAGAAATTATTATTTTTATTCCATCTTCTTATCATCTGTTCATGGAAAATTCCATTGGTTACCTAGAGTCAATTAAACAGATGTCATTCTCAGAGGAGCACAGTGATTTACATCTTCCTTTATCATTTGGATAAATATATATAGCATCAATTTACATTGTGATTTGCATGCGATGGTTAAATAGTATCCACCGGAATAAAATATCATTACAGGAAAGCCAAAGTAAGGGTCGCTTAGAGCAGGAGCACGATGAGAGATCAAGAGCTAATACATTATGCTACACTTTTGCCCATAGCTGGAATTGTCTTTATACTGGGGACACTGGTAAATATGTTTATTGTCCGAATGCTTATACCAGACTGGTTGAAAGGGAGACAGATGAAGGCTTCCGACAAGATTATTTGCTCCCTGGCAATCTCAAGGATGGGCTTCCATTGCTCCTCTACAATACGCACACTCTTCACTATATTTTTGAAAGGCACTGAATATAATATAATCACATTCTGCCTCCATTCCACCAACTTCACCAACCTATGGATTTTGACTCTGCTCGCCTTCCTCTACTTCTTCACAGTTGTTAACTGGAAACTCACCTTCTTTCTGTGTCTGAAGACGCTAATGATGCAGAAGGTGACACGCTTCATAATAGGAGCCATCTTCTGCTGGTTGCAACGTTGTGTCATCATGTGAGGTATATGAGAAGCAGTTGTACCAGCTTTACAGAGACACATCTGGATGGCTATTATGTGGCTATAAAGTCCATGGCAACATGTTTTCTCTTATATGGTCTTCACATTCTCACCAATATCATTTAAGTGCTGTTTTACAAACCTTCCAATATCATTGCTCTGCACATTTTGATCAGCATCACCCCGTCTCTCCATTCCGGTTATTTGATCTACAGCACACCCAGGCTGAGACAGACCTTCTCAAAGATTTTTCAAAAAAAGTCCATTTGCTTCTCTTGTAGAAACAACATCGGGACAAACTCAGACTGAGAATAGAACCTGTTCATTCACCGAATGGTTTAAAAATCAATCTTGTAGATTCTGATTTCTTGACAGCAACGTGAACATTCCAGTCTTATTCTGTGAAACGCGTTGTACAATTTCAGACTTTATACTAATTTAGCATTTCAGCAGCATCATGGTTTATGGGAATATTGTCTATGCGTCAGAATGCCTTATTGTGCATAGTGTGAATATATGGTTTAGGTTTTTAGGATTTAAAGTTAGTTTTATTAAGCAATAACTGTAGTAGAAGTTCCGGACAGGGTGGATGTTGGTTGGCCAGAGTTGGAGTTGCGAGAGGGAGTCATTTGGTAATCTAAAGAAAACCCCATTCTACTATTTTTGTTACATCCCTCATCACACATTCGCTCAAAAGTGAACAGTCTCCATTGAATTAATATGATGATACATTAGATTGCTGGCAACCGAACCCATGTGACATGAATTCAAAATGGTTCACTAATGGGGCGCATAGAGATGTCAGAATACAGTCTGTTTGTTTCTAGTGCATTAATGTACTGGTTATGATCAATACAAATAGTAGCAGTATGGTGGGATGGGGTGGAGTGGTTATGTTGTAATAGAAAATGGATAATTGTTCATTTATTGCTGTTTTTCTTTATTTTTAAATAGCTTTTGTATTTTTAAAGAAGTGATTGAAAGATTTGGGTCTTTATTTTGACAAAATGAATAATTCACGGATCATTCTAGGTTTCTGTTTCTTGATAAATAAGCCTTGAAGCATTCAGTCTGTTAAATAAAGCAAAGAAAAAAATGTCATCTGTGCTTACTCCAATTATACCGTGTGAAACTAAACACAATTAGAGGTTTGGTTTCTTATCAATGGCCATTATAAGACTAGCTCGCCCGCCAGCGTCAAGGCACCTCTAAAAGGGCGAGTCCTAACCAAAATGAAACCACAGGCTGCTACATAGCAAACCATACCTGCTCATGCTGCTTGTCAAACTTGAGGTAGACTGGTGGGCCTTTATTTATGCTCCCCCAGAAACAAAATCCACTTTGGGATCAAAACAAAGACACCGAGCGGAGTCTTGCTGCAGGGATGACCTGGCTGGAAGTACATTGAACCATACAAAGTGCAGGAGGGGTGGGGTCGCGCCTGTTCCCCGAAGGGTTGGCTGCAACCACCAAATGCATCCAGCCCAACAACATGTGTAGAACATAACAAAGAAAAAAATGTCATCTGCACTTACTCCAATTATACCGTGTGAAACTAAACACAATTAGAGTTTTGGTTTCTTATCAATGGCCATTAGAAGACTAGCTCGCCCGCCAGCGTCAAGGCACCTCTATAAGGGCGAGTCCTAACCAAAATGAAACCACAGGCTGCTACATAGCAAACCATACCAACATGTTGTTGGGCTGGATGCATTTGGTGGTTGGAGCCGCCCCATCGGGGAATAGGCGTGACCCCACCCCTCCTGCACTATGTATGTTTCAATGTACTTCCAGCCAGGTCATCCCTGCAGCAAGACTCCGCTCCGTGTCTTTGTTTTGATCCCAAAGTGGATTTTGTTTCTGGGGGAGCATAAATAAAGGCCCACCAGTCTACCTCATGTTTGACAAACAGCATGAGCAGGTATGGTTTGCTATGTAGCAGCCTGTGGTTTCATTTTGGTTAGGACTTGCCCTTATAGAGGTGCCTTGACGCTGGTGGGCGAGCTAGTCTTATAATGGCCATTGATAAGAAACCAAAACTCTAATTGTGTTTAGTTTCACACGGTATAATTGGAGTAAGCACAGATGACAATTTTTTTCTTTGTTATGTTCTACACATGTTGTTGGGCTGGATGCATTTGATGTTTGCAGCCAACCCTTCGGGGAACAGGCGCGACCCCACCCCTCCTGCACCATGTATGTTAAATAAAGCATTTTAGGAGTTAGAGCCATTTCATAATTTCCTGTCGACAAGGGGTTAAGTCTATTTGGCTTTGTCGTTCCTCAGACTGTGTAGTGTGCACTCCCTGAATCAGGGCACAAAGGGTTAATTGGAGATTCAGATGAGGCTTTGTGTATCGAGCTGGGTCAGGAGGAGGGAGAGGATGATTGAGATTGAGAATGGGTGGATGAAGATCTATTGACAGAGGGATAGAGGAAAATAGAAGTCTCTGTTAAAGAAAACAAAAGAAAGAACAATGCCGCTATGTTTTAGCTGTAGATGTGCAAAAATATTCATATTATATCCAGTCTTTTCATAGATTTATAGAGAATCATGGATGCAGTCGGTAATAGATAGAGGGCACCATTACAGTCATTGCGCTAAAACGAGGAAGCTAGGGAGAAAAACCTACGACTGCAGGTTTTTCTTCCTCGTTTTAGCGCGATATTACGATGCAGGCGGTAGAAAAGCTGCCTACATCGTTATCGGGTGCTTAGTCCCGAGATGCGCTCGGCAGCGCTAGGCGCCGCCACGAGCATTCCTTACATGGAGTCCATAGGACTCCATTGAGGCAGCAGTTAGAAACTAAAGGGTCCCTGTATCTCCCAATCCTAGAGGGTCATGTTTGATATCATTGGAAAGGCCTGCACATGACCTTTCCAATGATAACAAACATGACAAGGTTTGGTGTAAAAAACAATTACTAATACCGCAGAGAAATTGCTAAAAAATTAAGGATTTCAAAATTGGAAGCCAGAAAACTACTGTATTACAGGACTTTAACAGATGATAGGAATGATCTAGTAATTCCAACGTTTTGAGATACTGTCAGGTTTGGCAAGAGACTCTATAATATACCACCTATAGCCATTCCACGTGACAGAGCACAATCCGTTCCCGGTCTGACTTTGTCTGTTCTCAGGTGTAGTCCTTCAGGAACCTGATCACTCCCTCAGAAAAAGAAATCACGCCCAAGCGTAGATGCTTCTGCATTGAATGTTATTTGGTGTGAGCGGTTCACCATGGACATCTGGAAGCCTGAGATCTGCTCCGCTCTACCCAGCTACAGCTCCTACAGAGGAGACTCCTGCTCTTACAGCTCCTACTGAAATCCCTCGCCTCTACAGCTCCTACTGAGGAGACTCTTGCCTCCACAACTTCTATCGCAGAAACTCTGAGCTCTTCATCCAAGCCCCTTGTGCCCTTTTTGCCCTCAGCCTCCAGTGCCCACGTGTAAGTTCCTTATGTATCTGTGTTCTCCTACCCCTTTCGTATAATAGTTCTGTGTCCAGCCCTTTTCCTTCAATGTCTACCTTTGTCTCCACAATCAGTCCTTTTCATCCCATACACAAAGATTCTCGGTAATATTACAACAGGCGCTAGGAGATGTAATTAATAAATTAATAAATGGATTTAAGGAATATGGTGGTTATGATGACAATATGTGTCAAATGCAGGCCCCTAGGGATATGTCCGAAACTCAACAGACATGAAAAAGGATACAATGTAGATGGGATCCCTTTTCCTCCTAAGTCTTCTTCTGTGTCTCTAAAGTCAGCCCATTTACTTCCATATCTGCCTCTGTGTCTATATAGCCAGTCCTTTTTGTGTCTTCTCTGTCTGGCTCCTTTTTCCAGTTTATCTCCATCCCTGTTATTGCATTTAACCTTTTGTGTTTCATTGTTTGCCTTATTGTATTGCTTTATGTAATAAATCCGTTACACCGCGCCCCTGTATTCAGGTTTGTGTTGGTATCACATGCACACTGGGCTCATCACGTTGCTTCCACCTGACAGATACTAACATCCAACAAATCAGGTTAATTGCGGCTTTGACAAAGTATAGAATGAAGTGATAGATACTTTCAAATCACTGGCCCTTTCTTCAACTACAGCATTGACTTGCCTCTGTTTGGCCAAAGACATGACATTTTATGGCTAGACTAACCAAAACGTTGAAGGACCAATTGGTCCATAGTTTCTTTACACCTACTGCTTCAAGCACAACCTGTTTGGCTCCACCAAAGGACACACATAAATGTTCCCATTTCAAAGCCGCATGTTACCTCTATCTCAAATGCTGTAGATACGCCCCCCTTAATCTTTAATCATACTCTTCATGTTGATACAGTTTATGGAATATTACTCAAACGACACAATGACATTGATGCCAATTTTGATGTTTATTGGCTGAGGGACAAGGCAAGATTTGGGGTGCCGGTGGTTCTGGTGGACTTTGCTGCTTCTGTCAATGTTAGGCAGCATTCTCTTCTCATCATTAGGTCAGCGTCTATCTAGTTCAGCCTCTCACACATCACCTGCTGTGGTTGATCCAAAAGAAGGCAAAAAACCCAGTATGAAGCGCTCGCCAATATGCAACATACTGGGAAAAATTCCTTCTTGACCCCAGAGTGGCGGTCAGATTTCTCCTTGGATCGAGCAGGTTTTATCCACATATTAAATCGTATGACCTTTAATATTCTGTGTTTGCACAGTGTGTTACACATTTACACGGCTCATTCGGCGACCCAGTCAAAATCAGAGAATGCTTCATGATGATATCCAAGCACTCGATCCGGTGGAGGTGTCAGAGTGAGAGACTGAGATGTGAACGTTCGCTCAAAATAGCTGACATCTTCTGGGCCGCTGAGGCGTGGTGTAAATGGGGGCTGCGTCTTCTTAGCCAGGAAGTCCATCCAGTTTATTTCCTGTTCAAATGAAAGTGGATCGGGTTAAAAGAGTGAGCGAGATAACTTATATATAACCTTGTACCAACCAATAAAAAAAAGCAATATTACAGAATATCCAGAAACTGCCCCAAAAAGTCACAATAATTCCAATAAAGCACAATCATATCATCTTTCAAATTACCTTACGGTGCACAAACACCCTCCTACCCTCAACTCCAGCTCCTACTGTATCGCTGAACACCCCAAAACCTAACCTGAAGTCCTGTTGATACATTTATTTAAGGTTACTCCCCATAATCTCCCCAAAATCTAACTTAAATCTTCTCTAAACACCGTCCCCAAAACACGTGGTCAGCATTGTGCAGGGACATTTCCCATTTGATGCCAGGATGTGGGTCCTTTGGGGCCGAGCATTGGATGTAAATGTCGATAAGAATTGATACGGGTTTATTTGAAAGCACAGCTGTTAGTCCATATATATTTATACCCGTCTGTTTGTCTTTCTGTATAAACTGACAGTTATGCTTTAACTTAAATAAACTGGAAATGGTTCGGCGACAAGAGCGACTATAACTCCTCTATGCTCATTTATGGTCGGAATATAGGTGACATGGACTTACGGTGAAGAATGGGTGGTCTTGGACATCTTGCGCACCCTTCTGGCTCCCCAGACGCGTGACCGGGCTTCTTGTGAGAAGCTGAAAGCAAAACATTACAAATTTAGTTTATTTTTACTGGTAAACCTCAGAAAGCGAGAGATTCTGTGTATTAAGGTCGAGCCGCCCAGAACCTACAACTAGTGACTGATATTGAGAAATATTTATGTGTTAAATTCAGAGACGGGTTCTTCTCTATAAAGATTTAGGGAAAATAACAAAACCCTCTCC
This sequence comes from Leptobrachium leishanense, assembly GCA_009667805.1. Taxonomy (NCBI): domain Eukaryota; kingdom Metazoa; phylum Chordata; class Amphibia; order Anura; family Megophryidae; genus Leptobrachium; species Leptobrachium leishanense. The sequence continues at coordinate 42,598,002 of CM019066.1, read as the reverse complement.
CTGTTTAAAAACCCTTTTTCCCACCATTTATATAGAACTTACAGAATTTATCAGATCTCTAGCGTTGGAAGATACCCTCCTTGGAAAGATCAGGCCACCATGCTGAATGACGTTCCTCTGCATCCCAACACCGTCTCCATAGAATGGATAGAATGGGTTGAATGGGTCCTAAAGGAATAAAAAGGCTTAAAGTTATTAATGAAGCTACAATAAGATCCTGATATGTGGACGTTTGGTCTTGAAAAATATATTTACTAATATGTAATAATAAAGAAAATGAAACTGAATGAGGCGCGTGAAGATATATAATACAAAAGGGGTTATTCAAAATCAACTGAAATTTCACTGAAATACAGCATTCACTGCAGGGTCAACAAAGACGCCGAATGGATCTGCCGAATTCATCCAATAAACCGGCGAATGAAAGCAAAAATCACCAAATTCATCCGATAAACCGAAGACCGCAGCCGCTGATCTGCTGAACAAACCACCGAAGGTCTCCGGTCAGCCACTGAATGCCATGAAAAAAGCAGACCAGCTGCCGAACAGGGGTAAAAAAACAATAACGTAAACCCGCAACTTTTAAAACGCGTTTTACAAGAATATGAGTCTGTGCTCACCTTTCCAGTCAGCATCTTATAAAGCATGACTCCGACGGCCCACCAGTCCACGTCTCTGGTGTAGGGTTTCTCGGCTATCATTTCTGGGGCCATGTATCTTCGAGCTCCACATACACCGGTGGTCTTGTCCCCAAATCCGATTCCTGAGAAACATACATTCAGATTGTAGGTCAAAGCCACGTTATTGACACAATTCAGCTGATGTTGTTGTTGTGTGTTAATTGTATCTGGTACTGATTGCGTGACGACTATAATTCCTTTTCCATCTTTCTATGAATTGTCTGAATAGGCTTATAGTTTAAACAGCCGCCTGACCGTCCATCACTACAATATATCAGCAGCTTCTCGATGGTAAAAGCTTATTTCACTTTATAAATAGAAGCTCTGCATGAGGTTAAGTGACTGTAATAATAATAATAATAAGCCATATCAGTGATGAGACTTTCATATCTGGGCAATGTGCGGATGGAGCATGGACTCAATATCCAGTGACAAACCAAGTACTGATTAATGAAGATGGAAAGCAGATTATTTTGTGACTTTCTTTCCCCAAGTCTGGGCGTAATGGACAGAAATGAGTATGGGACTATTTCTCTGTAGGATTATATCTTGGAGACGTCTCCATTGGTCCTTTTTATAAGAAGTTAACATACTTCATTCTCTTTAAATGGTAACCAGTAGAAGTCTCTATGTCTCTACATAAACTGATGACAATTCATAGATAGAATTAAAAGAAGGCAGAAACTGAAACATCCCAAATTAACAGAACCCACAATCACATCTTTTTGGGCTTAATAAAGGTCACTTCTGCAACTGTAACGTTGTCTATGTCCCTTTTAACCTCCTCCTTTTTCCTGTGATGTTTGGAGAGCCTGACGTCCATGATTTCTTTTCCTTAATGTCTCTGAGGTACCTGGGGAGTTGATGCTATTTCAGTATTGAATTTGTTCCCTATCCAGTAACTTTACAGTAAAGCGCAGCGTTTCTTCCCTTTGTTTCTTGGTACAAAGCTCTGCACTCCTAGACTGACAATGGCTTATTGAATCCCACAAGCAATCCGCATTTTAAAGGACAGGGACATTTTATACTTAATAAACGACAATTTCAAATATACTGTTATTTTTAAAACTAGATTTACCTATTTCGCCGAGTCCAAAATCTGTGATCTTGGCGAATCCTTCTTTATCCAGCACAATGTTATCCAGCTTTAGATCTCTGGGAGAAAACGAGAAATTTATAAAAGAAACTTGGTTACATTGTTACACTTGCTATATATGCTTCTATTATTCATATATATTAGTTAACGGGAACGTTCGAGCCGCCTTGAGTCTTATATTCTAGTAACTCACCTATGGATAATCTTTTGCTGATGGAGGAATTCGAGCCCCAGAACAACACAAGCCGTGTAGAACCGGGCCATGGGCTCAGGGAATGACTTCAGGGATTTCAGTCTGATACTAAGGTTCCCACCGGCAGCGTACTCCATAGCAAAATATGCCCGGTCATTGGTGTGGAACGAGGCAAAAAGACTGGTTACAAATGGGTGCCTCGCGCTGCTTATAGTCTTGAATATTTCCCTCTCAGTCAAGATGCTGAAAAACAACCATAGAAAGAGAATTGTGACATTTTTTAAAGTACGACCTTCCTATCAAAAGCAAGGTTAGAACCACACGCGTCACTTATTTATACATGCAAATTTACATTTAGTACTGAGATACGTTACAGCCTACAGACATCCCGCCCTAATATATTATTTTATATATATTCCTCAATCATTCACCATCTACAGGCCTCTTTTTATTCCATATCGTTCCCAGGTAGGAGGCCATTACTGGTTTAGATATGGACATGGGACTATGAGGCCACTCTGCCATGTGATCCAACAATCATAACGGAATTTGGGATAGATCATACAATATGTGTTTTTATCACAGCTGTAAAGGCCCTCACCCACTGAATTCACTGAATTTCAATCATTATAGTACAAACCTATACACTGAATTTATCCAAAGTATCTTTTTACTGATCTAATAAAGCACATGGACATCAGATGTCTCTTAGTCAATAAAAACCAAACTAACTAAATAAGTAACTGTTAAATTGATAATTTACTGTGACTTGGTTAATGAATCGTCCTTTTACTGACCTCTGAATGCCCGTTGATCTGGATTCTGCCAATTTGATGGTTTTAATGGCGAACAACTCCTTGGTGACCTTCAACTCTGCAAGCATCACCTGAAATGAGAAATAATAAATAAATTCTTATGCTTTTGATGAGAAACCTTTAAATTTTTAGTAGAAATGGAATAAACATACTTTTCCGAAACCTCCTCGGCCCAGGACTTTGTGGAGGTTGAAGTCTTGCAGGCTTATTGCAGATTTAGGGCCACTGGATACTTCTACTGGAACATCGCACGCACAAGCCTCAGATTGTAAAGAGAGCGGCGATGTTTCAGCAGGTTCATCACACTCAGAGGACTCAGATGATACTGCGCATGGTGATGGTTCAGCAGGATCATCAAATTCAGGAGTCTCGGATGGCTGAATGATTTTTTCTGGCTCTGGCTCTGGCTCAGAAACTGTCTTCTCTATGAGTGATTCACTTTAATGGAAAATAAAGAAATATCCATTGTTATCTTTCTAGTAATTTTACAGAATACTTTATGTAAGGATGCTTCAAACAGAAGAATGTGAGACGTATTCTCCATTAACTTTGTTATACACAATATAAGTTTTCATACCATCCATCCTGAGACTCTTCAGGCAGGGCTTTCACCATTTCAATCACAATGACTAGCACTCGTTGTTTTTTGATATCCGGTGCTTCAGCTGGTACAGGAAGTTCCTCTCGCTCAGTACCTGTCATCTGTGATTCACTGCAACAAAAAACAATAGTATATTTGTTGAATTGTTTTTTTTACCTGTTCTGTGTTTTAGTAGAATATCATGTTTAAAGAAACGCTGTATTAACAATATCTCTCTCTTTTTTTGGAAATATTTGGTCCGATGCGACTGAAAGCCCTTTATATACATTGCATACTGCAAATTTACACTCTTGTAACAAATAAAGGGCAACCATTTTAATGTCGTGCCCAAAACCATCAAAATCTTCACTAAAGCTATAAGGATGACGCTGAGTGTAAGATTGCAATGTGCGACGCATTCAAATGTATCAAATACATCTGAAATTCTAAATATTCACGTGCATCTAAATTTATTCAGTAACATTTTATTTACAAAATCTGTTTCGGGCTGAAACGAATCGTGCAATAATGTATATAAATACATAAGGTGTAATGCAATATTGTATCAAATCCAGTGACTCTCAATTCTCCAATGAGGCATTCACAGGAATAAAGAGAGTCCAAAGCTTGACTGAAACAATGTAAATATTTTGGAAAGTTCCTAATGGAAGAAAAATTAACTATATCAGTCAAACGGGAGTGTTGTTAAAAATCTGAATAAGTAAATCGTTTACAATCAAAATAATATTGACCATATATTCCTAAGGTTTTATAAGTTTTATAGAGATCAATGAAGATGAAGATTGCGAATCTAAATGTAGATTTTCTTACACAAAACCTTTGGTCTATCAAGTAAACTAAAGGCTCAGAAGTGGACACATAAATACTCTGTACATTAATGAGAAATGTCTTTTTACCCAGTGGTTGGTGGTACATTCTGGATCTGGGTGTCTTCTATTAAAGGAATGTCAGCATTCACCTCAAAGATGTCATCAGAGGATATATCTGTAAAAGGTGGGACAGAACACATTATAAATATTTGATAAGAAATGGGGGTTAATTATACACTTATTATGAATCCCTTATAATGAAAGAAAATAATCAGAATCTGCAAAGTTGTGTTTGTTGCTTGGTTGTGTTACAGTTCAGTTTCACATAATGTCCAGCGTACTTTTGTAAACAGAAAAAGATTTAATTTTCCCCATGAACCATTAAAATATTTGTGATACGATAACTTGTCATAATAAAGTTATATCAATGGTATTATCGCCATAGAAAACCAGGACAACAAACCACGGGAATGGCCCAGTTGGCTTCAGGTAGGCTTACAGTATTTAAGTTGTGCGTTTTAATAGTGAAATTTCACAACATAATGTATATAGACGACCCAGATTAAAAAGGCATATTGGAAAGAAATGCATTATGCCGCCTTTAATCCACAAACCATAAAACAAAGCAGGACTCCATCATTAATATATCTCCAAATAGTGAATTTATTTCTCCATTCCCACCAAAAGAGACAGAACGTCTGATTGTCTTGTGAAGATAGATGTCCACATTCACAATTTGCAGATAGATGAGCGCTGGACTCCTATTTCTTTTATGTTTTACACAACCAAGAAGTGAAGAGCATCCTTTTACAGATTATTCATGGTGCTGATTTTACATTTAATAAACAAGGAGTAGACCATGTGCTATATTCATTAGTAAGTGTGACGGCATCCTCTGTATTAGCTATATTTACATTCTTATGTTAAACAGATAACTAGTGAGAGCTCACTGGGCTCCCGCACTCAACAAACTGTGCAAGATAAGAGCAAACCTCAAATTATTTATAGTTTTGTTTCAATTATATTATGTCCTTTCCTAAATACCAGATGTACAGACGGTCTTTCCTGGTTATTATCCATTAATATACCTTTAAAAAAAGACCAATACTGGACGTCACTGAACCATAGACACAGGCAGGTCTTAAATGTTACTATTGATGCCCTCAAGCCCTTCCATTCATATCCGTTTTCCAGGTGAAGCCGTGATATATAGCGGTGAAACGTGGCAACGTGTGATTAAGCCGCTGTATAATTACTATATAATAATGTTTTGAAGACTGAGTAACAGGCTGACCTGTCAGTGTATGGCTCCAGCCTAAAACTAACCAATCACATCTTGTTTTATCAACATCTACAAGTTTTACATTCATGGAATAACGTCTAAGTTATGTGTGGAAGTGTAGCTGTTACCCTCCAACTTTTTAAACTTTTATATATTTTGTATTCTTTGTGATTTGTTTTGGCTTCGTCCTATTCTCACACCATTGGCTTCACTCCATAAGGCCTGACATTATATTCACTAAATAAAATCCACATTTTAATTCCGCTTCTAAAGGAGAGGTTGAGGCTCCGGTTATTTTTTACTTTTAATTTTGAATTGTCTTACCTGGTATTCCATGAATAGTAACATATTCAACACTTCGACTCTCCGATGGCTAAAGAAGGAGAAGAAAAGAAAGTCAGAAAATCGCGGCCACTTGGCTCCAATGCATTAATTATAAGCATAAATAGATCCCTTATAACCCCGTCCCCTTTTCAAAGAGCAGCAAGCATTTATAACGTGTTACCCCCAGCAAAATAAAACACAAATACACTTACACAACCACATTATAATACAAGAATGGCTGGTTGTAAGGGGTAATGATGGAAATATTCCTCCGGGATCCTGTATGTAAGTTGAGTACAGGGATCAGGTATATGGAGGAATCCTGAGCAGGGACTCAATTTGGGCTACTCCGGATTTCCATTATTATTCTCTCAAACATAGAAATATGGAGAAAGCTCGCCCTCCCCGTACCGTCTCACCTGTCTGCAAGTAAGGGTTAAATTGCAACAAGTTAAGTCCCCGTATTAGGGCTCCATTCCAAGCCGCGTGTAAACTTACCAGAGCCGTTAAAGTCGATGGAGTTGCTAAGTATGTAACACATCTGGGTAATTTTACACCAGGGTTGGAATAGAGTCCTTAGTTCTGTGTGTGAGAGAGACTACTGTGCTCACAATCCAGAGAATCCAGTGTTTGTGCTGGGATAATCATGGAAAGATGGCGTTGGAGCTGCCCTGGGGGGTTTAGATTGGACGGTTTCACCATTTCACATTGACTATAATAAGGAAATCATAGGGATTCAAGAAGCAGTAACAGAGGCTGAAGAGATGTGACGGCGAGAGGCCGATTCCTACATCAAGGAATGGATTTATAGACTGGGGGAATAATCACTAACTTCCAAATAACATCTTTCAAAATAAAGCTGACTGGGAAAACTAATCAAAATTGGGCAAAATAGAGCCATCGCTTAATCTTACTCCAAAGATTGTAAATTCAGAAATACGGCAAATCATTTAATCATCATAAATCTGTTAAACCTGATATAAACAAGCATATATCTTGGATCATCACTCTATGACAGCCACTGGTCATGTTTCATATATATATATATATGCTGCAATGTCATTCCTATCAAAAGAGCTTCCTTAGCCAACGTATAAACGTAGTTATAAAGTTATTGTGACACAATGAGATGAAGACCTGGACCAAACCAAGTCATATCCTTACTTTTCTGGAGCGTCTCCGTGGAAAACAGCAGAAAATATCGCAAAACTTTGCCATGTTCAGCTAATCAAGAAACTCACTAACGAATTTAAGCAACTCACAAACAATAAGCTAGAGGAGCCTGCAGGAGACTTTTATAGCTGGATGATGTCACAAACTGTGACATCACAGTGATATCACACTGTGCCAGTGCTGCAGGTAGGCTAGATGCTTTGCAGTGATGGACTGCAGGACAAACAGTAAACAAGGATTAACCTTTGAGTGTCTGGGCTGTTTTGAAATATATGTGCAAGCTGAAAAGCAGGGACAGTTTGAGCAGATTACTAGAATTTATATGGAGTCATATTAAATTGTAAGGGCTCTTTACCGACCCTGGAGTAAATTTCACTCAAGCTGCTGCAAACTTAAAATCTCCATAGACTGTGAGCCTTATTCCACCGCTGTCGTTATGTGTCTCGTCTCCTGTATTTATCTCAGTGTCTACTTTATTTATCGTAACAATGAGAATCACTATTCCCTTCTTGCTGCAAGTTAACCCACGGCAGTTCGAGTGTTGCGATTCCCTGCTCGAGCTTACTGTAACTTCACACCTCTTGTATTTTGTATAGGATACGTTACTTTGCACCTATGGATAGAATCACATTCAAGGTAACTTGCGCTTCCTTTCAGGAGCCAGGATCTCACTAAGAAAAACCGACTCCTAAATGCTGGTGTTAAGTGCTTTTTACATTTTCCAAATCACTTAATACACCGAACTAAGCCCCTAAAAATCCTATATTTACCTCTCATAGGGACTGTAATAGCAGGAACGGAGGCTGAAGAGATGTGACGCCCTAACGCTCATTCCTACCTCAAGGAATGGATTTATGGATTGGGGAAATATTTGCTAAACAGTGACTTGTAATAACAACCCATTAATAGACTTGCAAACTAAAACTGATTGGGAGGAAAACTCAAGCTCAGACAAAATAGAAATATCATTCAGTCCTGCTCCCAAAGTTTAAATTCAGAAAGTAATCACAGGAACTCATTTATCTGTGATACACTGTCATAAAACCAATATAAATAAGTAAATATCTCGGGTCATCACCCTATGTCTTCTACTGATCATGTTTCCTCTCTCTATGTAATGATATGTTTAAATATATGTTACAATGTCAGTCCTTTCACGAGTGGCTTCCTTAATAAATGTATAAAGAAACTGTTAAATAACAAGCTATATTATTATCATTAACCTAAAGCTCTGTCCATTATATGTATATAGTTACTATATCATTTCTATCAGGAGGGTCTTTCTAAGCTCAGGTATAAAGAAGTTAATGTGACACAATGAGATGTAGACCTGGACCAAACCAAATCATATCCTTACTTTTCTGGAGCGTCTCCGTGGAAAACAGCAGAAAATATCGCAAAATTTTGCCATGTTCAGCTAATCAAGAAACTCACTAACGAATTTAAGCAACTCGCACACTCTGAGCTAGAGGAGCCTGCAGGAGACTTTTATAGCTGGATGATGTCACAAACAGTGACATCACAGTGACATCACACTGTGCCAGTGCTACAGGTAGGCTAGATGCTTTGCAGTGATGGACTGCAGGACTTACAGTAAACATATAAAGGATTAACCTTTGAGTGTCTGGGCGGTTTTGAAATATATGTGCAAGCTGAAAATAAAGGATAGTCTGAGCAGATTACTAGAATTTATATGGAGTTATTATCCTTGAAACTTTTTTTTTACCATGTAAAAACTTTTTAGTGAGGTTCACACGTACAGAACAAATGCCAGAAATAAGACACGAATATCGAAGAGGAAAGGGTCACGCAGGACCCTACATATAAAACAAGTCTAGCATTATTGTAAAGAATGCTTGTAACAAATCGGGTGAACCAAACATTTTCGTTCTAAGCTAAAGTACATTGAAATTAAAAATCATAAACAAAAGATCGAACAAAGCAAAAAAAAAAGGAGAAAAAGGTATGCTCAAATAGGTCCAATATCAACATCAATTATATCAATTCCCCAGAGGAAATAAAATCTTCCACCCCTCCCATACATCCTGAAATAAGAATAGAGAGTTAGTGGCCCTGTGGTACATTTCCTCATAATAGTAAATATTTTCCAGTGATAACATGACTTCTCTCATAGAGGGACTGACCTTGGAGAGCCAATGGCGAGCTAAGGTAGATTTGGCTACGCTAAGTGTAATCGAGATTATACCTCTATGTCGTAGTGTAACCGGAATCTGCTAGGTTCACTCGGGACGGAGCCGGACCGGACACGAACAAGGATTGTCTGAACACGAGTCTCTTCAGGAAAGGCAAACTTTATTAGTGTCGTCACACAATGCTCACACAGGATTAAATCGCAAAGAGTGAGCCCCGTTCTCACCCCGACAAGGGGTTTTATACCCCGAATACATAATTAGGTACATCCCAATTAGCCTTCCTCCCGGTGACACTATATTCCACCCCACGTGGGTTAATACCTCCCATTGTTAATACAAAGGCATTCCATACATTGACCGTAAATTGGCAAACTTCATGTTAGTCTGACAGTTTGTGATTTGCTGCCGCATTCAATCCGGGCCGTGCCCACCTCCCTTTTGGCTGTGCTTGTTTATTCCAGATAAGACATGGTCTGGTTTCTACGCTCTCTTTGTCTCTCTGTAGGCCTTTGTGACCTTCATGTATCCATTTGTCATCCTGTCTCTCTCTGCCAAGAGCAGCAGTCGGATCTTCCCTTATTTTAATTGCTTCTCTGTTAATACAACACATTGCTAAGATTCTATGTAAGCTTCATTCTAAATCTACCTAGTTATTTTCAAGTGAACCAATATTCTGAACAAGATGGCTGCCTGGCTCATAATGGCAACCATCTTCCAGCCTGATTCCACTTCAGTAGTTGTATATTAATAGGAAGCATATGTAATAGGTATTGTTTGGGACATAAAGGCAGAGACAGGCCAGTACAATGAGAGATCAATCTACAAATTTTATCTCAGAATGTAACAAGGAGCGGACATTGCCAAAAGATATGAAGGATAGATCCGACACTGGTACCACAACGCCAACACATACCAGAGTGTCCGGGTATATGAGCCAAACGATTCGGGGTCAGATACCATCTGTATAAAAGTTTAAGGTGTGATTCCCTTAAGTTGCTCCTAGTGTATTTATATACAGTTTCGGTGGCGTAGAACCAGTTATCCCTGGAAGAATTAAATGACAGGTCTTTGTCCCATCTGGTCATGTAAGGCAGTTTCTTATTAGGGTTCACATTTAACAAACTGTCATAACACAAAGACAACATTTTTTTCATAAATTTCTTACTAAACACAATCTATGAAAGGCCATGAGGTCCGTCAATACAAAGGAGGTGAGGCCTCGTTGAGTCAGTGCATGTTTTACTCTAAGGTAAGTGAAACAGTCGCTAGCAGGAAGAGTAAACTCTCATGTTAGGTCTGGAAAGGTTTTCATGGAGGAGGCCGTGAAGAGCTGATTAATTTGGGTAAGACCCAACTTGAACCAGTGGTCAAGATTCAGGTCTTGGATAGTGTGGCAAAGAAAGCGCAATGGGGCTATGCTTAGCAACGGGAAGGGTCGTAAAAGTGGTCTACCCCATTGGCGCCATGACATAAGGGAAAGGGAAGTTGAAGGTAGAATACTTTCTAATTTATGGAGTGGAAGCGTCACAAACCACAGCAGATCATGGACACGAAGAGGGGCAATATAAGCATTCTCCATTCATAGCCATAGAGGAGTTTCTCGCTGGGACATAGAGGACAGCAGCTGAGCCAGTAATGCCGCCTTATAATACGCAGTAATATTTATAATGCCTAAGCCGACTCTGCGCCTAGTCGCGGAGGCTGAAATGTGCGGAGGCTTCCCCTTCCAGATGTGTGCTTGAAGCAGTTTTTGTATGCGAAGCAACATATGGGCTGGAATAAAAAACGGAATATTCCTGAAAAAATAGAGAATTTGGGGTAAAATACACATTTTTAGAGCTGCCCTGCGACCCATCCGGGAAACCTCCAGGGCATGCCAGGAGGCCAGTTGGGAAGAGATGGAGGTCATTAGGGGGTTATAATTGAGCTTGAGGATAGAGCCCCTGCATTTGGTGAGAGAGATACCTAAGTATTTTAACCCTTTCGCTGCTGAGGCTTTTCCCGCCCCTGTGCTGAGGTCATTTTTACCGGTTTTGCTCATCATGTTTAAACGTGTTTTGAAGGCTTATTTTAGTATATGACCCAGACATATTATATATCGTTCTTTCCGTCAGACTCGGTAGATTCATAATATGTCATTATTATATGTATACGTTATGTCATGTCTGTATATTATAACAAAAAATGCAATAAAATATGTATTTTCAATAATTTACAAAGTTACTTTTTTTTTTGGGGAAAATTACGCGATTTTTAACAAACGCACCGCATACAAAAATTGTTAGTGCAGCATCATTGTTCACATTATAATTGAAATGGGAACAATATTGCTGCATTAACAAACCAAAAAAAAGAAAAAAAAATGTTTATTTTTTTTTTTATAATTTTTTTTTAAATATATTTTTATTTTTAATTTAAATTTTTATTTTTTTTAAAAAACTTTTTTCACATTCGAGTTTTGTATCGTTGGAACGGCCATGCTCTGGCCGATCCAACCATACCAAACTTTAACCCCTAGCTGCCACGGATCGGGAGATAGGGAGTTCATTGGAACTCCCTATCTCCACCGTTGGTGGCAGTTAGGGGTTAACTCTAGGACTGGCGTCATCGTGCTATGAACAATGACGCCAGTCCTCAGGGGGAGTTCCCGGAGGCTTGGCCGACATCCAAGATGTCGGCCAGCTCCGGGAAAGGATCACGAACCGGCGCTTTTCAGCGCCGATTCGCGATCCAGCTCCCCAGGGGTTAATGCCAGGCACCATTTGGAAGGGCAGGCTGTGCCCTTCCAAATGGTGCCTGGGTTAACCCCCGCAACGCCGCCGATCGGGAGGGAGAGAGGTCCGAAGGACCTCCCCCCCTCCCTTTCAGGCGCCTCCTCCGCACATGCGGGGGGGGGCGCCTGAATTAGGTGTCATCACGCTGCCGCGATGACACCTAATTTCAGCGGCTGGGGTTCCGGATGCTGGGCTGACATCGAGGATGTCAGCCCGCACCGGGGGGGCCAGCGATCGGCCGGAACCCGGCCGAACGCTGACCCCAAAGGGAGGACGCGCTCAGCGCGTCCTCCGCACACCAGCAGCCATGCGGAGGACGCGCTGAGCGTGTCCTCCGCATTGAAGTGGTTAAAGAGGTCGTCCTCCAGTCAAAGGGGTACGAGGCACGTACGGTGGAAAGCGAAGAATTATCAACATGCAGGGGTAGTGCTTGCGCCTTGCTCACATTGTTTTTATAATAAGAGACCAGGCCATAGGAGGTAAGCTGACTAATTAGGGACGGTAAAGAGGTTTCGGGGGAGGTAAGAAAAAACAAAATATCATCAGCAAACATAGCTAATTTATGGACTCCATCTGGGGTAGAGATGCCAGAGATAGAGGGATCTCGCCTAATACGCAAGGCCAAGGGCTCCAGGGCCAGAACAAAGATCAGTGGGGAGAGGGGACATCCCTGTCTGGTACCGTTAGTAATGGAGAATGAGGAGGAGAGAAACCCAGATGCCAGTACTTTCACTGTCGGGGAGGAATAGAGACTCATGATACTATTAATAAATAGGGCAGGGAAGCCAAAGGACTCCAATGCCATACGCATATAGCCCCAAAGCAGGCGATCAAATGCCTTCTCGGCATCCAGTGCCAAGAGGAGCCCAGACATATTGGTTCTATAGGCAATGTCAATTATATTATAAAAGCGTCGGGTATTGTCACATGTTTGTCTACCGGGTATGAAACCAGTCTGTTCTGCTGAGATCAGAATGGGTAGCAGAGGGGCTATTCTAGACGCTAATAACTTGGCATACAGTTTAGCATCTACGTTTAATAAGGAGATAGGACGGAAATTAGCGCAGCTCGTCGGGGGTTTGCCAGGTTTAGGTAGCGTAACGATAGTAGCTTGAAGCATTTCCGGGGGCATTACACCTGTGGTTTTGATATGATTGAAAAATCTCGTAAGGGTCGGTATAAGGATATCTGCGAAAGTCTGGTAATATAAATTAGAGAAGCCGTCTGGCCCAGGGGCTTTATTCTTTGGGAGAGCTTTAACTGCTTTGCGCACTTCTTCCTCCGTAAATGGAATGAGGGGAGATCTGCACCTTGAAGGAACAGCGCTATCTCATCTGGGTTCGGGTCGTGGGTCATGGGGTCTGTCCCTAAATGATATAAAGAGGCGTAGTAGTCAGCAAATTCTTCCGTGATTTTTAGCGGGTTGTAAATCCTTCCCCCCCCTCTATCTAATAGATGAGATATCTTGGTTTGAAGTCGTTTCGATTTTAACTTAGATGCCAATAAGCGTCCGGCCTTATTGCCCTGGGTATAACGGGTGTAATTTAAGTGTCATATGACCCGTTCAGTGGATTGTAAAGTCAGATGGGTTAAATCCCGTCGGAGGGTCGTCAAGCAAGATAAAAGGTCAGGTGTAGGGTCTGTTTTATGTGGGGATTCTAACTCAGAGATTTGCTGTTGTATCAAGGTCGCCTGCGCACCTAGTGCCTTTTTCCGTTTAGCCCCTCTCTGAATTAAATGGCCCCTCACCACGGCCTTATGCGCCAACCAAGCCGAGGAGATAGCCACCTCCCGTCTTATTCAGTGCAAAATATTCCTGCAACACCGCCGAAGTGTCAGAAACGTCAGAGTCACTTACAATAAGGGAGTCATTCAGTCGCCAAGTCCCCATACCCCTAGCAGGGTAGTCAGCTTCAAAATCGATCGTTAGAGGGGCACGGTCAGACCATGTTATAGACCTGATATGGGCGGCCAGGAGGCGAGGGACAGTGGAGCCATGTATCAAACATAGGTCTATGCGGCTGTAAGACAAGTGAACCGGGGAGAAAAAAGTATAATCCCCGGTCGAGAGGTTGTTAATTCTCCAAGCATCATATAGGTCAGAGGAGCGTAAAAAGTTGTGTAGCTGGCGGCTAGCGGGGGCTGTTTACGAGGCGGTGTACGGGTCTGGCCCGATTGTGTATCAACCATTGAATCAGGCACACAGTTAAAATCTCCACATAAGAAAAGGGTTCCCTCCATCATATTCTTAATTTTACTATTAGCCTTTTTAAGAAAACATACCGGGTTAACATTGGGAAATACAGATCAGTGACGTGCGGTGAGGTTAGTGGCTGGTGAGGCACTGGCTAGTATCAGAGCCAGATATACACAGGTTACGTAGGGTCAGGATCAGTGCTCCCCAGGATCAGGCTGCTCTCAGTGCTCCTCAGGATCTGGCTGCTCTCAGTGCTCCCCAGGAGCATTGTATCGGAGGACAGGGTGCTGCTCCTGTATTAAGTTGCTTTGGGCTTGAGATTCTGTATTAAGAGGGGATCTGATAACCTTATATAAATACAGTCAGGTCCAGAAATATTGGGACATCGACACAATTCTAACATCTTTGTCTCTATACACCACCACAATGGAGTTGGAATGAAACAAACACAATGTGCTTTAACTGAAGACTGTCAGCTTTAATTTGAGGGTATGTACATCCAACTCAGGTGAACGGTGTAGGACTTACAGCAGTTTGCAGATGTGCCTCCCACTTGTTAAGGGACCAAAGGTAATGGGACTGAATAATAATCATAAATCAAACTTTCCCTTCTTAATACTTGGTTGCAAATCCTTTGCAGTCAATCACAACCTGAAGTCTGGAATGCATAGACATCACCAGACGCTGGGTTTCATCCCTGGTCATGCTCTGCCAGGCCTCTACTGCAACTGTCTTCAGTTTCTGCTTGTTCTTGGGGCATTTTCCCTTCAGTTTTGTCTTCAGCAAGTGAAATGCATGCTCAATGGGATTCAGGTCAGGTGATTGACTTGGCCATTGCATAACATTCCACTTCTGTCCCTTCAAAAACGCTTTGGTTGCTTTTGCAGTATGCTTTGGGTCATTGTCCATCTGCACTGTGAAGCGCTGTCCAATGAGTTCTGCAGCATTTGGCTGAATGTGAGCAGATAATATTGCCCGAAACACTTCAGAATTCATCCTGCTGCTTTTGTCAGCAGTCGCATCATCAATAAATACAAGAGAACCAATTCCATTGGCAGCCATACATGTCCACGCCATGACACTACCACCACCATGCTTCACTGATGAGGTGGTATGCTTAGGATCATGAGCAGTTCCTTTCCTTCTCCATACTCTTCTCTTCCATCACTCTGGTACAAGTTGATCTTGGTCTCATCTGTCCATAGGATCTTGTTCCAGAACTGTGAAGGCTTTGTTAGGTGTTGTTTGGCAAACTCTAATCTGGCCTTCCTGTTTTTGAGGCTCACCAATGGTTTACATCTTGTGGTGAACCCTCTGTATTCACTCAGGTGAAGTCTTCTCTTGATTGTTGACTTTGACACACATACACCTACCTCCTGGAGAGTGTTATTGATCTGGCCAACTGTTGCGAAGGGTGTTTTCTTCACCAGGGAAAGAATTCTTCGGTCATCCACCACAGTTGTTTTCCATTGTCTCCCGGGTCTTTTGGTGTTGCTGAGCTCACCGGTGCGTTCCCTCTTTTTGAGAATGTTCCAAACAGTTGTTTTGGCCATGCCTAATGTTCTTGCTATCTCTCTGATGGGTTTGTTTTGTTTCTTCAGCCTAATGATGGCTTGCTTCACTGATAGTGACAGTTCTTTGGATCTCATCTTGAGAGTTGACAGCAACAGATTCCAAATGCAAATAGCACACTTGAAATGAACTCTGGGCCTTTTATCTGCACATTGTAATTGGGGTAATGAGGGAATATCACACACCTGGCCATGGAACAGCTGAGAAGTCAATTGTCCCATTACTTTTGGTCCCTTAACAAGTGGGAGGCACATCTGCAAACTGCTGTAAGTCCTACACCGTTCACCTGAGTTGGATGTACATACCCTCAAATTAAAGCCGACAGTCTGCAGTTAAAGCACATTGTGTTTATTTCATTCCAACTCCATTGTGGGGGTGTATAGAGCCAAAGATGTTAGAATTGTGTCGATGTCCCAATATTTATGGACCTGACTGTATATACGGGGCCATTATCAACCATTGTCTGATAACCTATTCATTAACAGGACTATACATAGGGCAAGGGGTCATCCATTTAGACTGGAAGAAAGAAAATTTAGCTTAAAGCATAGGAAGGGTTATTTTACGGTGAGAACAATAAAGCTGTGGAATTCTCTGCCTGTTGAGGTGGTTGGGTCAGAGTCTGTACAGACTTTTAAAAAACGACTGGATGACTTCCTGCAGACACAGAATATTAAGGGTTATAATATTTAATATGTGGGTAAAAGCTTCTTGATCCAAGGAGAAATCTGCCGTCATTCTGGGGTCAAGAAGGATTTTTTTCCCAGTATGTTGCATATTTCAGACTGGGTTTTTTGCCTTCTTTTGGATCAACAGCAGTAGGTTATGTGGGAGAGGCTGAACCCGATGGACGCATGTCTTTTTTCAGCCTATATAACTATGTAACTATGTAACTATGCATGTAAGATGCTTTGGGCTGATGGTTCTGTATTAGGGCACTTTAGGCAGGTGGTTCTTTATTAGAATGCTTTGGGCTAGTGGTTCTGTATTAGGATGCTTTGGGCTAGTGGTTCTGTATTAGGACGCTTTGGGCAGGGGGTTCTGTATTACGGTGCTATGGGCAGGTGGTTCTGTGTTAGGATTCTTAAAGCATCCTAATACAGAACCACCTGCCCAAAGCATCCTAATACAGAAGCACTAGCCCAAAGCATCCTAATACAGAACCACCTGCCCAGAGCAGCCTAATACAGAACTACTACTAGCCCAAAGCATAATGCTTTGGGCTAGTGGTTCTGTATTAGGATGCTTTGGGCTAGTGGTTCTCTGTTTGGATGTATATGGCTGCTGAAGGCTTACCACGATCTGGCAGCTTTCAGTGTCCCCAAGATCTGTCAGCTTTCAGTGTCCCCAAGATCTGGCAGCTTTCAGGGCTCCCCACGATGTCTGCGTCTTCCTCCTCCAGGCAGCTCAGTGTGACACTGAGGCCACACCTTGAGCACAGCCCCACACCCACTGATTGGTGAAGGACAGTCACATGACTGTCCTTCACCAATCAATGCATTGGAGGCATGCCTCCCAGGCAGTCATTTTTTGAATGGCTTGGACCATAGTGTTTTCCTATTGGTCCAAGCTCTCCATTGGTCTCCCAGGGACTCAGAGGCACTGGGAGAGCAGTCCAGGAAGTGGGCAGTGCTTGGATGTCTGTTTATTGAACAGACACGCCGCACTGCCCACTTCTTGGCAGCCTACGTGATTTGCGTAGCGTCCTGCAACATAAATTGTGTAGGCTCAGGCTGCTGCAAGAAAAAAAGAATGTTACTGAGAAGATGGATGGAGCCAACGAGGGATTGTGGAGCAGGTGAGTTTGACTTTGCTTTAACTATTTATTATTTGTGCGGCTGTGCTGCAGCCCTTAATGGCAGGGGAGGCTCTGCCTCCCCTGCCACCCCTGACCGCACGTCCCTGATACAGATTAGCAACAGTTATTGGCAGTTCATTCATGGTGCCCACCAAAATCAAAAGGCGACCCATCGGGTCAGCGTATTGGGTCGTACACTTGAAGACCCAGTCCTTATGAAAAAGAATCGAGACGCCTTTGGACTTCGTCTGGGCAGTGGAATGATAAGAAACAGGGTACATAGCAGATTTTAAATGTGGGGTGCGTAAAGCACTAAAATGCGTCTCCTGCACGCAAACTACCGCCGGCTTGTTTTTATGTAAATCACGAAACAAAGCATGACGTTTAAACGGAACATTCAGCCCCCTAACATTCATTGAAAAAACTGGGAACTGAGGCTTACTCATGGCTTACTCACGATGTTATATGTATGGTAGGATTAGAAATAACAGAGAGAAGGCACGGGGAGTATGAAGGCCGGGACCGAGAGAGCATAGCAACCGAGAAAATAAAAGAAAAAGACTAAAACAGAAAAGAACACAGAACAAACAACACTGTATCGCGAAAATACAGCAAAAGAGAGTCATTCCAAGTAGCAGAAAAATGTGCAAGATATAAACGTCTAGGAAGACTCAAACGGGAGACGAGTGGACGCTCGCTACTCAGAGCTGAGCACGAGTGCCAAAGCGCTGCATCAACAAGCAGTGGGTCCCAAGGCGGTCAGGTAGAGGAACCATTCACCCCATGGGGATAACTGTCCAGTAAGGCCGGACAAATTTAGGAGTAGCACAGGGATAGGGACACCCATCACTTAGGCCGAACTCTGTGCCATTCTGGGGAGACTTTGATGGGTGATGAAGAAGGCTCGCGTGGAGGTGAGAAATCAGACAGAATATTCCAATCTTTCAGAAATTGTAATCCAGTGGCAACATCAGGAGTAACGTGCAGGATTCCATCTTTCCAGATCAGTAGCTTCACGGGGAACCCCCATCTGTACGCCAGCTTGTGATTACGAAGAAGCTTGGTAAGAGAGGAGAATTCACGGCGTTTGGACATGGTCAATGCCGACAGGTCAGCGAAGAAGGAGATATCGGCGTATGGGGCAGATAAAGGCATAGATTTCCGTGATGCAGACATTAAAGCCTCTTTGATGTGAAAAAAGTGCACCCGTATAATAACATGACGGGCCATCGAAGGAGGCAGATTTTTCGCTCGTGGGAGACGATGCGCTCGATCCAACAGTAGGTCTTGTGGCGTAGCCTCGGGCAGCAAAGTTTGAAACAACTCCAGGAGGTATGGTTGTAAGTCCGCTAGAGTGACCGCTTCTGCGACACCCCTGATTCTAATATTATTGCGCCGCGAGCGATCTTCAATGTCAGCCATTTTAAGTGCCAAAGATTCATGGGCCACTGGCCTGATGCCTGTCCACCAGATCATTATGGGCTAAGCATAAGTCATCCGGCTTGGTTTCCAGCGCATCAGTACGCTCACCCAAATCCCGGACGTCCCGGCTCAGCTCCTGCAGCGCCCCTTTAATATCTGCCTGTATGGTGGTACGCAGATCCTGCAACATGGCATGTAACCTTCTCTCTGATGGAGGCAAAGAATCTGATAAGCTGAGTGAGGCTGAGGATGCTGCATCTGGGCCAGGGGATAGATCACGCTGTGGGGATCCGTCATCTTGGGCCTCCTTACCGCCGTCTTTCCGGGTGGATTTCGGTGGTTCCAGCGCTCGTTGGGCCTTGGGAGGTGCCATCAGGGGTGCAGGGTAAGTTCCCCCACCGGGTAAAGTCAAAAGGATGCCTCGGGTTACCCCTCAGAAGCCGTTGGATTGGAAAAGTCAGCGCCAGCCGCGGGAGCTACTCTGCCATGAGACCGCGCGCTGCTACGTCCGGAGACGCCCCCCTATCCTTGAAACTTTAATCAGGCGAATCCCATAGGTTTCAATGTGAAAGAAACATCCCCATCTTTATTATTGAACAGTGAGTTTCCCTGTATGGTGCAATTTCGTGGCCATTCAACTATTCAAAAAGCTGGCAGTTGGCTAAGTATTGGCCAACTGCCAGCGACATACTGTGATCTTCAACAGCAGCGAAATCCCCCATAGAGAAGCGATGGTTAATCTATTCACATTGAACAGCAGAGAAATGTCAGTGAAATGCCCTGATGTTCAGTGATTTCATTCGGCAGGTTTAATCAGACGAATCCCATAGGTTACAATGTAAAAAAATATCCCCATTTTTACAAAATATTTATTAAACAGTTTGTTCTAATTTGCCACAAAAAGTCTCTTTATTTATTTATTTATTTTTTGGTTTTTTTTTAGTAATTTTTGGGACTTTTCACAAAATTATTTTTTCAGATTTTTTTTCTTTAAACAAAATTTATTGTATGTTTGTCGGCAAAGGAGTGCATCAACATTGCCACGGCGTCACAGCGCCGAAAAAATGACAACAAATTAGCATGAGCATCCTCGTGATATACAGTATACAAAAAACATCCATATTGACCATAAAAAGTAATAGAGGGGGGAAAGAAGGGGGAGGAAGGAAGGTGGGGGTGGGCAAGGAGGGGGGGCCGGCCCAGGCCAGACTGAGGAAAGGGAAGTCTTCTCGAACCTGCAAAAAGGGTAAAGGCAGAAGGAATATTAATGAGGGGCAACATGTGAACGTGATTCCAAAAAGCAGCAGATCCCATTAAACCTCCAAGCCTGCATCCAGCCACGGTCCCCAGGTCTTATCATAAGATGGTAAGGTGAAGTGAACTAGTGCCGTCAGCTCATCCATGACTTGTGTGTCCCTGATGTTAGCATAGACCTTGGCCATCCGCGGTAATTGAGGCTGACGCCAGGAATCCGCCACCGCTCGTCTGGCGGCCAAGGTAATTTTGGCCAAGAGTTTGTTCGTGAAAGGTGAGATAAGACAAGTCCCTCCAGTCCAAGAGCGAGGTCAACTTCCGATAAAGCGAGGAGATGAGGCCACGCGGGTATGCTCCATCCCTGCATAGACACTCAAAGTATCTCTAAGGAGCTAGTGCTGCTTTCTTAACACGAGGTCGCGTGGCATAGGACTTTAATTGTAAAACGTGTAGGAACGGAAGTCCCGTATTTTCATGTAAAGGGAGTAGAGGGCCTTTTGGGTATAGTTGGTATAACCTGCACACACCTGAGTTCAAAAGGCAACGCAAAGGGCCATGAGCCAGGCCGGCTACCAAATCTCTATTACCAAAGATCGGGGTGACGGGAGATGGGAGGGAGGTTAAATCACACTTCACTGCCAGCTTGTGCCAGAGACACAGCGAGTTCAGTATTGCTGGGCAAGCTGTGCTAATCACAGGGCGGTATTCACGGCTCAACCAAATCCAGTGATGCAGTCGCCTCCAGATCTACCCACCTGCGAGAGCCCGCTGGAGAGGGCCAGGCTACAATTTGGGCCAACTGAGCCGCATAATAATATGAGAGAAGGGAGACAAGGGCTGCTCAACGTCCGCGGGCGGTATAACCCATATGGAAAAGAAATATATTTCAAATATTACAATTTTGGCCATATTCATTATATTCTGGAATATATGTGAAATGTACTTCAAAATGTAAAATATGTGGCAGATAGATAAAAAAAAATGACACCACTATTATATTCTGGTGGCTGGGCTGAACTCGCGTTGTGTAAAGTCGAGATTTGCTTTTCCACAGTTGTACTGGAGGAATGTGCTGAACAGGATTTGTTTGCTTCTCCCATGGTCAAAGAGC
Organism: Leptobrachium leishanense; assembly: GCA_009667805.1. Classification (NCBI taxonomy): domain Eukaryota; kingdom Metazoa; phylum Chordata; class Amphibia; order Anura; family Megophryidae; genus Leptobrachium; species Leptobrachium leishanense. The sequence goes on along the minus strand of CM019066.1, from coordinate 42,576,748 downwards.
AGAGACGTACCGTTAGGCGTCACGGCCAAGGACACTTACTGGAGAGGTGCTCTGGCCAGGATTTAAACCTGTGTCTCCACGGTTATTGAGAAGTGATGTTACCTCTACTACATCCAGCCACCATAATTGTGCCACATTACTGACATATAGAAATGTCCAGCACTCTGATTATTGACCCATTGACAATTCACATTTTCTAGTTTGGTAATGGAAGTTGACAGAAAGTATTTTCCACTCTGCCCAAACAAGTCTAACCTTTTATTATTAATATATGGAGATGAAATATGAGCCAGTTTTAACAATCCTATATGCCAGTACCACCAGTCATTTATACCGGCTGGATGGAGTAGAGGTGACATTACTTCCCTATAACTGTGGAGACCCAGGTTCAAATCCTGGACAGAGCACCTCTCCAGTAAGTGTCCTTGGGCGAGACACCCAACGGTACATCTCTGCTCTTTGACCATGAAGAAGCAAACAAATCTCATTCAGCACATTCCTCCAGGACAACTGTGGCGAAGCAAATCTCGACCATTTATCTGCCACATGGTTTTGCATTTTGAAGAACATTTCACATTTATTCCAGAATATAGTCACAGCATGCATTCTAAACATATATTCAATAATATAGTCACAATTATATTGCAATATATACCGTATATATATTTTTTATATTTAAAGTGTTTATTTTGAAAAAGTCAGCAGAACGTCATATTGTGAAATAATGGATGGCCGTGCAGGGCCGCGCATATCATCAGAGAGACGGCAAGTGATAGTGATAGTCGGCTAAGACCAGCAAGGTATTAGCAAGAAAAAAAAAACATCCCCAAGTGGGGGGTCTCATCAAAGTATGAAAACTCAAAACACGTAAATAAAAGCCTTTAATGACATCAATTAAGTATCTGAATGCACTGCATGGAAGAAGCACAGCCAGGTAACCAACAGGAAAGGAAGGGGGGGGCGTAGGAACTTAAGAAAATAAGAGACAAAAGAGGCAACAAAAACATCAAAAATAAGGAGAGGGGGAGGGGAGGAAAAACGGAGGGTAGAGGCAAAGGCCCGAAATGTGCCATCCTTGCCCATAAGTCCAAAGGACCGTGTGGGGCCAAGGGGAACAATTGGCACTAGGCCCGGGCACTCGGGGGGCCACGTAGGGCACCAGGCCACGATGGCAGTCCTCGAGACAACCCATTACGCCAATTTTTTTTTAAAATATAGATAACCCCCCCCCAAAAAAATAGTCTGCATCAAAAGAACAGATAATACTCGTCAAAAAATTCTCAGCCAGATAACAAAAAGAGTCCTCAGAACAGAATACGGGGGGGGGGGCCGGGGGGGCGCGAACTTAAACATCAAAAAATCAATACAGTAAATAAAAAGTCATCTTAGTAAAACAGAATCTCAAGAGGGAGAAAATAGCAAAGTAAACTCGTCAAAAGTGAGAGAGTCTCTGTATGTGGAGGGAACAACAAAAAACAGCAAAATAAAAGAGGGGTCTACCGTAGGAGAGGCGCCGGCTTGCGGTACCAAAATAAAAATAAAATCGGGCAGTCCACTTCAGCCTGTGTCTAGTAGATAGGGAGCGTGGGTAGCTCCACCAGGCCACGGAACCACACGTATATCGTGGCAGGTCAGCAGCCCTCGGGTCACTCCACCTTGAAACATGGCAGCGCTACTCAGTCATGTCTGGTGTTGCAGACCACATAGCCACGGCCTTCCATGAAGCCATGACACCTCCAGCTCAGACGGCTCGGGTGGATACACGGCCGGCGGCTCCGGGTCCCCTACCGAACCGCCGGACACAGAACGAGACGTCAGTGACTCTCTGCTCCGCACGTGAATCTTCCTCAAAGCTACGACCCGCAGTTCAGCACATCCAGCTCCTATCTCATCAAGCGCCTCTCCAGAACCTACCTCCGGATCCCAACCGTCTTGAGATTCAGGGAGGCCTCTGATCCGCAAATTATTACGCCGGCCTCTATTATCCTGATCAACTAGGGTGCGGTGGAGTCGCTGGAGGTGCAGGTTATGTGAGGTCAGGCCGGTCTCCAGGCAAGATATGCGGTCTTCTGTGCGCTCCCTGTCGTCTTCTAGGTCTTGCACCCGGGAGC